>CM076570.1:118264973-118612535 GCA_034641835.2 Pinus albicaulis
TGGTCGGATAGAGAGGTATTTTGAGGTTGATGATTTGGTCTATCTCCGTCTCCAGCCATATAGACAGTATACACTAAAGGAGAAGGGGGTTGAAAAGCTTAAGCCTTAGTTCTATGGGCCATATCGGGTGATTTGTCATGTTGGGGAAGTAGCATATGGTTGGAGCTTCCCATTGGAAGTAAGATCCATAACATTTATCATGTCTCATGCCTCAAGAAGGCCATTGGACAACATGTGTTGTGAAACCAGCATGTTAAGTCCCTATATTAATAGTGTAGTCCCTTATTATGTTAGTGTAGCCCCTGTTATTGTTATTTTTGTACCCCTGTAACCCCCATATTTTTATTATTGTGCCCTTACATTATTAATGTTAGGTCGACTAGGATTACATTGTGGCCCCATGGACTCCTATATATAGAAAGGAGGTTTTGTCCTTAGTATCATCGAAGAATTGTTCATTCATGTAATGTATTGTAGGTTGGCCCCTCGAAGTGGCTTATTTCTAAGGCATTGATATATCTTTTCTTCTATTTTTGGAGTTGGTTTCACAACATTTGGTATCAGGGCTTTGGATTCTAGGTTTTGCTGCTCCAAAAAAGTCATCATGGCATTTTCGCTATAACTTTTTTTCTACGAAGGTTCAGAAGCTGAAATTTTTAGAGTGCGAAGCTGAAATCCTAAGGAACATCGTTGCAAAATTTCAAAGCTTGGTTCACAATATTTTCGGAGATATGATCTGTGGAAGTTAGGGCTTTTTGCAGGCTCCTGAATTTCACTTAAAAAGGTCATCGCGAAATTTTCATTATAATTTTTATCTACGAAGGTTCAGAATCTGAAATTTTTAGAGCGCGAAACCGAAATCCTAAGGAACATCGTCGCAAAATTTCAGAGCTTGGTTCGCAATATTTTTGGAGATATGATCTGTGGAAGTTAGGTCTTTTTCAGGCTCCTGAATTTCATCTCAAAGAGGTGATCGTGGGAAAATCTTCATAACTCTCTCTCTAAGCATCGGATTGGAACTCTGTAAAAAGTGATTCGAAGTACACGGGCTGTAGTTTCCTGCATATAAATTTCAGAGCCAAAGGAGCAAACAGTGACATGTGGCAAGTCGTACAAGTTCGCTCTACTGAACCAGTCCATAATTAGGTCATTGTGGGAGATTGGACATAACTTTGCCTTGAAGAGTCCAAATTAGGTCAGAACTATGACATTCGAAAGAAGATTCAGAGGGCTACTTCAGGGCCAAATTTCAATTATTGAGGATTCGAAATCACATAGATAATTCAGTTTCAATATCGAGCTTCTCAAAAGCAAGAAAAAGGTGTGTATTTGGTTTTTAAAATTGCATAACGTTTGTTTGAAAAAGCAGTTTGAAGTGATTCCAAGGGCATACTTTAGAATTTTTATCTGTAATATTCCTAATTAGCTATGGCTAATTGGAATATTCGATTTTTCTCAATTTTGCAATCTATAGTTTATTCATAAATAAAAAGGTGAGTAAAGAAGACATAACTCACTTTAGAAATAAAAGTTCACTCCCTAGTAGCACAATGTTGTAACTTAAGTGAGCCAAGGGGGGCCAAGAGACTACGCAGAGAGGGGGCCCACGTAGACACATGGAGGGACTGCGCAGGCCAAGAGGGAGCACGTGGCAACGTTGGAGGAGGTGAGCATTAGGGTTGCGAGAGGCTCATGCTATATAGAGGGGAGAGCCTCCTCATTTTGTTCATTCGTTGTTGATGATATTGAGCTGGTCATTTTGACTTCTTGAGCACACTTGCTGTTTAGCCTGTTTGCAGCACTGTTTAGTGCGTTAAGTGTCTCCGATCGAAGATCTCGCCCTTATCCCCGGGGGACTTCGAGTGCTTGCTCGAGCAAGGTAGTTTCTTCAGCATTTTGTGGGAGGATTAGTGTTTGGGTTTTGTTGCGGAGCTGTGCATTCAGGGACTGCGCAGTCATTGAGAGGGAGGACGCAGTCCATTCAGGAGGAGCTCCGGATTGAGTTTCTTGCAGGGGTTTTGAGCCTGGAGATTAAGCAGAGGATCCGCCTTTTCCTTTGGGAGGATTTTGGTGGAGTTTGAGGCTGTATTTCAATTGTTCCTATTCAACCTTTGCGCAGAGCCTTGGAGGGCGGTGTAATTCCCCAAGGGGGTGATTTTCGGGGGTCAGCCATTTCAGATATGGTTTCTGGGTTTTGCTGTGGTTGGTAAGTAGAGGAGGATTCCAGATTTTCAGCTCATTCCAGCAAGGGGATCAGCCCCAAGTCATCAGTTCAGTTCAGCAGTAGCAGCTACATGGCAGTTTTCCAGCAGCTGGGATGCAGTGCAGACAACAGCCATTTCTTAATATTCTGAGAGTATTTCTTCACTTGCCTTGAGAAAGTCTAGGTGCCGTCACTCTGATCACCTATTGTATTGTATTATATTTCTCAATATAATAAAATGACTTAGCATCTTCTCTCTGTATTTCTAGATGATTTGTCACACATTCTATCTATGCTATTGTATTTTTGTTTTGCTGCTATCTTTATGTATTTTCGGGCATTCTAGTTCTATACCACTTGGTGTGTTTATTTCATACTCTTAGACATATTCTGGAAAGGGCCAGGTAGCCTCTAGATCTCACCCTCTTCACAGAGGTGAAATATCTGGTAAACGCCCTCCCAGTCCATCTCTGGTTGGAGTTTGTTGTGTTTTAGAGATATCCCTGAAATGGGATATTACAGTGGTATCAGAGCATAGTTCTGGCTCAACCTGTGGACCTAGTTGTCTATGACACCGGGGAAGAGGCCCTACATTTGTTACAGAGGCAGAAAGTACAGAGATCGTGAGCGTAGGTTGGAGAACAGCTACGGAGAGGGAGACTGTGTTCGGGTGGTGGACACAGAACAGGAGGAGCCTATGACAAATGCAGAGCAGGAGGAGCCTATGCTAGATTCAGAGCAGGGAGAGCCGATGGCAGATGATAGTGAGGCAAAACAGTTTGGGAAGGCACTACTCAAATCAGTGCAGGATCTAGCAAGACATATTGAGGTGATGGGTCAAAGATTCACCGCTGTGGAGGCTAGACAGCATGAGACCCCACGGGTTTTCCAGGTAGGAGAGGGATCGGGTACATCCCACCATTTCCCGGAGCATGGTGCTACTCAGCGTGATACTACTCAGCCGACGGCTTTACATGCACCTACACGCTCTACCATGCCCACTTTCTTGGGAGCAGACACAAGGGTAGGAGCCCAGCAGGAGCCAGAGCCCGGACATATGGGTGATTATTTTGCAGAGTATCAGGCCTATGGGCAGGAGTTCAGGGATGCTCTCTCGTTCAGAGATTTTGTTCAGCTTTAGCGGGACAGTAGACCCCGCGACCATCATAGAGGGCACCGACATTATCATGACGGAGATACCCACCGCATAGCTAGCAGATTCCACTTGCTTACGTTTGATGGTTCATCAAACAGTTCGGCGAAGTCTGGGGTGGAGAAGCTAGACATCTATTTCCATCTTAACCAAATGTCGGAGACGGAGGCCATCAAGGTGGTGACATTACATTTGGATGGTAAGGCCCAGAACTGGTGGTTTCATGGGATGGTTACACTCGGACATTCTACAGTGACGACATATGCCAAGTTTACCAAGAGGTTGATAGAGAGGTTTGACCGGAGGGATCTGGAACAACGCTTTGTTGAGCTGACTAGGCTCAAACAGACCGGGAGCCCAGAGACATACATTGCAGACTTCTTGAGGGTTTTAGTGATGGTACCAGATCTATCCGCAGCACGAATGATCTATATGTTTGTGGAGGGGTTAGCAGAGCCACTTCAGGGTCTAGTCAGATCTACTAGACCAGCCACACTCCAGGATGCTATTAGCAGGACCCGGGATTTACAGGATGCATTGCCCATGACTCAGACACCTTACCCCCAGAGACAGGGCTTCCAGCCCAAGGGGAAGGATGTGAGGATTCCGCCTCCAAAGGGGAATCCAGGACGGGCACATACGGATGATGATGCTAGGAGGGAGCTGAAGAAGAAGCGGTTGTGCTTTACTTGTCAGGAGCCGTGGGCACCGAGACATAGATGTGTTGCTGGCAAAGCACACTTCATTGAGGTCTTCTCCGAGAGTAGCAGGGAAGAAGATGAGGAGGATGACGTGGAGGCAGGAGACAGTTAGACAGCCCAGGATCAGTTGCCACCACCACTTCCAAGGGTAGGAGGTGCAGCTTTTGCACCCACAGGGGGGACCCTTGCAGCATTGCGAGGAGTTCCTAAGTATTTGATGCTGCGCGTACGGGGGACAGTACGTGGTCAGCGAGTATCAGTTTTGGTTGACAGTGGGGCAACCCACAACTTCATCAATGCGCAGATGGTTGAGCGGAGAGGTATACCGACCGAGAGCTTCAATGGATTTTCAGTCTTAGTCCCAGGAGCTCAGACGATGCAGTGTGCCCGGTATGTTCCAGAGTTGGCAGTGACGATGGGTACCTACACCGTGACTGACCACTTTTTCGTGATCAACATACCGGATACCAATGTGGTATTGGGTGTTCAGTGGTTGATTACTCTGGGGAAGGTCACCACATATTGGGAGGCTTATGGAGTGGGATGATGAGAAGACTGGGAAGCATGAGAAGATCCGCGGGATGCACACTTACCCACCTCAGACTGTTTCGGCTCACCGAATGGAGGCAGATTTTCGAAAGGGAGACATAGAGTGGGCAGTTGAGTTGCGGGCATCAGAGACAGGGACTACCGATCAAGCCGTTCATCCTGATATACAGGCCATCCTTAACAGGTATGACACAGTGTTCGGGGATATACCACCAAGCCGACCACCGGATCGGGGGTTTGAGCACACTATTGAGTTGGAGCAGGGTATTCAGGCAGTGATTACCACACCCTATAGGCATCCCAAAGCCTATCGGGATGAGATTGAGCAGGCCATCCAGGAGTTGCTGGCTCTTGGGCACATCTAGCCGAGCACGAGTCCTTTTGCTTCTTCTGTGGTGTTGGTGAAGAAGAAGGACGGCACTTTGAGGATGTGTATTGACTATAGGGCCCTGAACAAAAAGACCCTGAAGAACAGGTACCCTATACCCAGGATCGATGAGTTGAGAGGAGCACGATTCTTCTCAAAGATTGATTTGAGATCAGGGTACCATCAGATTCGCGTGAGCGAATAGGACATCCCCAAGACCGCCTTCAGGTGTCACTATGGGCACTTTGAGTTTTTGGTGATGCCCTTCAGGCTAACCAACGCACCAGCGACATTCCAATCTTGCATGAACCACATCTTCTGCAGTCACTTGAGGAAGTTTGTGTTGGTGTTCTTTGATGATATCCTCATTTACAGCAGGACTTGGGCGGAGCATCTCCAGCACATTGAGGCAGTGTTGTGCATTTTGGAGGAGCAGCAGTTCTATGCCAAGCTCTCCAAATGTGAGTTTGGGTTGTCGGAGATGTTGTACTTGGGACATATCATAGGGGTGGGCGGAGTGAGAGTCCATGAGGAGAAGATCAAGGCCATCAGAGATTGGCCGAAGTCGAGGAACGTGACGGAACTTCGGGGATTCATTGGTATTTGTACTTATTACAGGAAGTTCGTCAGGAGCTTCTCACAGCTTGCTGCACCCCTTACTGATTTGACGAAAAAGGGGGCATTCAGTTCATCAGATACAGCGTAGCGAGCCTTTGACAGGCTCAAGGAGGTGATGAGCAGTTGCCCAGCGCTTGCATTGCCAGATTTTACGCAGCCATTTGTTTTGGAGTGTGATGCGTCGTGAGAGGGGATCAGCGTAGTATTGATGCAGGGAGGACACCCTATAGCCTTTGAGAGCCGGAAGCGCCTTCCACACGAGAGGTTGTATTCTATATACGACAAGGAGATGTTGGCCATTATGCATGCATTGGCCAAATTCCGGCAATATTTAGTGGGTAACAGGTTCAGGGTGAGGACTGATCACAATAGCCTCAGGTTCTTTTTGGAGCAGAAGCAGCTACAGGAGAGGCAGCAGAAGTGGATCAGTAAGATCCAGGCATATGACTTTGACATTGAGTATGTCAAGGGTAAGAACAACGTGGTAGCAGATGCCCTTCCACGTAGACCAACCACGTTGTCTCTTATGAGCTTGGATACAGATTGGAGGGCTCGACTTTTAGTAGAGTACTCCAAGGACAGATTTGCATGTGAGGTTCTGGATGGACAGGAGGCAGATGACAGGTACGGGGTGGTCGATGAGATCATCTACTACAGGGACCGGATCTTCTTGACTGAGGGGTCTCAGCTCAAGAAGAAGATACTTTAGGCATCACATGATTCACCTTTGGCCAGACATCAGGGGTTTACCAAAACCTATAGGGCCATTAGAGAGAGGTTCTCATGGAAGGGCCTCAAGGAGGACGTACTCCAGCACATCAGGGAGTGCGATGTTTTCCAGAGGAACAAGGGGGAGATGAGCCATCCCGCAGGATTATTACAGCCTCTTCCCATTTCGGAGGGGAAATGGGAGAGCATTTCGATGGACTTCATCACAGGGTTGCCCATGGTGCAGGGCAAGGATTGTATCTTTGTCTTCATTGATTGACTGACAAAGTATGCGCATTTTTTCGCCATATCCACGCACTACACAGCAGCGCAGGTGGTTGCGCTGTTCTTCAGAGAGGTTTTTAGGCTACACGGTCTTCCTAAGACCATCATCAGTGACGGGGATAGCCGCTTCATGGGTGGATTTTGGCAGGAGCTTTTCCGGTTGGTGGGGACGGAGTTGACACCGAGTACTAGTTATCACCCACAAACGGATGGACAAACAGAGATAGTTAACAAGTGGCTGGAGGGCTACTTGCGTAACTATGTCAGTGGGCAGCAACGAGCATGGTTGAAGTGGTTGCATCTGGGGGAGTACTGCTACAACACTACTCATCACATGTCCATTAGTATGTCACCATTCTATGCTTTGTATGGGTATCATTCTTTATCTTTTGCTGATGTGATGTTTGGTGCTAGCAAGGCTCCAAGAGCCAAGATTTGGATCCAAGAGAGTCAAGATATACTACGAGCTCTCAAGGACAATATGGCTACAGCACAAAACCAACAGAAGTTGTATGCTGACAGGGGTCGGATGGAGAGACAGTTTGAGGTAGGGGACTTGGTCTACCTACGATTGCAGCCATACCGACAGCCGTCACTAAAGCAGAAAGGAGCTAAGAAGCTCAAGCCCCGCTTTTACAGGCCATACAGGGTGATACGTAGGATTGGACAAGTTGCATATGAGTTGGAGCTGCCCCAAGGCAGCGAGATTCATAATGTTTTTCATGTATCATGCCTGAAAAAGGAACTGGGGCAACAGGTGACAGTGACAGATGAGCTACCACCCACGGATGATAAGGGGCGTTTGGTGTTGCAGCCAGAGGCTATTATTGATACCAGGGAGAGGTAGCTACGGAGCAGGACAATCCGGGAATTCTTAGTGAGATGGAAGAATTTGCCGGATGAGGATGCCACTTGGGAGAGTGAGAAAATTTTGCAGCATCCATCACTTCAATTGCTTGAGGACAAGCAACATTTTGCCGGGGGAGACTATAATATTCCTAATTAGCTATGGCTAATTGGAATATTCGATTTTGCTCAATTTTTTCGTCTATAGTTTATTCATAAATAAAAATGTGAGTAAACAAGACATAACTCACTTTAGAAATAATAGTTCACTCCCTAGTAGCACAACGTTGTAACTTGTTAGGGTCTCGTGATTTGGCTGATTGGCAAACCAAATGACAGTGTAACATCAAACCAATCTTTGGAGTCCAAGGACCTAGCCTTCCTGGACTCAGAGAGAGCTCTCTCTATATGTATAAGCGATATCTGTGTGTTTTGCTTATTGTGTTCTGATTTTAGGCTAGTTATGAAGTAGGTTTTTTGGTTTTGGTTTTTAGGTTGTGAGGGATGAAACTGATCAAAGATATAAGATACGTAAAAAGATGTCAGATCAACTGGGCTATGGAGTTGAAAAGGTCAAGAAAGCTATCAGATGGTGATACAAGGTTGTTGAAGGGCCGATTTGATTCGAGGTAGAAAGGATCTTTGGGCAAAATGGAATAAAATGAACATCAAGTTTGGGAACAACAAAGGGTTTCAAGCATAACTAGTTTAATAGCTGACATAAACATGGTAGGACAAACCATTAATCATGAGAAATGTAACTATAAGCTAATCAATACATAAAAATAAACATTCAAGTCATGCATAGGGATATATCACCCTCTAACTTTGGGAAATGGCTATCAGACTTTGGGGAAAAACACTTAAGACAGAAAAACAACTCAAATCACTATGCCGGAACGCCTAAACACGGTACTTCAAGTTATTGGGCACTTTGAAAAAAAGATTGCATAGTCTTAGGCAAAGGGCAAGATCGGAACAAGACCTCCTTGGTTCAACAAATGACAATCTAATCAGCCAAAGAGAAATTTCATGGATAGAGCTATGGCTAGCCATGAGTAAGCAGGGCGTACCGTAAATCATACTTAGCATGCATAAAACCATGAATGAAATAAGCAACAATATCCTTAAGTTATTAAAGAGCAATCAAGAATTCTTTAATGTGACTAAGGAAGAAGAAAACATGGAAGCTATGAAGAAACACGAAATTTGAGGTGCCTCAAAGGGCATGTCTCAAATTTTTTCTCTACTGATCTATAGCAAGCAAGAAACATGGATTCATGAATGAAAACTAGAAAACAAAACAAAGAAAGAGACACTATACCATTCTACCAAGTCATGGAATCCAACAACAATCCTCTTTCATCATCCAAGAACATCCAAGAGACTATCCAAGAGCATTAGACAAGTATTTCTTCCAAAGCTTATATGACCATATATTGCTTCTATCATCAAGTTCAGCCTTGTTTACAATGAAAGCCTTTAGAATATATAGACTCAAGTGAAGAAAACCTCTTAGTTCAATTTGCACTCTCATTGGCCTATCCAAAATATCTAAACTTGTCCTTGAGGCTTTGCAAAGCCCAAAGCACAAAATATCTCATAAAATATCTAAAAAATGCTAAAAGAGGGAAATAAATTGACTTTTCATAACTTCTCATGTGCAAAAATAGCTAAACACAACTGAGGAAAAAGTAGTTTTTAAAGGTTCAATTTTTACAAAAATACTCAAAAATTATATCAGCAAAAGGTCCCCTGACTTGCTGGAACCCTTTGGCAGCCTTCCCGATGTCGAAACGAGGCTCATGATAGCTCGTTGGAAAGCCCTAAGTGTCTACTTTCTGAAGAAACAATAATTTTCCCAATCTGATGCCTGGAAGTCCTCCAAAAACAGGCCTGTGTGTAAAAAACCATAAAATAAGGTTTGCTGATAGACCGGGCAGAGTGCAGAAAAAGCGGGCATTTTTCGCCATTTCAGGGTAGAAAATGATCTTCAATTGTCCTGAAAATCGTTGAGTGTGTGCTCCTGAAATTATGGCATCCAATGATACCATTCTCCTCCTTTTTTGATCCCCCAAACTGAAATGGCGAAGCTTATGAGTTTTGACCAAAAACCCAAAAATGCCAAAAAACCAAAATATGTCAAAAAACGCACAAAATTGGTGAACATGACCATCAAGGGTTCTTAGCAACATGTTGTGAAGCAGAGGCCAAAATCTGAAGTTTTGATATGTCTTTCCTCACTTTCCGTGCCGGGCGCTTCCCTTTAGCCTCCTTGAGCTTTTCTTGAGCAGCCTTCAACTTGCGCCGGACAAACTGATTAAACTTTTTGTAATGCCTCGTCATTCTCCTTTGAAGGTCTAAATCCCTGTTTGCCTTCTCCAATTTCCTTTCCAAGTGGTCATTGACTCTCTCAAGCCATGCTTCCTTATTGTTCTCTATCTCTTGTTCAAACAATGCAGTGAGAGGGGTAGATTGGAGAAGGGCATTTTCCTCTTCTTTTTGCTTCTCAAGGGCCTTTTTAAGCCCCATGGTTCTAGGCCTCTTTCGCCTAGGCTGATCTTCTCCTTCACTTTCATCAAACTTGCCCATGAGTTCTTCCAACCTTGCTTGGGCTTTGGAAGCCTCCTTCTTGAACTTAGTCGCCCGTGTCTCATAAACAGCCATATGGACACTCATTTGCCTATTTTGGATTTGCAGAAACTGATTGAAATTCCTTGCTCTATGAAGATCATCCTTCAATGCATCAATTTGGCCTTCTCTATGGATTAAGACGTTTTCTAGAATCCGGGCCTCATTATCACTATCATCGATTTGGACTTGGATGATGTCGAAGGCACTCTCTTGTTCATGACTTCCTTCTATCTTGCCCTTCCCTTTTCTTTGGGTGGCTATTCTAGTGCTCTTCCTCCTAGGCAAATCAATGATAGGCTTCTTTGGCAATTTTCCTTTACTTCGGAGAGCCCTTGTCACATTTGGAGTGACCACTCTAGGCACTCTCTTCTTTGTTGTTCGGGGCTTGGCCTTTTTAGGAGAAAAGGGCATGGCCCCTTTAACTTTGTCACCTTGTTCCTCTTCTTTTTGAGTTTGTTGTTCTTCTTGAGGAGGCTTTTGTGTATCATCTTTTGGCTACCCTTGCTCAACATTGTCATGCCCTTGTTTATCATCTTCATGCTGATGCTCTGTCTCATAGGGCTGATGTGTGTCCTCTTCAGGCTGCCTTTGCTCATCACTATCATGCTGCCCTTGCTGCTCTGTCCCACAAGGCTGCCCCTGTTCATCCTTTTCCTGTCCTTGTTCATTATCTTCATGCTGCTGCCCTGTCTCACCCTTACTGTCATGTTGTTGTTCAGCATTTTTTTCCTCTTTCCCTCGCTGTTGTTCATCACCACTGTGATGTTGCTCTTCAAGCTGCTGCCCTTCATCCTCTTCCTCATTATCATGATCATGCTCTTCTCCCTCTTTGGGCTCTTCTGCTTGTTCTGTAGTAAATTTGAGCTTTTTAGGAATAGGTCTGCTAGAGAAAGGCGATGGACGATGAGTAGGAGATGTAGGGGATGTATGCTATGAAGGAGGCTTCTTCTTGACAGTGGAGGCCATTTTCTCTATGCTCTTGTGTAAGAAGAAAGGAAGATTTATAAATCTGGCCCTAGTGAAATGCATGAGCAGTCAAATGTTATATGCATAAATTCGGGAGAATCTTCCCTCACAAATGAAATACTTCATGGTAATCTTCATAAGAGGGGCATAGCTGGCTAAAAGATATGAGAAAGGAAAAATAGAAGGACATGATTCTCTGTGTTCAGGCTTTAGGAAGGGTTTGTAATCATCTAAGTCCAAATGGCTTTGCTTAAACCATTTCTCGCCAATATAGGGAATTTTAGTGGCTTTGGAGATGGATCTTGGGGAGAACTTCAAGTCAAGGCCTACCAATTGGAAATGGTTATCTTGAAACCTCAAAGTGCACAGGTGTGTCAAAGGAAAAAAACTCTTCACCTCTTGTACCCTTTGGCAAAAATCTAAACACCCGACCTCATGGAAATTGAACAAGACTGATGGGTGTGCATTCACTTCTTCAGTGGAAATAGGTTCATATCTCTTATGCAATCCACTCCTACTATCCTGCCTAGGAGGCATCTTGTTATGGATGCTCTCTGCAAAACCAAACTGCCTCAAAAAGTTTTCAAGAATGTGTTCTTCAAACAAAACTCTGCCTTCTCTGTCAATCACTGTTTGATCAAGGTAAATTTGCCTCAAAGCTGTATAAAATGTTTTCTTTGGTGTTAGGTCCCTCCTCCTTCAAAACACGGTTCTTTCTCTTTGTATGCCAATCAACAAACAATTTTAAGAATAATCACACAGTCAATTTAAAATACATACACAGTCACAGAGCTTTTGGTGTTTTTGATGTGAGCACAAAAAGACCTGTAGCAGTCAAACAACAAAACTCCTCACCATCAACATACCCTCCTTATACTTCACTGTTTCTCATACCCAGTTTTGCCCAAAACACCTTCAGACTGTTTTAGCAACTTTACTCATTTAAGGTCTGTTTTATAGAGTAAAGGAGAAAACACCGGTTTTTTTCCCTTTTTTACCACACAAAGGAGACCTTTGGAATGACAAACACCCTTATACCATGATTACTGCTGTTTGGCCATAGGCCCACTGTTTCATTTGTTCAAACACTAGGTTTTCTGCTTTTAAACAGTGCCTCTACCTTTCATCATTGTTTTGAGGGTAGTTATTGGGATTTTTACATCAATAGAAACGTACCATTTTTACCAGGTTTACCTTGGACAAAAAACAACACAGCATTTTCAAGTTTCTAATATAAAACACACTTCTCCTTACAATACTCAACACTGTGATTTATATCATGAGTTTCATCTTTTCACTCTCTTTTAGCAGTCTTGAAAAGAGCAACGAGGCACATAGAATACCTTTAAAATCGATGATGGCGCTTTTTGAGAAGTTTGATCCGCTTCAGGATTGGTTTGGAGGCACCTTGAACGTTAAACACATGTGCGGCACGTTTAGAATGAGAGAGCACCGCGCAAAACAACTGTCGGGTCACTTATCGGGCCGACGTGACCAACCCCTAAAGGCGTGCCGCGCGCTGCTACAGGCGCACCGTGCGGCTGTGTATTCCTGTGGAAAAATTTCGCCTGAACGCGCCGCGCAAGTGTACAGGCGCGCCGCGCGGTCTTCAAGCCCGAAAAATTGATGAATTTTCCCAAAAACTCGTTTTCAGGTCTATTGAATAGCAAGAGGGGATCGATGCCTTGTGTTTTTGAGAGATTTAAAGGGTTTATAACAGTCCCTCTATCCTTTTGAACGCAAAGAAGCCAACTGCCCTTGAATTGAATTTGTGAGGGTTTGGAAGGCTTCTCTCTTTAAACCACTGCCTTTGTCCATTTGAAAAGAAAACAAAATGATTTTGAACGTGTTATGAAGGGCCCACATTTTGAATAGCATTGGTAAAAAGGCCTGTGCGTATTAATTTAACCGTTGTAATGGCCATGACTCTTTTCCTCTTATAATAAAATCATTCCAAGGGTCAAACTCTGTTCACTGTGTTTACATATTTGAAAAGTAACCTCTTCCACTGCTGACCCTTTAGTGATATTTTCAACATGGAAAATCCACTCAACAATACACCAATGATTGATGAAGCATCTTTTGCCATTTGCAAGGAGATGGCCTGTCTCTTTAAGACTCGATTGGCAGCTTCTGTTCCTTATGATCATATCTGCTTGTGAGAGGGAAAATTGTTTTGAACCCATATAGGGACTGTAGATATATCCTCCAAATGATGTTTCTCTTTAACTGTGATTGAGGCCTAGTTGTATTCACCTGAGTTTTAAAATTATTTGTCCATCAAGAGGGTGTTTCTTATAAAACCTTTCCTCTGCTCAAAATGTACCAGCAAGGTATTTTTGACCTCTGTTATAGGAGCAGGCCTTCATTTGAAGCAGTGGCATGCATCATTAATTTTTTGAAAGTTGTTCTAGAACCTGGAAAAACATGCCATAATACTTCTTGCATTTTTATGAACAGATGTGTTTAGTTGCAATACCTCCTTTGGAAAACTTAAATACAATTTGCCTTCTTGTCCACTGTGATGAGTTATTGAAAGACATTCCCTCATGAACAGGAAGAAAAAGTACCCTTTGAAAAATAATTATCATTCTTTGGCCTGTGTCATGACCCATCTCATCAACCACTTTTCAACTCTGTTTTGTTTGAAGGAACAGAGACTAAATGTTAAGCTTGTTTATCACGGAGATGAGCTTTTTGTAGCTTTTTAAGGAAATCACACCCCTCAGCTAAGTTTGTACATTTCTTGGCTCTTAGACTGTCTTTGAAAGCAAACCCTGATAGGAGATGAGCCAGCTTTCTTTGACATTTTATAGCGCTCATGCTTATCCTTTGTTTTTGACAAGATTGCCCTGCTCAGAAGCTTTCAACTGTCTTCTTCTGCTCTTATCATTTGTCTCTTAATCAGTCAAAACCTAAAATCGGTGACTCCTCTGGTCCTCTGCTTATGAATGAAGGAGGCCTGTCTTGACAAAATTCTTGATGTCCTTTCAACCTCTGTCTAAATCAAAAGAAGCATTGATGAATCATACTGAAAGTGGCTTCTCTTATACATGATGGCAGAGGTTAGTTTGAGACTAAGATTGTTGGATTTCCTTTGGCCATCTGCTTTCATAATATTTCTTCACTTATGATCAACCTATAAGCTTCGTCTTGTAATTCAAAAGATAATGAAACTCATGCAAACCAACTTTAAAGTCCACTACTTTACCTCTGCCTTTAATCATCATTTTCATAGAGAGACCTTCAGTTGCTGTCTCACTGTACTTCAAAGTTTGTTTTCACAGCTAGTGAAAAACTCAAAAACAGACTTTGCCTTTGGCCCTCTGCTTATAGATGAAGGAGGCGCTCTTAGTCTTCAACCCTCTACTTATGAAGTGAAGGAGGTTCTTCAGTCTTCAAACCCTCTGCTTATAGATGAAGGAGGTTTTTTAGTCATGTCATATCATCAGTCCTTTGACAGTGTTATTTTTCCTTTCACTATCCTTTCAGGCTTTGACTGTGATCGCAAGAGCTTAATGAAAAACTCTCTGCTCTGTGGCTGCATCCCAGGCTCAAGATCACATTGAGAAGCAACTGTCTTCTCATGTGGAGCCAAATATTGTCTTCTGAGATGCTGGTAGATCTCTGTCCTTGAAAGATCCATTTAAAACATTGTAAAAACACCTAGAATCAGTTTGACTTATGGTATATGAATTGTTGACACTTGAGGGTGTATTAGTAGCGCGACCTAGGGCTGTAACCAACTTTATTTGTAGAATGGGAAGGTCTGTTATGACTGGTATATAGTAGATGGAGGTTCTTTGGCTTTAGGATAATTCGCCAAGAGAGAAAAGCCTAAAGCGACACTTCCTAACTTAGGGGAGACTTTTTGGACAGATTTGGATTGTTTCTTTAGAGCCTATGGGCAGTATGGCTGAGGCTAGGTAGGATTTGATAATGAGGTTTCATCTCGTCATGGGTGGGTTGAAAGGTAAGAGGGAAAAACAAGTTTATGGGTGTTTTCCAGCTGGCAAATTTGACAAATTTTTAGATCAACTGCTAGAAAACTTGGCTGTTACAACTAGTCATCACCAACAAGTAAAAAATATTGATGACTAACAGTGGCTCCATTTGGAGAGGGCAGCTCCTTTTCAGGAGGTGTCCATAATTTCAGATCTTTCGCTTATGAAGACCAATGCCTTACCCATTGGCGCAAATTTCATTTTTCCTTGATGCTACTCCTGAAAAATGACAACATGATTAGCATCAATGCTATTTCTACCTACCCCACTACATTTCCTAACATTTTTTCTTCCTTTGGGTGCATTTGGACTAGCAACCCTTTTGACAATATATATTTTTTCTTTTTGGAAAATGAACTTATCCAATTCTACACTTATATCTGCCAGGAGTTCAGATTAAATTGATGAACTCCTTCATTACTCTACCTATGCTAGATCAACTGTCAAGGTTAAGCTATTTGACAGGGTTTTGTTTTCTAATCTAAAACATGAAATTGAAATGATAATCAAATCAGGGTTAGACAGTCTGATTTGTCATGTATTTGCGGCATGAAAGAGAAGCTGCACACAAATATTATTTTGCATAAAATGGAAACTAGGAAAAACATGGCTAAGATGCACAATTTGGTTTTCATCCCCGCTTCCCTCTTTGGTTCTGTTTTGGGCGTGTGGAACTAGTATGTAATATTCCTAATTAGCACCGCTAATTGGAATATTTGATTTTTGTATAGTTTTGCCGACTATAGTTTATTAATAAATAAAAGTGAGAAAAGGGGTCTAACTCACTTAAATAAAATAAAGTGTTTCCCTAGTAGATGCAACGTTGGAACTTAAGGGGGGAGCCAAGGGGGGGCCACACACCACGTGGAGGAGCCAATGAGAGAGAGGACGTTGGTTTTGGAGGGAAACCAATGCTATAAAAGGGGGAGGAGCCTCCTCATTTGGGTATTATTGATGTTGATGATATTTTGAGCTAGACTTCTGTCTACTTGAGCACGCTGGCTGTTTAGTCGGTCTGCAGCACTGTTTAGTGCGACTGAGTGTCTCCGGTCGGAGATCTCACCCTTGGCCCCGGGGGACTTCGAGTGCCTGCTCGGGCAAGGTTTTTCCTTCAGTCTTTTGCGAGAGATTTGGTTGTTGTTTTGCGGAGGAGCTGGGCTTCATTTGGTGACTGCGCAGTCCCTGGGAGAGAGGACGCAGTTCTTGGAGGAGGTGCTCTATTGCGGGGTTTTCTGCAGGAGATTCAGTGAGATTCGGTGTGGAGGTTCAGTCTTCATCGGTGGGAGATTTTCCGGGGAGTTTGTGGCCCTATTTCAGCATATATCATTTGGCTTTTGCGCTGGCTTGGAGAGACAGCGTTTTCCCTGAGGAGGGTTCCGGAGGTGATTTTCGGAGGCTGACCATTTTCTACATGGTTTCTGGGTTTTGTCCGGGGTGGTGAGTTCAGGTGTTCTGCAAATTTTCAGCTCATTCCGGCAAAGGGATCAGCCCCTAGTTCCAGTTCATTCTAGCAGCAGCAGTTACGGCAGTTTCTTCCAGCAGCTGGGACGCAGTTTCTGTAGCAGCCATTTCCTGTTTTCTGAGAGGGCTCTTCACTTGCCTTGTGCAAGGATAGGTGCTATTATTCTGATTATCCATTGTATTCCATTATATTCTCAGATTAATAAAATGGCTTAGCATTCCCAGCGTTTTATGTGTATTTGCTTAATGTTCTATTTCCAACATTTTTCTATATTGTTGTATGCTTGTATTACTCTCTATTTCCCATTTGGGATATTACAGTGGTATCAAAGCATAGATCTGGCTCAGCCTGTGGTCTATGACATTGGGAAAGAGATCATACAGGTTTGCTGGAATTTTGGAGAGCAATAGCAGTTGCAGTACCAAAAACGAAATTGGAAAAAGGGCCAAAATATGAAGGGTCAAATTTTGAAGGTTGGAATTAGAAGAAACGTTTTCTGGGTTTTTCTGAGTTTTGGGCAAGGATCACCTTCCCAAATTCCTGGAATTTTCTGAGTAGTTTTCAGTGGGTAAATCGGAGGTCGAAGTTAAGCAGCAGTATGGTTTTGCAGCAGCCGTGTAGTTTCTGAGGAGCCTGTAGACACATAGCAGAAAGTGCCAATGGCAGGTGATGATGGTGCAAAGAGATTTTGGGAGATGCTCCTCAAATCAGCACAGGATCTGTCGAGACAGATGGAGACGGTGGGACAGAGACTCACTGCGCTAGAGGTTAGGCAGCGGGAAACCCGAAGGGGTTTTCAGATTGGTGAGGGATCAGGCACATCCCACCATTTGCCAGAGCATGATGCCACTCAGCATATGGCATCACATACACCCACACGTCCTACCATGCCCACTTTTCTGGATGAAGACATAGGGGCAGGAGCACAGCGGGAGCCGGAGACTGACCCTGACCAGATGGACGCATACATTGCAGAGTACCTGGCACGTGGCCCGACGATCAGAGATCTTATCTCATTCAGAGATTATGTTCAGCTCCGGCGTGATAGTAGACCTCACAACTTTCACAGAGGGAACAGGTGCTCACATGATGGGGGCTTACAGCGCACAGTGGACAGATCCCATCTACCGACATTTGATGGGTCATCCAGGCGCTCAAAAAAAGCTTGGGTGGACAAGTTGGATACCTCTTTCCAGCTTGACCGAGTATCGGAGAGGGAAACCATTAAAATGGTTACCTCGCACTTGGAGGATGAGGGAACACAGGATTGCAGGGAGTCCGAGGTTACACCTAGTGTGACACAGGATTCACTCTCATTGGAGACCTCCTTGGCCGTGTCGATTGATGTGGTAGTGGAGAAGGTAGAGCCACCCCAGTAGAGCCATCCATTGAGGTGATGACTGGAGTCGCGTCCGAGTCTTCGGGTGGTAGCAGCACACAGATGGGTGCAGTGTCAGGAGATGTATCCACCTTCGATGAGGCACTGGGAGATACATAGGTATCGGATGATGGTCGCAGGCAGCGGTATCATCGACTTCGGGCAGACCTTTGAATTTTGAAAGGAAAGGCCACATCAGTTCGGGAGGCCATTTTGTTGCAGGACATGGAGCTGGAGGGCATGAGAGTGGCTTGTGCTGAGTCAGCTACCAAGTTGGCCCGCATTGGGGAACGACTGGATTCCCTGATGGTACAACCAGGGGGCAAATTGCAGCGTCAGATCATTCCCCTTCAGGCATGCATGGAGGGGACTAGCAGCATTGTTGGGTCACCTCTTCCCATTGGAGAGAGTGAAACGGAGCCACCTAGTCAGATCTCATATGTTGACTTGGATAACGGTATGAGACGATCAGAGTTGCACAGGATACGGCATCTGCATGTTGAGGTTGGATGGCAAGAGATTTTGAGTTGGTACCCGGTGGAGTGGGTTTTGGAGATAGTGGTGGACCCAGGTGTAGTTCAGCAGGAGTTCCTAGGTGTTGGGCATACAGGGACCCCAGATTGGCATTGGGATCCAGGTGGGATCACCTATCATTTCCCAGGCAGGTCAGTTGACTATGTCTTGGAAGATACAGTTGGCGTAGTAGCAAAGCATGCGTATTCGCTAGGGGAGTGTCGGTCAGCTTCAGTGGCCAACCAGTTTATGAGCAGACACCCTAGGTTGTCTTGGTATGACACCCATATACGGGATCCCGGGGTGGTCAACATACCTTGGCAGGAGCTTGTCGGAGGAGGTGACATTGGCAGGCCACCAGATGGCGCCTTGTATGGGGCCAAGGATTCTTCACCTTTGTGTGGGGCACAGAGGACGCAGCAGAGCCGAGCAGTGGTGGTAACACTACTGACACACAGGGAGATTCACTTCTCGGACCCCTTGAGGAGGATTTGGAGTGATGATCCTTTCGTCGGCAGGTATAGTGATACGATGGTGGAGACGATGTTACCGATTGGTGGTAGTCCGACATGTAGGGGCACAGCTCTAGGTCATCACATCCAGGGATGTGTGGGAGCCTCTATCATTGAGCGGTGGATTACCGGTGGACATGGAGTAGCATGGTGGTGTACCATAGTGTGTGGGACTGCATTGTGGAGTAGGAGTATCCTACATCACATTGAAAGCATGCGGAGAGTGACCGATGCTTGGACACAGTCAGGGCACGAGACGGTACAGGGTGCTACAGCAGTGGCACATGGTATCCAGCAGCATACCGAGGTATGCCTCAGTGTGCAGTGGCATGTTGAGGAGTATATGGATGATCAGTGGTATGTGAGGGCATACGGTGCTGTACAGCAGGGTCTTAGAGCATTGCTTCCAGAGACACTCATGGACAGGGACATCGGGCTTACCTTTGGTAGTAGTTCACCCAGGATCGATGGAGAGACAAAGGAGCGATACTTGGCAGTATCTGTGGGGACTCACACACCTGACTCGCTTCGACATCACTCACAGGTACAGCTGATTATGTTTTTGACCTTTGACACTTTGGGCGTGAGCAGCAGGGTACGCGAGGTTCACCCTAGATATTTGGATGACACTCAGTACACTAGGCGAGAGACTTCTCAACAGTGGCACTGGGTTGGTGTGCTAATTGACAGCCACAGGTTGGGGGATGAGATGATCCTTTGCAGAGGTGGTGCATCAGTCATCACTGAGCCTACGCTTGGGGAGCAGGTCATGAGGGAGACATGCATCACTTTTCCCTCACGGCATGTCGAGAACATGCATGGGCAGAGGATACTGGGTTCAGTAGAGATAGCATTCCAGCATGCGTCTAGACTCCAGAAATTGTATCGACACTTCATCAAGAGGGTGGATGGCATATTCACTACAGATGAGGTGGTGGAGGTAGAATAGGAGGACCTTTCTCCTGTATGCCAGAGTGAGGACTCTTCTTCATATGAGTCCATAGGATCAGTTGAGGTCGCTTCTGGGGAGCGAGAGCAGTCACACAGAGATGGAGACAGTAGACCAGAGCTGCATTCCAGTATACAGGGCGAGCAGTCAGGGGACTCTATGGGAGATGCCCTAGGCGATGAGACACTTGTGACGATCCAGTCGGAGCTATATGTGATGGAGCCTGTGTTAGTAGAGGAGGATGCTATGCACATCATGCATGATGGTCCTTTGAGGGAGAGCCAGATGGAGGCTCACATCGAGTCGGTGATGGATATGCGGCTAACCGCGGGGTCAACCATTGAGGAGGAGCAGTCAGATGCATTGACACTGAGTACAGTGACGGTAGTTGCAGATCCATATCCTCTAGAGATGTTGGAGGTTGATGGGATTGTTATGCAGGGGGCTATTAGACAACAGGAGCTGTTGGATATGGTGGAGCATTCATCTTTTGGCCGACACATTGATGAGATACAGATAGATGTACATACAGTCGGTCGAGCTGCAGTACTTTTAGTGAGTAGTACTCTCCAAGAGTACATCGATGGAGCTTGCAGCATATCTTGCCCACTTTGGCCCATTATAGAGAGAGGGGTTTCCTTCTACAGGCAGCTCTCATTGGCAGACAGGGCAGAGCAGTGGGAGTTGATTACGGGTTGGCGGCAACACTTCAAGCGTGTTCCATATGCCGTTGTTATTGCTACATCGGATTCTTCTTCCAGGATGGACTGGCGGGAGATCATGAGTTGGTACCCTCTAGATGGTACGGTATTCTTCGTAGGGAGCACAGTCGAGCAGGGGCCCTTGGACATAACAAAGGTTATAGATTCCAGCTGGCAGGGCGGCACAGGACATCGTTTCTTCAGCACTCCATCCCGATTTCAGGAGAGCAGGATCAACATGGGATTGAGTCACAACTTGGATTGGAGAGAGGTGATGAGTTGGTATGCAGTTGGAGGGGTAGCATCTGCAGCTACAGGTACAGCGCAGCAGGAGCCCGGGAGCATTGATGCTTGTTGGTGGTCTTCACCTCTTAGAGCATTGGTCATAGCTAGAGGCAGTGCACAGTCCGAGCTGTGGGACTTGTGCGATTATTGGCCACGGTGGCGATGGGATCCGGGAGGATTATTGGTTGGCTGGTACTGTGAGAGGTCACTTTGGGATCCTGGCATTGAGATATCCCTTCGTATCAGGGTGATGCAGAGGTCAGAGAGGTTTCAGTGGGACCCAGGCACATTTTGCAGTATCGGTGGGGAGCATCAGCTAGAGAGGAGGCTTGTTCAAGCGTTGCTTGAGGACAAGCAATTTTGCTGGATGAGGATGCCACTTGGGAGAATGAGAAGATCTTGCAGCATCCATCACTTCAGTTGCTTGAGGTCAAGCAACATTTTTGTCGAGGGAGACTGTAATATTCCTAATTAGCAACAGCCAATTGGAATATTTGATTTTTGTATAGTTTTTCCGACTATAGTTTATTAATAAATAAAAGTGAGTAAAAGGGGGTCTAACTCACTTTAGTGGAATAAAACACCTTCCTAGTAGCACAACGTTGTAACTTAAGGGGGAGCCAAGGGGGGCCACACACCACGTGGAGGAGAGAGAGACTACGTTGGTTTTGGAGGGAAACCAATGCTATAAAAGGTGGAGGAGCCTCCTCATTTGGGGCATTATTGATGTTGATGATATTGAGCTAGACTTCTGTCTTCTTGAGTACGCTGGCTGTTTAGCCTGTCTGCAGCACTGTTTAGTGCGATTGAGTGTCTCCGGTCGGAGATCTCGCCCTTAGCCCCGGGGGACTTCGAGTGCCTGCTCGGGCAAGGTTTTTCCTTCAGTCTTTTGCGGGAGATTTGGTTGTTGTTTTGTGGAGGAGCTGGGCTTCTTTTGGTGACTGCGCAGTCCCTGGGAGAGAGGACGCAGTTCTTGGAGGAGGTGTTCTATTGCGGGGTTTCCTGCAGGAGATTCAGTGAGATTCGGTGTGGAGGTTCAGTCTTCATCAGTGGGAGATTTTCCGGGGAGCTTGTGGCCCTATTTCAGCATATATCATTTGGCTTCTGCGCTGGGCTTGGAGAGAGCGTTTTTCCTTGAGGAGGGTTCCGGAGGTGATTTTCAGAGGCTGACCATTTTCTACATGGTTTCTGGGTTTTGTCCGAGGTTGTGAGTTCAGGTGTTCTGCAAATTTTCAGCTCATTCCGGCAAGGGGATCAGCCCTAGTTCCAGTTCATTCCAGCAGCAGCAGTTTGCGGCAGTTTCTTCCAGCAGCTGGGACGCAGTTTCTGTAGCAGCCATTTCCTGTTTTCTGAGAGGGCTCTTCACTTGCCTTGTGCAAGGATAGGTGCTATTATTCTGATTATCCATTGTATTCCATTATATTCTCAGATTAATAAAATGGCTTAGCATTCCCAGCCTTTTATGTGTATTTGCTTAATGTTCTATTTCCGGCATTTTTCTATATTGTTGTATGCTTGTATTACTGTCTATTTCCCATTTGGGATATTACAGCGTAGCGTCAGAGACTTAGGAACTCCTCGCATGTAATATCCCGGATGGGATATTTTAACTAAAATGCAGAAAAATACTGAATACCACAATTTGCCGTAAAATAAACATTCACTCAACAGAAGATTGCCATGTAAAATAAAAAGACAGGAAACATTGCAATCCAATACCATATAGAACAGAAGAAAAATCTCAGCTTTTATTATAGATAATAAACAGGGGTTTACATATAGATCTGACCCAAGAAGAGCTGAGATAGAAACTGGCCACCAAGATAAGCTGCTGAACGGCGCTGGCCACAAATTGAACTGCTGCACTCTCCCTCCGGCAACAGCTGACACTGAACCCACTGAAATGATGAAGCCCAAGTTGAAGATCTGAATGATCCTCACACCAAACTCTGAAGCTCTGTGAAACTCCTAAGTGAAGTCTCCTCAAAAGTATTGGGTTTCCGTCCAATACTCACAAATCACCTGAGGGTTTCCGTCCTGGGGCTACTGCATGAAGTAGAGAACCACGTCCTCAAACCTCTCATACACAAGCAAATGATCTACTCCAAAGATATCTCCCAATGGCCTCCTCCCTTTCTTTTATAGATCCCTTGGAGCCTTCTAGAGCATTATTTTATTATTATTTTATTTATGGAGCACTTTTCCCTTTTATTAAATTATTATAAAATATTCCTTTTTAATGCCGAAAAGGGTAAATCGGCTACCACGGCTCCTTCGGTCACTGAAATCTCTGTCTAACTGTCCCATCGTGTAGGTCTCCTTGTCCCGATTCCAATGAGATATTACACTAAGGTGTTCCATTGTGTGTTCCTCCCGGAATGCCACCTTGAGCATAATCAGCTGAGTTAAGCCCATAAATAACTCAAAATTCCGAAAGTTATCGGAATGCATTGGAACGAAAGCCAAACTGCTCGGATGGTGGAGTATATCAAGCGAATGCCTCCGAACACCATGAAAACTCCTCAAAACTCCTCCGAAAAGCTCCTGAGCCCACTGATAGCACCAATCTGTACATGTGACCTGTTTGCTCCTAACTCTGGAAGTCCCTCCTAGCCCTGTCATGGGTGATACCAAAAATGGGAATATTACAGACCTCCCGCCCCAAGATTGCTTGCCCTCAAGCAATCGAAATATGTGGGCCACTCTGTTGGCTCGCCGCATCTCAGACCCAATGCCTGGATCCCATACCAACCTCTGGGTGCAGCTATGCACCTGTGCCAAACCTCTTGGAACAGATCCCTTAATGCTGGGATCCCAAACTGATCTCTCTCTGTCCCAGTCAACAAACAATCCCCCCGGATCCCAATGCCACCATGGCCAATCATCGCCCAAGTCCCACAGCTCAGGCTGTGCACTGTCTCGGGCTATAGCTGATGCTCTCAGAGGTGAAGACCACCAACGAGCATCAATGCTCCCGGGCTCCTGCTGTGCTGTACCTGTAACTGCATATGCTACTCCACCAACTGCATACCAACTCATCACCTCTCTCCAATCCAAGTCCTGACTCAATCCCATGCTGATCCTACTCTCCTGAAATCGGGAAGGAGTCCTGAAGTAACGACAACCGGTGCCCTCCTGCCAACTGGAATCTGTAACCTCTACTATGTCTAAGGGCCCCTGCTCTGATGTGCTCCTCACAAAAAATGTCGTACCATCAAGAGGGTACCAGCTCATGATCTCCATGGAACATGCCCAGGGTGTTGTCGCCAGCCCGTAATCAACTCCCACTGCTCTGCCCTGTCTACCAATGGAAGTTGCCTGTAGAAGGAAGCCCCTCTCTCTATAGTGGGCCAAAGTGGGCAAGACATGCTGCAAGCCCCATCGATGTACTCCTAGAGAGTACTACTCATCGAAAGTGCTGCAGCCCGGCCGACTGTATGTACATCTGTTTGTACCTCATCAATGTGTCAGCCCAAAGATGGATGCTCCACCATCTCCAACGTCTCTAGAGGATATGGATCTGCAACTGGTTTCTGTGCATCTGACTGCTCCTCCTCAAAGGCTGACCCCAATGTTAGCTGCATATCCATCATAGGCTCAATGTGGGTGCCCATCTGGATCTCACCCAGGGAAATGTCATGCCTAATGTCCATAGTATCCTCCTCTGCTGACTCAGGCTCCATCATATGTTGTTCTGGCTTAATCGTCACAAGTGACTCATCACCCAGAGTATCACCTATACAATCCCCTGACTGCTCACCCTGCACACTAGAACACAGCTCTGGTCTACTGTCATCATCATCTCTGCATGGCTGCTCTCGCTCCCCAAAAGCATCCTCATATGATCCCATGGACTCATCTGAAGAAGAGTCCTCATCCTGGCATACAGAAGGAATGTCTACCTGCTCTACCTCTGCCACCTCATCTGCATCTCTCACACATGAGTGATCAGGCCCCCAAGGTTCTTTGCAAATGAAGCAAAGTCCCTTCCTCCTCAGCTCATTTCTGCTGCCTGACCCACCAAACTGGAGCTGCTCCTCCCTGGTCAACTGTCTCCGGAGAAACTCAATGTTCTGCTCAACTAGCCCTTGGGCTAGCTCATAAGCAGCAGGCGAGACCAACTGCTCTCTCCTCCAAATGCTCAGCAACCGGGTCCGCAACTCTCTGCCAATGGTCTCATGGTCTCTCATACATGACGACAAGATGGACCGCATGTGTGCTATGACAGTATCAGGATGATGTCTCCTAATGCTAAAGAAGCATCGGAACATCTGCAAAATCAAGTCATCACACCCAAGGTCAATCATGATGACATAAGTCTTGATTGTGGCCATACTCCATAGAATCTCAAGCTTCTTCCCAAAGGTAGAACCTGTGCTGTTGTCCAAATCCTGAAAAGTCTCTACAATCAACCTGAAAATTCTTTTCATAATATCATCATTGTAGGGAGGGAAGGGTGCTGTTATCCTCAAAATATCACTGAAGCAAGAGGCAGCTATAAGCTTGACTCTTTCACTTGGATGTTCCAAAAATCTAGCTTGTACCAATGCAAGCATAGATGGCTCCAAAGCCCAATTTAAACTCCAATCAGATTGCTCTACCTTTGAAAGGCAGGAATCTAGTTTCTCTAACATGGGAAAGTCATTTTCTGATCTGCCACTCTTTAAGTCCATCCCAAGTGCATAAAGCCAATTTCCCGCTTCTTCCTCTTTCTGCAAATTCCTCGGATGCCTTTGTTTGAGCAAATTATGTACCTTCTTGGAGAAGGGTCTATTGTTCTGTTTTGTTCTCTGGTTTTCTGATGCATGGTGGTTTAAGGAACCAACCTCTATTTTCATTTTCATCAATCTGTTTAGGAATTCCTCCATGGTTCAGCCAATGATGTGGTCACTGTTTTTTTCTGAGTTTTTTATAGTGGTGTAGGTGTGGTTTTTTGTCAAACAGTTCAAATACACACTGCTGTAGGTGACATGTGTTTGTTGGTGTCAAATACAAGTGTATAGTGGAGAATTTATAAAAGAACCAGTCTTAGCCCAATGGCTGGTATTTCTTCTCATACTCAGAAATGTACAGACCCAAATATTAAATGCAAACAGTAGCACCACTGGAAATTAATTACATAGGAAATAAAACCCAACAGCTTGAATTGTTTCTAGAATGCGTACAGCTTCAGCAAATTTAGGTATTAAAATAACAAAGTTGTAGTGCCAAAGTTAACATTGAGAACCTGGAATTGATGCGCTGGATTAGCAAGGGCGTAATAATTTTTCCCACGTATAGTGAAGCGCCCAACGTCCTTCTTAATTCTTAGATTAATACGCTCAGCTGGTATATGCAAAATGACAATAATCTCGAGCTTCTTGACTTCTATATCAGTCCCCTACGCAGAGAAGAATACCAGTGCTGCCTGATACGCTTGTTCCAGCAAGATGACTCTCACAATATCAGTCATCCTCAGTTATGTATCAACCCCTTTTAGTCAGTTCCAGCTATGCATATTTCAATGGATTAACCCAGCTACAGGGATAAATTTGTCCTTAATTCCAGTGTGTGCTCATATTGTCGAATAGACAAATGTTCGACACCGAGCACTAGTTATCATCCTCAGACGGACGGGCAGACAGAGATAGTTAACAAGTGGCTGGAAGGCTACTTGCGTAACTACGTCAGTGGGCAGCAGAGGGCATGGCTGAAGTGGCTGCATTTGGGCGAGTACTGCTACAACACAACGCACCATATGTCCATTGGTATGACACCTTTCTATGCTTTATATGGATATCATTCCTTATCTTTTGTGGACATGATGTTTGGTGTTAGCAGGGCTCCGAGAGCCAAGTTATGGATCCAAGAGAGCCAAGATATCCTCCGAGCTCTCAAGGACAATATAGCCACAGCACAGAATCAGCAGAAGTTGTATGCTGATAAGGGTCGGGTGGAGAGACACTTTGAGGTAGGAGACCTGGTCTACCTACGGCTACAGCCATACCGACAGTCTTCGCTCAAGCAGAAGGGGGCGGAGAAGTTGAAGCCCCGTTTTTATGGGCCTTACAGGGTGATACGCAGGATCGGGCAGGTTGCGTATGAGTTGGAGCTGCCCCAAGGCAGCAAGATTCATAACATCTTTCATGTGTCATGCCTGAAAAAGGCACTGGGCCAGCATGTGACAGTCACCGAGGAGCTACCACCTACAGATGATGAGGGGCATCTGGTGTTACAGCAGGAGGCTATTATTGACACTAGGGAGAGGCAGCTGCGGAGCAGGAAGATCAGGGAGTTCTTGGTGAGATGGAAGAACTTGCCGGATGAGGATGCCACTTGGGAGGATGAGAGGATCTTGCAGCATCCATCACTTCAGTTGCTTGAGGACAAGCAACGTTCTGCCGGGGGAGACTGTAATATTCCTAATAAGCATTGCTAATTGGAATATTTCATTTTTGTTTAATTTTGCCGCTTTAGCTAAAAATAATAAATAAAGTGAGAAATAAGAGGGGTCATCTCACTTTACAAAATAAAGTGTTTTCCTAGTTGATTGACGTTGTAACTTAAAGGGGTGGCCTTGGGGGTCCACATGTGTATGAGGGGAGGCCTCACGCTGACCCTAAGGTAACTGCGCAGGCCAAGGAGGGTGAAGGACGCAGTTAAGGTTTTGGAGGGAGTTCAGCACTATAAAAGGTGGGGTTTCCACTCCATTCGGCATTGTTGATATGATATTGATATTGAGAGCTAGACTTCTGTCTTCTTCAGCACGCCGGTTGTTTAGTCGGTCTGCAGCACTGTTTAGTGCGAACTGAGTGTCTCCGGTCGGAGATCTCACCCTTGGCTCCGGGGGACTTCGAGTGCCTGCTCGAGCAAGGTTTTTCCTTCAGTTTCAGTGGTGATTTGCGGTGGATTTCTGGTGGACGTTTTGCAGAGGAGTTGCCCCTTTTTGTGACTGCGCAGGCTAGGAGAGAGGACGCAGTCCCAGCCAGGGAGGACGCAGTTTTGTTGAGCAGGGTTGTAGTGTGGGGATTTGGCAGTGATTTCAGCGTTTTCCAGCCCTGAGGAGTTTTGCTATTTCATCCGGAGGATTTGTAGGTGGATTCAGCCCTTTTTCCCAGCATTTTCTTGGGCTCCTGCGCTGTCACTGGGAGAGACAGCGTTTTCTCTGGAGAGGGTTTATTTGGTGCATTTTCGGAGGTGGAGCATTTGCTTCACGATTTCTGGGTTTTGTCCGGAGGGTCGAGTTCAGCTAGCCTTCCAGTTTTCAGCTCATTCCAGTGAGGGGATCAGCCCCTAGTTCCAGTGCATTGCAGCAGCAGTTTTCTACGGCAGTTTCTCCAGCCAGCTAGGACGCAGTCTCTATTGCAGCCATTTCTTATTCTGAGAGGGTCTCCACTTGCCTAGGGCAAGGATAGGTGCACTCATTCTGATTATCTTTGTACCCATATGCATGTATTCTCAGATTAATAAAATGGCTTAGTGTTCTGGCATTTTATGTGTATTTGTTCCATATTCTGGTTCCGGCATTTTGTTCTATATATCTGTTTGTTGTATTTCTGTGTATTACTGGTTATTTCCCGTTGGGGATATTACACATCCATCACCCTGTATCTATCATCTGTCACCTGACCATCCAAAATCTCACAAGCAAACCTGTCCTTGGAGTACTCCACCAGAAGTCGAGCCCTCCAATCTATATCCAAACTCATCAGAGACAATGTGGCTGGTCTGCGTGAAAGTGCATCAGCCACCACGTTGTTCTTCCCTTTGACATACTTGACGTCAAAGTCGTAGGCCTGGATCTTGCTGACCCACTTCTGCTGCCTCTCCTGTAGCTGCTTCTGCTCCAAAAAGAACCTAAGGCTGTTGTGGTCAGTCCTCACTCTGAACCTGTTACCCACCAGGTACTGTCGGAATTTGGCCAATGCATGCATAATGGCCAGCATCTCCTTGTCATATATAGCATACAACCGCTCATGTGGAAGGAGTTTTCGGCTCTCAAAAGCTATAGGATGGCCTCCCTGCATCAACACTGCGCCGATCCCCTCTCCCGACGCATCACACTCCAGAACAAAGGCTGCGTAAAGTCTGGCAATGCAAGCACTGGGCAGCTTCTCATCACCTCCTTGAGCCTGTCAAAGGCTTGCTGTGCTATATCTGACCAACTGAATGCCCCCTTCTTCGTCAAATCTGTAAGGGGTGCAGCAAGCTGAGAGAAACTCTTGACGAACTTGCTGTAATAAGTGCAGATACCAACAAATCCTTGAAGTTCCGTCACGTTTCTCGGCTCTGGCCAATCTCTAATGGCCCTGATCTTCTCCTCCTGGACCCTCACTTCGTCCACTCCTATGATGTGTCCCAAGTATAGCATCTTCGTCAACCCAAACTCGCACTTGGAGAGCTTAGCATAGAACTGCTGCTCCTCCAAGATATGTAGCACTGCTTCTATGTGCTGGAGATGCTCCTCCCAAGTCCTGCTATATATCAGTATATCATCAAAAAAGACCAACACAAACTTCCTCAGGTGATTGCAGAAGATATGGTTCATGCATGACTGGAAGGTGGCTGGTGCGTTGGTTAGCCCAAAAGGCATAACCAAGAACTCAAAGTGGCCATAATGGCACCTGAAAGCGGTCTTGGGAATGTCCTATTCCCTCACGCAAATCTGATGGTACCCAGATCTCAAATCGAACTTTGAGAA
This sequence comes from Pinus albicaulis, assembly GCA_034641835.2. Taxonomy (NCBI): domain Eukaryota; kingdom Viridiplantae; phylum Streptophyta; class Pinopsida; order Pinales; family Pinaceae; genus Pinus; species Pinus albicaulis. The sequence goes on from CM076570.1 coordinate 118,294,488, forward strand.
GAACTGTGCTCCTCTCAACTCATCCATCAGCTCATCAATCCGTGGTATAGGGTCTTTTTATTCAGGGCCCTATAATCAATGCACATTCTAAATTTGCCATCCTTCTTCTTCACCAACACCACCGAAGAAGCGAAAGGACTGGTGCTAGGCCAAATGTGTCCATGAGCCAGCAACTCCTGGATGGCCCGCTCAATCTCGTCCCGATAAGCCTTAGGGTGCCTATAGGGTGTGGTAATAACGGCCTAAATGCCCTGCTCTAACTCAATAGTGTGCTCAAATCCCCGATTCGACAGCTGACCTGACGGTATCTCCCCAAACACCCTGTCATACCTGTCAAGTATGGACTGTATCTCTAGATGCACTGTCTACCCTGTAGTCCCTGCCTCTGATGCACGTAGCTCTACCGCCCACTCTATGTCTCCCTTCTGGAAGTCTGCCTCCATCCGGTAAGCTGAAATAGTCTGAGGTGGGTAAGTGTGCATTCCCCATATCTTCTCATGCTTCCCGGTCTTCTTATCATCCCACTCCATCTCCAAGGCCTCCCAATCTGTGGTGAACTTCCCTAGAGTGATCAGCCACTATACACCCAATACCACATTGGTATCCGGTATGTTAACCACGAAAAAGTGGTCAGTCACCGTGTAGGTACCCATCGTCACAGTTAGCTCTAGGACATATCTGGCACACTGCATCGTTTGATCTCCTGGGACCAACACTGAAAATCCATCGAAGCTCTCTATTGGTATGCCTCTCTGCTCAACCATCTGTGCATCAGTGAAGTTGTGGGTTGCCCCACTGTCTACCAGTATTGAAACTCGCTGCCCTCATACTATCCCTCGGACACGAAGCGTCAGATACTTGGGTACTCCCCGCAATGCTGCAAGGGTCCTCCCCTATGGGTGGAAGGCTGCATCTCCTACTCCTGGTGGTGGAGGTGGAAAATGGTCCTGCGCTGCATGGCTGCCTCCTGCCTCCATGTCATCATACTCATCCTCTTCTCTGCTGTCCTCGGAGAAGACCTAAATAAAATGTGCTTTACCAGCAGCACATCTGTTTCCTGGTGCCCACGGCTCCTGACAGGTTAAACACAACCTCTTCTTCTTCAACTCTCTCCTGGCATCATCATCTAACTGACCCCTATCCGGATTCCCCTTAGGAGGCGGAATCCTCACATCCTTCCCCTTTGGCCGGAAAGCCTGTCTCTGGGGGTAAGGTGTCCTGGTCCGCAGTAAGGCATCCTGCAAATCCCGGGTCCTGCGAACTACGTCCTGGAGTGTGGCTGGTTTGGTGGATCTGACCAAACCTCGAAGCGGCTTTGCTAACCCCTCAATGAACATGTATATCATCCGTGTCGCGGATAGATCGAGCACCATCACCGAAAGTCTCAGGAAATCTGCAATATATGTCTCCGGGCTCCCGGTCTGTTTGAGCCTCGTCAACTCAACAAAGTGCTCCTTCGGATCCCTCCGGTCAAACCTCTCTATCAATCTCAGGGCGAACTCGGCATATGTGGTCACTGTCGAATGCCCGAGTGTAACCATCCCATGGAACCACAGATCCTGAGCCTCACCATCCAAATGTAGAGTTGCCACCTTGATGGCCTCCGTCTCTGCCATCTGGTTGAGCTGGAAGTATATGTCCAACTTCTCCACCCAAGACTTCGTCGAACTGTTTGATGAACCATCAAACGTAGGAAAATGGAACCTGCTCACTGTACGCTGAGTGTCCCCCTCATGATAATGTCGGTGCCCTCTATGATGGTCACGGGGTCTATTGTCCCGCTGGAGCTGAACAAAATCTCTGAATGAAAGGACATCCCTGAACTCCTACCCATATGCCTGATACTCAGCAAAATAATCCCCCATGTGGCCAGGCTCTGGCTCCTGCTGTGCTCCTGCCCCAGTGTCTACACCCAGAAAATTGGGCATAGTGGAACGTGTGGGGGCATGTGATGCCATGTGCTGAGTGGCATCGTGCTCCTGCAAATGGTGGGACGTGCCTGATCCCTCGCCAATCTGAAAACCCCTTGGGGTTTCACGCTGTCTAGCCTCTACAGCAATGAATCTCTGCCCCATCACCTCAATCTACCTCGACAGATCCTATACTGACTTAAGGAGCATTTCCCCAAACCTCTTTGCATCACTATCATTTGCCATTGGCTCCTCCTGTTCTGCGTCTACTACTGGATCCTGTACTGCGTCCACCACTGGTTCCTCCTGTTCTGTGTCCACCACTGGAATGCAGTCACCCTCTCCGTAGGTGATTTGCAACCTATGCTCTCTGTCAGGGTACCTCCTACCTCTGTAGCAAATATACGGCTTCTCCCCCGGTGTCATAGACAACTAGCCCCACAGGCTGAGCCAGATCTATGAGCTCTGATACCACTGTAATATCCCCTTTCAGGGATATCTCTCAAACACAGTCAACTCTAAACCAAAGATGGACTGGAGAGGCGTTTACCAGATATTTCACCTCTGAAAAGACAGTGAGATCTGGAGGCTACCTGGCCCTCACCAGACTCTGTCTATAGAGTATGGGAAAAACACAACAGATGTGATAGCAACTGGAATGTCTCAAAGGGAAAATAGGCAGTGATACGGAGCATACAACAGTACATGAAATGCTAGAAACAGTATATGAAACAGATACACATGAAATAGAGAGAATACTGAGCCATTTTATTATACTGAGAAATAGAAATGAGTACAAGAGGTGATCAGAGTGATGGCACCTCGACTTGCACCAGGCAAGTGTAGAAATACTCTCAGAATATCAAAGGAATGGCTGCTCTCTGCTCTGCGTCCAAGCTACTGGAAAACTGTCGTGTTGCCGCTACTGCTGGAACAAAATGAGTATTTGGGGCTGCTCCCCTACTCGGAATGAGTTGAAACTCTAGAATCAACCTTTGCTCACAATACCCAGAAAAGCCCAGAGAGCGTTTATGGAATGGCCGATCCCTGAAAATACCCCCCCTTGGGGATCTACGTTATCCTCCAAGGCTCTGCGCTGATGCTGAATGAATCCTCCCAAAATATGGCCTCCCACTGCCAAAAGCCTCCAATAGGCAAGGGCTGGCGCCTTGCTCAATCTCCTGACCCAAAACCCCCGGAATAATACCAAACCAGAGCTCCCTCAAGATGGACTGCATTCTCCCTCTCAAGACTGCGCAGTCTATAGATGCAATGCTCCTCCACAAATGCCACAACTCGATCCTCCTGCAAAATACTGATGGGAATGCCTCACCCGAGCAAACACTCGAAGTCTTCCAAGGCTGAGGGTGAGATCTCTAAACAGAGACACTCAAAGCACTAAACAGTGCTGCAGACAAGCTAAACAGCTAGCATGCTCAAAGTCAAAGTTACCAACTCAATATGCATAAACTCGAATGGGGAAATGAGGAGGCTCTCCTCCTTTCTATAACGATGGGCCTCTCTCAACCCTAGGTCCCACCATCTCCTACGTAGCCTCCATTTGGCCCACGCTGCCAACTCAACTGCGCTGTCTATGCCCACGTGGTCTAAGTGGGTCCCCCTCTACGTGGTCTCTTGGCCCCCCTTGGCCCACTTAAGTTACAACATTGAGTCTACTGGGGAGTGTACTTTATTTAAGTGAGTTATGTCCCCCTCTTACTCACTTTTATTTATATTTTAACTATAGAAGGAAAAATTGATCAAAGTTAATATTTCCAATTAGCCATCGCTAATTGGGAATATTACATTCTATGCAAAAAATTGAATGTACTTGCAGAAAATTGAATGGAACTGAATGTACTTTGCAGAAAGCTTAATGTCTTTTGCAGAAAATTGAATGTACTTTATAGAAAATTGAATGTACATTGCAGAAAACTGAACGTACTTCGCAGAAAATTGAATTAGAGAGTTACAAGTGCATTTAATGAGGAGTTACACTTTTTCCATACATTGAATTAGTTGGGAGAGTTACATTCTCTTAAGTGTGGAGTTACTATTTTATTCCAAGAGATAGGTTCAATTTTCCAAGTAAGAGATTCTCAATTTAATTTACTTATTTCATGAGAGAGTTTGTTTTTATTAATCCATTAAAAGTGAATGACTTTAGACTATTTTATAAATAATAGTGTCATAATAATAATAATAATAGTAAGGATTAAAATATTAATTCTTGACTTGTATAATCATGATTGATTTGATTTTAAAGTGGATTCCATATGTCGAGATCATCCTTGATCATTTAGACATGAATTTCTATTTTTGGAAAGTCCCTTCCAAATTAAGATGTGACTTAAGATGTGACTTACTATTTTTGGAAAGTAATATTAGAATTGTTAGAAATGAAATTTTACTATAGGTGGTTCAAACAAAACTGAAAGATATGATTTCTTCAAGGAGAAATTCATCCCTGAGCTATCAAATTTTAAAATTCATCCCAGTTCAACTCTACTTTGTAACATCTGTAACAATGAAGTCGCAATCTAAAGAAGAATCATACACTTGACACAAATTTGGAAAGGAAAGAACCATCACATGTCACATAGATAAGGATTATACTCAACCAATTTTCATCTCAAAAAATTAGGTGATAGAACACACGCATCACATAGACAAGACTCAAACAAGTCACACAGACAAGAATCAAACAAAACCAAGAGACAATTTGTGGAACACCTGCATCCTAGACAAGTCACACAGATAAGTATCACTACACCTATTGGCCAGATATGTGGCTCTTCCCACGTCCCAGACTGTGGGTTGAATGCATACTGAGGCCTACTCTTGTGGCACACACTACACAAGATGTCCCTCATCCTCAGGATCTTTCTGGCATCACTCCCTAGTCCTGTGAGCCCTGACAGGGGGGAAAAGCAGCGCAGTGTTCTCGATCAGCTGTGACCACCTCCCGAAAGGGTCACGTCCATAAGTCCGAGTTGCTCTCTAAAAACAAAGAAATTCCCTTTCAGTAAAGGCTTGGTAAGAATATCAGTTATTTGATCATCAGTGGAGATGTGATGGAGCCTCACTGATCCTCTCTACACTATATCCCAGATATAGTGATACTTGATCTCAATATGCTTGGACTTGTCACGAAACATAGGATTTTCTACAAGACGAATCCCGCTCTTATTGTCACAATATATAACTGTTGTGTCTGGAACTTGCTCAAATAGTTCCCCAAAAATATTTCTCAGCGAAACTACCTCACGGCTAACCATGCTAACAACAATGTACTCAAATTCATTTGTACTTAGTGCAATATACTTTTGCTTTCTACTCATCCAAGAGATCATGGCAGACCCCAAGATAAAGCAGCACCCAGAAGTTTTCTTTCTATCAGCAAAGTTACCTGCCCAATCAACATCAGTATATCCATAAAGTCTTACATTTTTAGCAGTATATTTCAATCCTAGATTTATAGTTCCATGCAAGCATCTGAGTACATGTTTTGCAGCAATCTAGTGGGCATGAAAGGGATCAATCATATGCTGACATTAAGTGTTTACAGCAAAGGACATATCAGGCCTACTGTTTACCAAAAACATCAAAGCATCATTCAGTTATCTATACTCAGTGGGATTTTCTAGATTAGGTCCTACAACTTTTCCACATAATTTCTTAAAGTTCATTTCCATAGGACTATGCATGGACTTACATTCTACCATAGAAAATCTTTCAATAAGCTTAAACAACATATTTTCCTTGAGAAAGATAAATTTCACCGAGTCTTTGCTAGACCTCTAGACCCAGAAAGTAATGCATCAAACCAAGGTATTTCATTTCAAATTCAGAAGCTAACTCTCTCTTACACTGGAAGATAAGAGGTTCTCCTCCTGTCAAGAATAAATCATCAACATATAATGCAAAAATCAAATTTGGACTATCTTGAAGTAGAGGTTTGGGTCTGCACTACTTCTTATGAAACCAAGATTTATCGGATAGCTATCAATGTGAGCATACCAAGCTCTTGGAGCTCACTTCAAACCATATAAGGTTTTCTTCAGTCTGCATACATGAGTTTCTCTGTTATGCTCTTCAAAGCTTTATGGTTGTTCCACAAATGCCTCTTCTTTGAGGAAGCCATGAAAGATAGTAGTTTTCACGTCCATTTGGTGAAGGGTCCATCCCTAGCTAGCAGTTAAGGAAACAACAGATCGAATAGTAGTATATCGAGCTACAAGTGCAAAAATATAATCATAATATATTCCCTCTTTCTGAGAGAATACTCTAGCTACAAATCTAGCCTTATATTTTTCAATACTACTATATGCACCATGTTTAATATTAAACAACCATTTCGAAGTGACAACAGATTTATTGTAATATCCCGAAAGGGAAATAGACAGTAATACAAAGGATACAACAAGATATAAAATGCTAGAAATAGATCATGAAGCAGATACACATGAAATAGAGAGAATGCTAAGCCATTTTATTATACTGAGAAATAGAAATGAGTACAAGAGGTGATCGGAGTGATGGCACCTCGACTTGCACCAGGCAAGTGTAGGAATACTCTCAGAATATCAATGGAAATGGCTGCTCTCTGCTCTACGTCCAAGCCTAGGTTGCGGGGAAGCTTCAAACCCCCTTCGCTCCCGTTTCCGAAATGCGCTCCGTGCAGGAGCATTTCGGAAACGCTCGGAAACGCGCTCCCGAAAACGCTTCCTGAGGGGAGCGTTTTCGGGAGCGCGTTTCCGAATCTGTTAAAACGCTCCCTGTCTTTTCGGGAGCGTTTCAGGAAGCGCTCGGGAGCGAACGCTCCCTAAGCGCTTTCGACGTTTAAAAAACGCTTCGGGAGCGTTTTTTAAATGCCGGAAGCGCTTGAGGAGCGTTCGCTCCCGAACGCTCCTCGCAAAAAAAAACGCTTCCCGCCACGCGCAAATTTTTTTAAGTGAAAAATCGATTTTTTTATAATGGGGGGGGGGGGGGGGGGGGGGGGGGGGGGGGGTCATTTTACATTTTATTGTTTGTTGAGTTGAGAGAGAGAGCAAGAAGGAGAGCAAGGAGAGCGCAAGGCTGACAGGAGAGCAAGGAGCAAGGCTGACAAAGAGAATTGCAAGAAAGAGGTAGGCTTTCTAATCCAATTTAGTATTTTCTAGGATGAATTTGTAGATTGTTAAATTGTTTAAAAATGAAAACTTGAATTTTTTTTGAATGTTGCATTTTATTGGATTTAAAACTTAAAAAATGAATATTTTTTTTCCTTTGTTGCATTTCCTATTCCCATTTGGCATTTTTCCATTTGTTTTGCAAGCTAGAAACTTGAAACTTGTTTCCATCATGGCTATATGGCTAGGGATTTTCCTCATGTTGGTTCCTTTCTTTGTGATAATGGTGTTGGAGAGTGCTAGAAGAAAGAGGCAAATTAGAGAAGAGGAGGATGAAGAGGAGGGTTATGGTGGATCTGAAGAAAATCCTGAAGAGGAGGAGGATTATGCTGAGGAGGAAGTGGGGAGTGGAGAACCCGAGAACATAGATTCCCCAACTAAACAAGACCAAACTCCTTTGTGGAAATATGTTCAGAAAATGGAAGGAGGGAAAGGTGGTGGAACCACTAAATTTATTTTCCCCCATTGCAATAAACAATACCATGGTTCATACACCCGTCTGAGAAGGCACCTTTGTGGGATAATGCTAGGGGATGGAACTAAAAATTTTGGAATCAAAGTTTGTACTTTTGTGCCAGCGCCACAGAGAGAGATATATAGGAAGGAAGAGGGGGTTGCCCTACAGAGATCATCTAAAAGATCTAGGGGTTTCGTTGATTCAGGCCCAACACATCATGGACAAACAAGTTCAACTTCCACCCATGCCAGTGGTTTTGGAAGCAATGGCACTGGATTAAGGCATAGAACCATATCTGATTTCCTAGACGAAGGGTGTAGGAATGATGTGGATTCAAAAGTTTACCGGTTTCTATATGCATGTGGGGTGCCATTCAATGTTCTTCGCTCACCTTATTGGCATGAAATGGTTTCTACCATTAATGATGCCCCCAAAGGATACAAAAGCCCTGGGTATGACAAGGCCAAAACCGTGGGTTTTGATCATGAAAGAGCTAAAATAAACAATTCTTTGGCTAGAATGACAAGTTTGTGGAATGAGCATGGGCTGTCCATTGTCTCTGATGGATGGACCAATGTAAAAGGAAAACCATTGATAAATGTTTTGGCTGTGTCGGTTAGTGGTGCAGTCTTCCTGGCAGCTTATGATTATTCAGAGAAATTCAAAACCGACATTAACATTGCAGAACCATTACTTGATATAATTGAAAAGATTGGGCCATACAATGTCATACAGGTCATCACTGATAATGCTGCTAACTGTAAGGCAGCAGGAGCAATTATTGAGGATAAATACCCCAACATTTTTTGGTCTAGGTGTTTGGTTCACACAATGAACCTTTTGATGCATGATATCATCAAAAACAAACAACCTCAATTCAAATGGCTTCGTGATTTGTACAAGAGAGGTAAAAAAATGATCAAATTTATTACAAATCATAGCAATACCCATGGGCTTTTCCGTACTCACTCCAAATTGGAGTTGTTGAAAATAGCAAAAACTAGATTTGCTAGCTATTACCTCAACTTCAGGCGCCTTTTGAAGGTAAGAGAGTCATTGGCTGCAATGGTATCAAGCCCACACTGGCAGCTATTAAAGGACAGGGCGGCAACAATAGTTGACAAGCAAAGTTTCGAACATGTGGAGGAGACCGCCCTTGACCATTTGTTTTGGGCACGTATGAGGGAAATTGTGAGTTTTACCAAGCCCATTTATAACATGATTCGCTTTGCAGATAGTGATAAACCAGTGATTGGAGAGGTTTATGAGCAGATGGATAGCATGTTGGGGCAAATAAAAGATATTGTTAAGGATAATGATCCCAACTTGTATGCTATGATTCATGATCGTGTGTGTGCACGGTGGAATAAACTCAATGTTCCACTACATGCTTTGGCATATATCCTTATGCCAAAATATTACTCTCCATCTTGGTTGGGCCAACCTGCACCTGGAGGTGCGGTTAGGGTGAAACCTCACACAGATCCAGAGGTACAAGAGGGGTACATGAAGGCATTGGACAAATTGGTACCTGACAGGGAAGAGTGTGCTAGATTGCGCCTTGAATTAGGCAAATACTTCAGTTGCACTGCTAACTTTGGTTCTTTCCATGCAATGGAAGACAGGGACAGATTTGATGCTCTCACATGGTGGGAATCATATGGTGGCATGGGACTTTTGCCAAAGTTGGCTAAAAAAGTTCTCTCATAGGTTGTGAACACTTCTTCTGCAGAGAGGTGTTGGAGCACCTACAGCGTTATACACAATGTGAGAAGAAACAGGCTGAATGAAAACCGAGCTGAAAGCTTGGTTTATGTGCATTATAACTTGAGGTTGTTGAGCCATTACTGTGATCGGGCAAATGAGGATCAATCATACAGAGTCTGGGACAACAACCCAGAGGATGATAATTTGGAGGACGACACGTTACATCTGGAAGAATTGGAAGCAGAACTTTATAGAGATGATGATGAAGCATCAACAGCACCGCCACACACAGGGCCAGTCCCACCATCTACTGGTAGCAGTGCGGGTGCCAGTGCCAGTGCTAGTGCCACTCCTCGATATCACATTGTTGTTCCTTTGCAGATCTAGCCTCCACCTTCTAGTCGTGGTCGTGGTACTCCGGAGTACTAGAAGACCAACATTTCCTCGTGGCTCACAAAAATTAGACATTTCTCGTGGGCGTGGCAAGGGGCCAGCCAAATAAAATATATTTGTTGTTTACTATTTTCTATTTGTTGTTGACAGTTGAACAGTTGAAACTTGACTCTTTCTGATTTCATATATTTAATGACAATTTAAGTTTGAAGTTTGAATTTGAAAGGTGAAACTTTGAAGTTGGCATTTATAAGTTTACCGTTTACAAGTCATTATGAATTATGAATATGATGCTTCATGAAAGTTATATGGTGATCAATGAATCAATGATGATAAATGTTATATAATATCAATGATGATAAATGTTATATATTGAATTTTGAAATCAATGAATGAATGATGATAAATGTATATTGAATTTTGAAATCAATGAATCAATGATGATAAATGTTAGATATTGAAATTTGAAATCAATGATGATAAATGTTATATATCAAATTATCAATGATGATAAATGTTATATATTGAATTTTGAAAGCTTGAAACCTTCAGATTGATGATTTGCGAGACTCAAGAGTCAATATGTTGTATGCTTCCAACTCGTGGGCGTGTTTGATGAAGATTATAACTTCTAGATGATTGATGTTATATGATTCAATCTATGTTTTTATGTTTTTTATGTCTAATTCATCATTCTACATGTTTTTGTTGACATATATGCATCAAAATATTAAAAATATAAAAAATATTAATATATATATATATATATATAAATGCTCCCGAAAACACTCCGGACCCGGAAACTTTTAAAAATGGCGCTCCGCGATTCGCTCCCACTCCCACTCCCGCTTCCAAGTAACCTTGCTCCAAGCTGCTGGAATACTGCCATGCTGTTGCTACTGCTAGAACAAAATGAGTATTTGGGGCTGCTCCCCTACTCAGAAAAAGCTGAAACTCTGGAATCGGCCTCTACTCACAATACCCAGAAAAGCCCAGAGAGCGTTTTTGAAATGGTCGACCCCCGAAAATGCCTCCCTTGAGGATCTACGCTATCCTCCCAAGGGCCACACTGATACTGAATGCAATCCTCCAAAATATGGCCTCCCACTTTGCCAAATGCCTCCAAAAGGCAAGGGCTAGCCCCTTGCCCAATCCTCTGGCCTGAATCCTCCAAAAAGATGCCAATTCAGAGCTCCCCCAAGATGGACTGCGTCCTCCCTCTCAAGACTGTGCAGTCTCTGAATGCTTTGCTCCTCCACGAATGAAAACCTCGATCCTCCTGCAAAATGCTGATGGAAATACCTCACCCGAGCAAGCACTCGAAGTCTCCCGGGGTTGAGGGTGGGATCTCCAAACGAAGACACCTGATGTACTGAACAGTACTGCAGACAGGCTAAACAGCCAGTGTGCTCCAATTCGAAATGACTAGCTCAAAATGCATAAACATGAATGACCAAATGAGGGGGCTCTCCTCCCTTTTATAACGTTGGGCCTCTCTCTCTCTAGGCCCCACCACCTCCACATGCTCCTTGGCCCACGTCGTCTCCCTCATCTGCGTGAAGTAGGCCCCACGCTGCCCACGTGGTCTGCGTCCCTCTCCTGCGCTGTCCACTTGGCCACTAGGCCCCACTCTCTTAATTTCGATGTGGACTTTAGGAATTGTTTTATCCTAAGTGAGTTAATTAATATTTTACTCACTTTATTCATGCTTCGACTATAATAAAGCAAAATTGGTCAAAATTAATGTTTCCAATTTGCTATCTCTAATTGGGAATATTACAGTCTCCCCCGGCAAAATGGTTCTTGACCCCAAGCAACTGTAGTGATGGATGCTGCAAGATCTTCTCACTCTCCCAAGTGGCATCCTCATCCGGCAAATTCTTCCACCTCACTAAGAATTTCCGAACTGTCTTGTTCCGCAACTGCCTCTCCCTGATATCAATAATGGCCTCCGGCTGTAGCACCAAATGCCCCTCATCATCTGTAGGCAGAAACTCCTCTATCACTGTCACCTGCTGTCCCAATGCCTTCTTCAGGCACAATACGTGAAAGATGTTATGAATCTTGTTGCCTTGGTGCAACTCCAACTCATAAGCGACCTGTCCAACCCTGCGTATCACCCTGTAAGGCCCATAAAAACGGGGCTTGAGCTTCTCAGCTCCCTTCTGCTTCAGAGTCGACTGTCGGTATGGCTGCAAACATAGGTAGACCAAGTCCCCTACCTCAAACTGTCTCTCCACCCGACCCCTATCGGCATACAGCTTCTGCTGGTTCTATGTTGTAGCCATGTTATCCTTGAGAGCTCAGAGGATATCCTGACTCTCTTGGATCCAATCCTTGGCTCTCGGAGCCTTGCTAGCACCAAACATCACATCAACAAAAGATAAAGCATGATAACCATATAATGCATAGAACGGAGACATACGGATAGACATGTGATGTGTGTTGTTGTAGCAGTACTCTCCTAGGTGCAGCCACTTCAGCCATGCTCTCTGCTGCCCACTGACATAGTTACGCAAGTATCCCTCTAACCACTTGTTAACTATCTCTGTCTGCCGATCTGTCTGTGGGTGGTAGCTGGTGCTCGGTGTCAACTCTGTCCCCACCAGCCGAAAAAGCTCCTACCAAAATCCACCCATGAAGCGGCTATCCTTGTCACTGACAATGGTCGTGGGAAGACCATGTAACTTGAAGATATCCCTAAAGAACAACTCTGCCACCTGTGCTGCTGTATAATGTGCGGATATGGCAAAAAAATGTGCATATTTCGTCAGTCGATCAACGATGACGAATATACAGTCCTTGCCCTGCACCATGGGCAACCCTGTGATGAAGTCCATCGAAATACTCTCCCACATCCCCTCTGGAATGGGAAGAGGCTGCAACAAACCTGTTGGATGGTTCATCTCCCCCTTGTTGCGTTGACAAACCTCGCACTCCCTGACATGCTGAAGTACGTCCTCCTTGAGGCCCTTCCATGAGAACCTCTCTCTGATGGCCCTGTAGGTTTTGGTAAACCCCTGATGGCCAGACAATGGTGAGTCGTGAGAAGCCTGCAATATCTTCTTCTTGAGTTGAGAGCCCTCAGTCAAGAAGATCCTGTCCCTGTAATAGATGATCTCATCCATCACCCTGTACCTATCATCTGTCACCTAACCATCCAGAACCTCCCAAGAAAACCTGTCCTTGGAGTACTCCACCAATAGTCGAGCCCTCCAATCTGCGTCCAAACTCGTCAGAGACAATGTGGTTGGTCTGTGTGAAAGTGCATCAGCCACCACGTTGTTCTTCCCTTTGACATACTCGATGTCAAAGTCGTAGGCCTGGATCTTGTTGACCCACTTCTGCTGCCTCTCCTGTAGCTGCTTCTACTCTAAGAAGAACCTGAGGCTATTGTGGTCAGTCCTCACCCTGAACTTGTTACCTACCAGGTACTGCCGGAATTTGGCCAATGCATGCATGATGGCCAGCATCTCCATGTCGTATATGGCATACAACCGCTCATGTGGAAGGAGCTTCCGGCTCTCAAAAGCTATAGGGTGGCCTCCCTGCATCAACACTGCGCCGATCCCCTCTCCTGATGCATCACACTCCAGAACAAATGGCTGCGTGAAATCTGGCAATGCAAGCACTGGAAAGCTGCTCATCACCTCCTTGAGCCTGTCAAAGGCCTGCTGCGTTGTATCTGTCCAACTGAATGCCCCCTTCTTCGTCAGATCTGTAAGGGGTGCAGCAAGCTGTGAGAAACTCTTGACGAACTTCTTGTAGTAGGTGAAGATACCCACAAACCCCCGAAGTTCCGTCACATTTCTCGGCTCTGGCCAATCCCTGATGGCCCTGATCTTCTCCTCGTGGACCGTCACTCTGTCCACCCCTATAATGTGTCCCAAGTATAGCATCTCCGTGAATCCAAACTCTCACTTGGAGAGCTTAGCATAAAACTGCTGCTCCTCCAAAATACGCAACACTGCCTCTATGTGCTGGAGATGCTCCTCCCATGTCCTACTATATATCAATATATCATCAAAGAAGACCAGCACAAACTTCCTCAGGTGACTGCACAAGATGTGGTTCATAAACGACTGGAAGGTGGCTGGTGCGTTGGTTAGCCCGAAGGGCATCACCAAGAACTCAAAATGGCCATAATGGCACCGGAAACGGTCTTGGGAATCTCCTGTTCCCTCACGCGAATCTGGTGGTACCCGGATCTCAAATCAATCTTTGAGAAGAACTGTGCCCCTCTCAACTCATCCATCAGCTCGCCAATTCGTGGTATAGGGTACTTGTTCTTCATGGTCTTTTTGTTCAGGGCCCTGTAGTCAATGCACATCCACAATGTGTCGTCCTTCTACTTCACCAACACTACCGAAGAAGCGAAAGGACTAGTGTTAGGTCGAAAATTCCCAAGGGCTAACAGCTCGCAGATAACCCGCTTAATCTCGTCCCGATAGGCCTTGGGGTGCCTATAGGGTGTGGTAATGACGACCTGAATGCCCTACTCTAGCTCAATCGTATGCTCAAATCCCCGATACGGTGGTTGACCTGGCGGTATCTCCCCAAACACCATGGCATACCTGTCAAGGATGTTCTGTATCTCTGGATGCATTGTCTGTCCGGTAGTCCCTGCCTCTAATGCACGCAACTTTACTGTCCACTCTATGTCTCCCTTCCGAAAGTCTGCCTCCATCCGGTGAGCTGAAATAGTCTAGGGTGGGTAAGTGTGCATGCCCCATATCTTCTCATGCTTCCCGGTATTCTTATCATCCCACTCCATCTCCAAGGCCTCCCAATCTCTAGTGACCTTCCCTAGAGTGATCAGCCACTATATACCCAATACCACATTGGTATCCGGTATGTTAACCACGAAAAAGTGGTCAGTCACTGTGTAGGTGCCCATCGTCACTGCCAGCTCTGGAACATATCTGGCACACTGCATAGTCTGATCTCTTGGGACCAACACTGAAAACCCATCGAAGCTCTCTCCGCTCGACCATCTGTGCATCGATGAAGTTGTGGGTTGCCCCACTGTCCACCAATACTGATACTCGCTGCCCCCGTATTGTCCTTCAGACACGCAGCGTCAGATACTTGGGTACTCCTCGCAACGCTGCAAGGGTCCCCCCGGTAGTGCAAAGGCTGCGCCTCCTGCTCCTGGTGGTGGAGGTGGAAAATGGTCCTGCGCTGCATGGCTGCCCCTGCCTCCACGTCATCACACTCATCCTCTTCCCCGCTGCTCTCGGAGAAGACCTCAATAAAGTGTGCTTTGCCAATAGCACATATGTGTCCTGGTGCCCACGGCTCCTGACAGGTGAAACACAGCCTCTTCTTCTTCAACTCCCTCCTGGCATCATCATCCAACTGTCCCCTACCCTGATTCCCCTTTGGAGGCGAAATCCTCACATCCTTCCCCTTAGGCTGGAAAGCCTATCTCTGGGGGTAAGGCGTCCTGGTCCTGGGTAAGGCATCCTGCAAGTCCCGGGTCCTGCCAATTGCGTTATGGAGCGTGGTTGGTCTAGTGGATTTGACCAATCCTCGAAGCGGCTCTGCTAACCCCTCAATGAACATGTAAATCATCCGTGCCGCGGATAGATCTGGCACCATCACTGAAAGTCTCAGGAAATCTGAGATATATGTATCCAAACTCCCGGTCTGTTTGAGCCTCGTCAGCTCAACAAAGTGCTCCTCTGAACCCTCCGATCAAATCTCTCTATCAACCTCCGGGTGAACTCGACATATGTGGTCACTGTCGAATGCTAGAGTGTAATCATCTTGTGGAACCACCAAACCTGGGCCTCGCCATCCAGATGCAGCGCTGCCACCTTGATGGCCTCCGTCTCTGCCATCTGGTTGAGCTGGAAGTATATGTCCAGCTTATCCACCCAAGCCTTTGCCAAACTGTTTGATGAGCCATCAAACATAGGCAAATGGAACCTTCTCATCATACATTGAGTGTCTCCCTCGTGGTAATGCTGGTGTCCCCTGTGATGGTCGCGGGGTCTGCTGTCCCGCTGGAGCTGGACAAAATCTCGAAATGAAAGGGCATCCCTGAACTCCTGCTCGTATGCCTGATACTCAGCAAAGTAATCACCCATTTGGTCGGGCTCCCGCTCCTGCTGTGCTCCTGCCCTAGTGTCTGCAGCCAGGAAAGTGGGCATGGTGGAACGTGTGGGTGCATGTGATGCCATGTGCTGAGTGGCATCGTGCTCCTGCAAATGGTGGGATGTGCCTGATCCCTCACCAATTTGGAACCCCTTGGGGTTTCACGCTATCTAGCCTCTACAGCAGTGAATCTCTGCCCCATCACCTCAATCTGCCTCGACAGATCCTGTACTGACTTGAGGAGAATTTCCCCAAATTTCTTTGCATCACTATCATCTGCCATTGGTTCCTCCTGTTCAGTGTCCACTATTGGAACGTAGTCACCCTCTCCGTAGGTGATTTGCAACCTACATTCTCTGTCACGGTACTTCCTACCCCTGTAGCAAATATACGGCTTCTCTCCTGGTGTCATAGACAACTTGCTCCACAGGCTAAGCCAGGTCTATGAGCTATGATACCACTGTAATATCCCGAAAGGGAAATAGACAGTAATACAAAGCATACAACAAGATATAAAATGCTAGAAATAGATCATGAAGCAGATACACATGAAATAGAGAGAATGCTAAGCCATTTTATTATACTGAGAAATAGAAATGAGTACAAGAGGTGATCGGAGTGATGGCACCTCGACTTGCACCAAGCAAGTGTAGGAATACTCTCAGAATATCGATGGAAATGGCTGCTCTTTGCTCTGCGTCCAAGCTGCTGGAATACTGTTGTGCTGGTGTTACTGCTAGAACAAAATGAGTATTTGGGGCTGCTCCCCTACTCAGAAAAAGCTGAAACTCAGGAATCGACCTCTACTCACAATACCCAGAAAAGCCCAGAGAGCATTTATGAAATGGCCGACCCCTGAAAATGCCTCCCATGAGGATCTACGCTATCCTCCCAAGGGCCACGCTGATACTGAATGCAATCCTCCAAAATATGGCCTACCACTCTGCCAAATGCCTGCAATAGGCAAGGGCTGGCCCCTTGCCCAATCCTTTGGCCTGAATCCTCTGAAAAGATGCCAATTCGGAGCTCCCCCAAGATCGACTGCATCCTCCCTCTCAAGACTGCGCAGTCTCTAAATGCTCTGCTCCTCCATGAATGCAAACCTCGATTCTCCTGCAAAATGCTGATGGAAATACCTCACCCGAGCAAGCACTCGAAGTCTCCCGGGGCTGAGGGTAGGAGATCCGAACGGAGACACCCGATGTACTAAACAATACTACAGACAAGCTAAACAGCCAGCGTGCTACAAGTCAAAATGACTATCTCAAAATGCATAAACATGAATGACCAAATGAGGGGGCTCTCCTCCCTTTTATAATGCTGGGCCTCTCTCTCTCTCTAGGCCCCACCACCTCCACGTGTTCCTTGGCCCACGCTGTCTCCCTCATCTGTGTGAAGTAGGCCCCACGCTGCCCACGTGGTCTGCGTCCCTCTCCTGCGCTGTCCACTTGGCCACTAGGCCCCATTCTCTTAATTTCTATGTGGACTTTGGGAAGTGTTTTATCCTAAGTGAGTTAATTAACGTTTTACTCACTTTATTCATGCTCTGACTGTAATAAAGCAAAATTGGTCAAAATTAATATTTCCAATTAGCTATCGCTAATTGGGAATATTACATTTACCTTGAGGTCTAGTAACCACTTCCAAGGCATCATTTTGGATGATGGAGGCGTATTCTTCAATCATGGAATCTTTCTAGACTTGTTCTTTTGCAGCTTCTTCAAAGGTGCATGGTTATTCCTGAATGATGTTGCTCATGGCAACAACGTACCCTTGAAATTGACTTGGCTTCTTACTTTCTCTGAACATTCCTCTTGGGGCAACATGTTGTTCAACATCTTGCAAGGTATCTCGCAGACATAGTGGTCTCTTTCTGTTAGGAGGATCATGTGGTGGAGGATCTAGAGGATCCATGGAACCCATTAGATTATCAACAAGTTCATTCTTAGGTTCTGGTTCAGACTCATATGCAGGTTCTTTTTCATTAACAACTTGTCTTTCAACAATGGCAACAGGAGGAAAGTCTCTTTCTTTTCTAAGAGCTGCATCTTCATTAAATGTTATGTCTCTGCTAAACTATATAGTTCTTTGACCTAGTACATAAATTATATAAGCTTTTGAATTATCACAATAACAAACAGACGTACCTTTCTTACCCAAAGCTTCCAGTTTGTTCCTTTTCTATTTAGACCCTGTTGTCACACAGATTGTCTAGGCACCGTGACAACGGCTCAGATCGGGGGCTGTCACCCTGATCCCCAATCTCTCTAACTAAGCTATCTCCTTGCAAGCTAAAGGAGGTAGACCCTAACAGAAATGAAGGAAAAGCACTGGTTGAGAATCAACCAATTCAGGAGACACAGTCAAATAACCAAGTACTTGTTAAGATTAACAAGATTTCACAGACCCAATTAGATTTGAAAATTAAAACCAGTGCCTTATGGAGTTAAAAGATCTCGTTATAAAAATTAAAGCCAAGTAATTGATGTAAAACTGCTGCGATGAAAACACAAATGATATTCGATGAAACACCCTCACAATTATGCACTAACCATGTTCGATAAAGATATGCGATTTATCATTACTTGAAATATTTCCAAAGTGAACTTTAAACAATTATATGCCAATTTCAAGCAACTTAAAACCACAAAAAATATCTCAAAAAATCAACAACCACAGCTAAGCATTAAACTTTGAACCAACGATTTAATATCGACATATAAAAATATTATCATGAAGGTACCATCGAAATTAAATGTTAGATCATTGCAATATTTCCGAATTTATGATATTCTGAATGACCCAATCAAGAAATTTAAAATGCCTATAGTCAAACTTTAGATAAAAAAATTAAGCTCATTTGAATAAAAAAAAATTGTAGGAAATTTTTTATGTTTTTTTATTTTTTATTATTTTATTATTTTTTAAACAAGAAATAAAAATGAAACTATGGATTAAAATCTAAATCTAAAACAAACAAAATTTAAGACTAAACTAAAAGCAAATCGAATTAACATTACCCGAACGAACGCTAACATTACACATTAAAAAAAATCTAAAATCTAAAACTTAACAAATTGCATCAATAAAAAAAAGAAAAAAAAAACACTAACAAATTAAAACTTAAAATTGATAAAACAAAATCGAACTAACTTAATCCTTTATATAATAAAAAATAAAATCCGAACCAAAAGAGAAATTTAACGTATATACATGAGTTTTAAAATTTATGTTTGTGCATTTTGCTTGAGTGTTTGTAGGTCGATGAGGAGCAGCGTGAGGAGGGCTCCGGACAGGCAAAGGACGTCGACGTGAGAGGAAATGGGAAGGCTTGACAGCGTGGAGGAGGTAGGGACATCAACGACAGAGAAAGACAAGAGCTGGAGATGGAGCAATGGTAGGGTTAGGTTACGATGATGAAGGGAAGGCGACTCAGAGGCAGAGACGGTAAAGAGAATGCGAGGGAGTCTATGGCTAACGAGGAAGAAAATGGAAATCAACGGCAGCGGTGAAGGTGCAGACGTCAGAGGTAGATGACGACGATGTAAGGGAAAAGGTTCGGATAGGTAAGGAGATGGGAGACGAACGTGAAAGTTTGACGCAAAAGAAGGCAGTGTAGGAACTAAAAGATGAATACGGAATGCGTATGCAGGAGCAAAGAGAGCATTGACAGGGGCAGCGAGGTAGCAAACAGAGGCAGCGAATAAAGGCAGCGTTTATGCAGTGAATAAACCTAGTTATCAAAACGTCCAGCAGTTTAAATTAAAATTTCTTCCGTAAAATCAGCTTCTCAATGCCCTTTAAATCAAATTACGTTCATATTTGCCCACAGAATCGATTTTGAGGCCAGATCTGGCCCTCGGGGGTTAGATCTGGCTCAGATCTTACAAAACATTTCTGAGTATACCCTGCAAACTGCAAAACCAGACAGATCCAAAATTATATGCACCAAAAATTTTTTATTAAACCCTTACAGCCCTAATAAAAATACAAATTTACAAGCTAATTTACAGATCTAAGGCCCTCATAGCCAAATTTAAATCCATTTCAGCACAATTTTTTAGAATTTTGAAACTTTAAAGATAGGCACAAGCCTCAAAAACCCTGTAAAAATACAATTTCATCAGATAACTTTGAGAAATTAGAAATGATGGGCTTTTTCAGATTTACGAATTTGAGAGTCGGCTGGTCCAACTGAAGACTTCCCCAAACGCTCAAATCTTAAAAAAAAAAACTCCATGCACACTTAGATATGAACTTTAGATTGATAGAGATTTAAGAAAATAACATGAGATCTTTCAGAAAAAAAAATCAAAATGTCATTTCATGAACCCAGAAAACTGCACAAGATACCTGTATGCAGATTAATCAACGAAGGCCATCAACCATAAAAATATCAAACAAAGTAGCAGAGTTTAGAGACAATTCACTACATAGATCTGGAAAAAGAACACCAAAATTTGTAACCCCAAAGTCTTTATGCTTTATTCATCAAAGAAAATTCACAAGAGCTTCCAAGACAAATGCACGATCCTAAGATCAGATGCAAATGTCACATCAAGACCTCTAATTTATAGGACAATCTCCAACGGCTAGTTCGGTTGATCCATGTCAAAATAATCTCGACCATTGAAAAGATTTGATCATCTTTTAATCTGGACCATCAAAATTATAAATTTGGGAAAAAAACGAATTTATCATTTAAATCCATTTTAATTAACTCAAAAATATTATTTTGAGTTAATTATCCCAAAATTTCGACTTTGACTTAACCACCTAGGCCCAAGGGTCCAAAATTTCTCAAAATTCTCAATATTCCCTTGACTTGGGACCTTTAAAAAATTCATTTTTTAAGGACCAACGAATTTTGCTTTTGAAGAATTTTATCCTAACTTAGGACCTAAAATTAATTAAATTTCTGGCTTTTGATTTTTTAATTAATTGACCAAAAAATTTAATTAATTAATTGAGAGGGGATTTTAATTATTTTTTCCAACCCTCTTTACATAAGATAATACATTTAGACACATGAAGGGGGAATACCCATTTGTATAGACCCTCAAATAGGTGCCCAATTCTGCGACTCAAAACATGATCCAATAGACCAAGTAGCTTGTAATAAAATAATCTAGCTAAATAGCTAGGATTATTCCCAAACTAGTTTTACAAGGACACGATAGAAAACACTAAGACTCACTTAGCATGTTGATGACAAAATCCACCCTAGCTTTGGGGTGAGGTTGGAGGGGAAAACTCTGCCGATAACTTGTGTCGAAAAACACAAATAAATCAGTGAGACAAAAAACCTCCTAGGATAGAGATCGTCACCAACATACTAGGCTTACCTAGGTTGTTACATACATTGACTGTCTTACTTAGATCATTTACATCATAAACATGCAGAATAGGTTTACATCATTTATAAAAACTGTCGTCTGATGATGGAATCTGAATGGCACGACCACGTTGAACATGATGAATCCCATTTAAAAAAATAGGGGTGTACTGCTATGGGGTCGTTGACAAAGTGTGGTCAACATCTGGCTCTACTTGGGGACACGTTGCTTCATCAGAGAAATGTGAGAATCCATAATCTGTATCCAAGCAACACACAAAATTATATAAGTAGCGTCCATCCAAATATCATCATATAACATTAAGCACATGAAAAATAGAAGCTCTTCTTTTATTTATTATTCTACTTCACATGAAAAGTAAATCTACTCTAACTACAAAATGAAATGCTGAAATAACAAGGTGTAGGGTTAGAGATACGATACAAAATATGCCCTGTGGCATCAAATGTGTTCAATATAGTGCATGCTGAGCATTTGCCCGCTTTCAGGCAAGTCAGTTGGCTGCTTTTCAGATGTGCCATGTCCAATCTTGCTAATTGTAGGATTCTGTCTTATCCGAACGTCAAGTTGCTCTCGGCCATTAGACGAATCAAACCACTTACTTCTTCTTTTCTGCTTTTTTCTTTTCGTCTGAGTGGGTTGTGATGTTAGTAATGAGACCACTGTAGACTTCTTGTCCCTATCTTGAAAATGCTTGTACGAAACATCTGATGAACTTGTAGTGTGACCAATCTTATTCTGAATATACTCTGTTAAAGGTGACACATAAGCTTGGTCTTTCTCAACGTCCTTTGTAGCCATAGTTAAATCTTCCTTAATGGGAAAAGTGACCTCCGTATGATGAGATGGAAATTGCTTCAGCAAACTGGGAGGCCTATGATCTGTTGACAAATTTGACTTGGGTTGGAAATTCTACATGTGTGATCTTTCGATTTTTTCCAACTTCTTTTGGATATCAGTGGGATGCTTAACATTATCAACAGTAATTTCCTTCGCATGACTCTCTTCAATAGTCAACAAGTTGTGTTGAAGAGACATCTGATTAGAATGATTAACTTCCATCATCTTTAACCTATTTTCCATGACATTTATTTCATGTGCATGATTTGCTTCAAAGGTATTTATCCTATTCTGAAGATTGATCTGGTTAGCTTCCATGTTTTGAATCATTTTATCATTATCTATTTTCATGACCCTGAAGATATTTTGCATGTAGTTCATTTCCTTCTCATGATTTTCTTCTAAGGCCAACAACCTGCTCTGCATAGAACCAATTTCCCTGGCGTGATCCACTATTATTATTTTTTGATTAAGTTCCATATTCTTAATGATTTGAACCTGATTGGCCTCCATATTCTTGATCACCTGAGCTTGATTTAGTTTTATATCCTTAACCATCTGAATCAATTCGTTAACAAGATGCTTATCGTTATCAACACTGGCTTGACAACTTGTTTCTGCTTCACCACTTGTAATATCCCGTTTTGGGGATATCTCTAAAACACGGCAAACTCCAACCAGAGATGGACTGGGAGGGCATTTACAGGATATGTCGCCTCTGAAAAGAGGACGAGATCCGGAGGCTACCTGGCCCTTTCCAGACTCTGTCTAAGAGTGAATGATAAACACACCAAGTGGTATAGAACTAGAATGCTCAAGAATATATAAAAATAATAGTGCAGCAAACATATAATAGTATAGAAAGAATGTACGACAACTCATCCAGAAATACAGAGAGGAAATGCTAAGCCATTTTATTAAGCTGAGAAATATAATGAAGTACAATAGGTGATCAGAGTAATGGCACCTAAACTTGCTCAAGGCAAGAGAAGAAATACTCTCAGAATACACCAGAAATGGCTGCTCTCTGAACTGCATCCCAACTGCTGGAAAAATGCCGTGTAGCTGCTACTGCTAGAATGTACTGAAGACTAGGGGTTGTTCCCCTTGCCAGAATGAGCTGAAAATCTGGAAATCTCCTCTACTCACCAATCCCGACAAAACCCAGAAACCATATCAAAAATGGCCGACCTCCGATAAACACCCCCTTGGGGAATTACGCTGGCCTCCAAGGCTCTCCGCAGAGGCTAAATGAGAATGACTGAAACACCGCCTCAAACTCCACCAAAATCCTCCCACAAGCAAAGGTTGATCCTCTACTCAAAATCTCGGCTCAATCTCCTGCAGAAATCCCGATCCGGAACACCTCCAAGATGGACTGCGTCCTCCCTCTCAGTGACTGCGCAGTCTCTATGAAAGCCCAGCTCCACAACAAACCCAAACACCAAAACCTCTCACAAAATGTTGAAGAAATAACCTTGCCCGAGCAGGCACTCGAAGTCCCCCGGGGCTAAGGGCGAGATCTCCGACCGGAGACACTCAATGCACTAAACAGTGTTGCAAACAGGCTAAACAGCCAGCGTGCTCAAGAAGTCAAAACGACCAGCTCAATATCATCAAAAACAGAATGAATCAAATGAGAAGGCTCCTCCCTCTTTTATAACGTTAGCCTTCCTCCAACCTTAAGGCCCATCTCCTCAACGTAGCCTCCCTCTCTTGCCACGTGTTCATTCTCTCCTGCGCAATAGCTTCTAGAGCATACGTGGGCCCCCTCTCTACGTGTTGCTTGGCCCCCTTGGCTCCCCCTTAAGTCACAACGTTGTGCTACTAAGAGGGTGTTTTATTCCAATTAAGTGAGTTAGACCCTCTTCACTCACTTTTTATTTATTTATGAACTATAGACGGCAAAACTGAACAAAATCCAATATTCCAATTAGCTGTCGCTAATTAGGAATATTACACCACTATCATGGATTTGTGCTGTCATGGTACAAGTGGATTCATCTTGAGAATTTTCTAAAAATTTCCTGCTGATAGTTGAGTTCTCTACAAGATCAATTTCATTATTTTGCATAATACTGGGAGCACAAGGCGAGTCATCTTGTTTTATATATTTATCTATAAAAGCATTGATGATGTCTTGTAAACAATACTCCTTAGGACAATTTCAAAACCAATCGATAACATCACCTTTTAAGGAATAGCCAAAGATACATATCTTGAGATCTTCATGATTATATTGTGAAGGACGAAAATATTTATTTATTATAAAAGTGACTGCCCATAGATGCTCTAGAGCAATCCCTGGGTGACCTCTTGAGAAAAAAGGCAATTTAGAAATGACCTCTTCTGGCATGTCATGAAAGGTATCATCCATGATGACCTGCCCAAAATTTAAGAAATAGATCCGTGTTCAAGAATAATCAAAAGGTCCTCAAGAAGCGAACTTCTTAGCAGGAACTCTTGTAAGAAATGAAATAATTGGAGTCGCCACTTGAAAATGAAACTAATTCTAAAAATAGAAGAAATAATCGAGAATAACATATGTATATCAGGGGGGAATTCTTGTCTGGGAGTAAATAGATGAATAAGTGGAGTCGCCACCCAAACAAGAAGCCAACCGAAATGTCCAGGTGCTAAAGATACGATGATGAAATGATTAGACAGATGATGAAAGGATGCCAGAAAATGTGATTCCTTGTGACAGGCTAATGAATGGCAAGGAAAGATTAGAAGATTAGAAAATGTCGTTAAGACCAAGGACAGAAAAACTTTATCCCCGGCAACGGCGCCAAAAAATCTTCTCACAGATTGTCTAGGCATCGTGACAATGGCTCAGATGGGGATGTCACCCTGATCCCCAATCTCTCTATCTAAGTTGTCTCCTTGCAAGCTAAGGGAAGTAGACCCAAACAGAAATGAAGGAAAAGAATTGGTTGAGAATCAACCAATTCAGGAGACACAGTCAAATAACCAAGAACTTGTTAAGATTAACGAGATTTCACAGACCCAATTAGATTTGAAAATTAAAACCAGTGCCTTATGGAGTTAAAAGATCCCGTTATAAAAATTAAAGCCAAGTAATTGATATATAACTGCTGCTATGAAAACACAAAAGATATTCGATGAAACACCCTCACAATTATGCATTAACCATCTTCGATAAAGATATGTGATTTATCATTACTTGAAATATTTCCAAAGTGAACTTTAAACAATTATATGCCAATTTCAAGCAACTTAAAACCACAAAAAAAACTCAAAAAATCAACAACCACAGCGAAGCATTAAACTTTGAACCAACGATTTAAATTAGAGATAAAAAAATATTATCATGAAGGTACCATCGAAATTAAATGTTAGATCATTGCAATATTTCCGAATTTATGATATTCTAAATGACCCAATCCAGAAATTTAAAATGCCTATAGTCAAACTTTAGATAAAAAAATTAAGCTCATTTGACTAAAAAAAATTTGTAGGAAATTTTTTATGTTTTTTATTTTTTATTATTTTATTATTTTTTAAACAAGAAATAAAAATGAAACTATGGATTAAAATCTAAATCTAAAACAAACAAAATTTAAAACTAAACTAAAGTCAAACTAAACTAAAAGCAAATCGAATTAACATTACCCAAACTAACGCTAACATTACACATTAAAAAAAAAATTAAATCTAAAATTTAACAAAAAGCATCAATAAAAAAAAGAAAAAGAAAAAAAAACGCTAACAAATTAAAACTAAAAATTGATAAAACAAAATCAAACTAACTCAATCCTTTACACAAGAAAAAATAAAATCCGAACCAAAAGTGAAATTTAATGTATATACATTGTAATATTCTCAATTAGCAGCAGTTAATTGGAAATATTAATTTTGATCAATTTTGCCTTATATAATTAAAATATAAATAAAGGTGAGTAGAAGGGGACATAACTCACTCTAAAAATAAAGTGCACTCCCTAGTAGACACAACGTTGTAACTTAAGTGAACCAAGGGGGGCAAAAGGACCACGTAGGGAAGGGGCCCATGTGAACACTTGGAGAGACAGCGCAGGTTGAGTTGGCAGCGTGGGGGCCAAGGAGGCTACGTTGGATGAGAGGCCTAGGGTTTGAGAGAGAGAGGCCAACGTTATATAAGGAGGAGAGCCTCCTCATTTGGAGCATTCGTTGTTGATGATATTGAGTTGATCATTTCGACTTCTTGAGCACGCTGGCTGTTTAGCCTGTCTGCAGCACTGTTTAGTGCATTGAGTGTCTCCGGTCGGAGATCTCGCCCTTAGCCCCGGGGGACTTCGAGTGCCTACTCGGACAAGGTTATTTCTTCAGCATTTTGTGGGAGGTTTTGGCGTTTGGGTTTGTTGCAGAGCCGAGCATTCATAGAGACTGCGCAGTCACTATGAGGGAGGACGCAGTCCATCTAGGAGGTGTTTCGGATTGGGGGTTTTGTAGGAGATTTGAGCCGAGATTTTGAGCAGAGGATCAGCCTTTGCCTTTTGGGAGGATTTTGGTGGAGTTTGAGGCCGTATTTCAGTCATTCCTATTTGGCCTCTGCGCAGAGCCTTGGAGGCCAGTGTAATTCCCCAAGGGGGTGTTTTTCGAAGGTCGGCCATTTTTTATATGGTTTCTGGGTTTTGTCGGGATTGGTGAGTAGAGGAGGATTCCAGATTTTCAGCTCATTCCAGCAAGGGGAACAACCCCTAGTCATCAGTTCATTTCAGTGGTAGCAGCTACACGACAGTTTTCAGCAGCTGGGACGCAGTTCAGAGAGCAGCCATTTTCGGTGTATTCTGAGAGTATTTCTTCACTTGCCTTGAGCAAGTTTAGGTGCCATCACTCTGAACACCTATTGTACTTCATTATATTTCTCAGTTTAATAAAATGGCTTAGCATTCTCTCTCTATATTTCTGGATGAGTTGCCGTACATTATTTCTATGCTATTGTATGTTTGCTGCACTGTTATATTTATATATATTTTCGGGCATTCTAGTTCTATACCACTTGGTGTGTTTGTCTCATACTCTTAGATAGAGTCTGGAAAGGGCCAGGTAGCCTCCAGATCTCATCCTCTTTCAGAGGCGGCATATCTGGTAAACACTCTCCCAGTCCATCTCTGGTTGGAGTTTGCCGTGTTTTAGAGATATCCCCAAAACGAGATATTACAGTGGTATCAGAGCATAGATCTGGCTCAGCCTGTGGAGCCAGTAGTCTATGACACCGGAGGAGAAGCCCTACATCTGCTACAGAGGTAGGAAGTACAGAGATATTGAGCCTAGGTTGGAGAACACCTATGGAGAGGGGGACTGCGTTTGGATGGTGGACGCAGAACAGAAGGAGCCTGTGGTAGACACAAAACATGAGAAGCCTGTGATAGATGCAGAACAGGAGGAGCCTGTAGACACAGAGCAGGAGGAGCCGATGGCAGGTGATGATGATGCGAGGAGATTTTGGGAGATGCTCCTCAAATTAGTACACGATCTGTCAAGGCAGATTGAGGTAATGGGGCAGAGATTCATCACTGTGGAGGCTAGACAGCGTGAAACCCCAAGGGGTTTCCAGATTGGTGAGGGATCAGGCACATCCCACCATTTGCCGGAGCCTGATGCCACTCAGCATATGGCATCACATACACTCACACGTTCCGCTATGCCTTTTCTGGGTGCAGACACAGGGGCAGGAGCACAGCAGGAGCCAGAGCCTGGCCACCTGGGTGATTATTTCGCCGAGTATCAGGCATATGGGCAGGAGTTCAAGGATGCCCTCCCATTCAGAGATTTTGTTCAGCTCCAGCGGGATAGCAGACCCTGCAACTTTCATAGCAGGAACAAGCACTCACATGACGGGGGCTTACAACGCACAGTGGGCAGACACCATTTACCAACATTTGACGGGTCATCCAAGCGTTCGGAAAAAGCTTGGGTGGAGAAGTTGGATACCTCTTTCCAGCTTGACCGAGTATCGGAGGGGGAAACCATCAAAATGGTTACCTCGCACTTGGAGGATGAGGGCACACAGGATTGCAGGGAGTTCGAGGATACACCTAGTGTGACACAGGACTCACCCTCATTGGAGACCTCCTTGACCGTGTCGGTTGATATCGTAGGGGAGAAGGTAGAGCCTACCCCAGTAGAGTCGTCCATTGAGGGGATGACTGGAATCGTGTCCGAGTCTTCGGGTGGTAGCAGCACACGACAGATGGGTGAGGTGTCAGGGGATGTATCCACCTTTGATGAGGCACTAGGAGATACAGAGGTATTGGATGATGGTCGCAGATAGCGGTATCATCCGCGTCGGGCAGACCTTCTAGTTTTGAAAGGGAAGGCCACGTCAGTACGGGAAGCCATTTTGTTGCAGGACAGGGAGCTGGAGGGCATGAGAGTGGCTTGTGCCAAATCAACGACCAAGTTGGCCCGCATTGGGGAACGACTAGATTCCCTGATGGTACAACCAAAGGGCACGTTGGAGCGTCAGATCATTTCCCTTCAAGCATGCATGGATGGGACTAGCAGCGTTGCTGGGACACCTCTTCCCATTGGAGAGAGAGAGACAGAGTCACCTAGTCAGATCTCATATGTTGACTTGGTTAGCAGGATGAGATGATCGGAGTTGCACAGGGTGCATGTAATATTCCCAATTAGCCTTGCTAATTGGAATATTTCATTTTTGCTTTATTTTGCCGCTTTAGCTAGACATAATAAATAAAGTGAGAAATAAGAAGGGTCACCTCACTTTAGTCACCTCACTTTATAATAAAGTGTTCTTTTCCTAGTAGATTGACGTTGTAACTTAAGAGAGGGGGCCTTGGGGGTCCACATGAGTATGATGGGGGAGGCATCAGGCTGACCCAAAGTAAACTACGCAGGTCAAAGGAGAGTTAAGTTTTGGAGGGAGTTTAGCATTATAAAAGGAGAGGTTCTCACCTCATTTGGATCATTCATGATTTGATATTCTTATTGATAGCTAGACTTTGTCTGCTTCAGCACGCCGGTTGTTTAGTCGGTCTGCAGCACTGCTTAGTGCACGAGTGTCTCCGGTCGGAGATCTCACCCTTAGCCTCGGGGGACTTCGAGTGCCGGCCCTGGTAAGGTTTTCTGGTTTCACCCTTAGCTTCGGGGGACTTCGAGTGCCCGCCCTAGTAAGGTTTGTTCTGAGTACACTTTTCAGTTCCAGTAGCAGAGCAGCAGCAGTTTCTGAAGCAAATCTGAGGAGGATAAGCCCTCTCGTGGCTGCGCAGTTCATTAAGGAGAGGACGCCGTCTCATCCAGAGAGAGGACGCAGTTTTATTCAGGAGGGTGAGGACGCTGTCCTAGGAAGGACGCAGTCCAGTTCTGGCAAGGGAGAACGCTGTCCAGTGAGGAGGAGGACGCTGTCAAGTCTGGAAGGGAGGACGCTGTCCATTTCTGAAGGGAAGGGTTGCAGATCTGAAGGCCTATTGTTAGATCCAATCTTGGAAAGGGTAGATCTGAGCAACCACTTACAGATCCAGTCTTGTATCTTGCAGATCTGGAGGTTTAGCCCTAGATCCATCTTGGGGAGTTGCAGATCTGAGGAAATATTGGCAGATCTAGTCCATATCTGAAGGGTTAACATCAGATCCAGCCCTAGAGGCTGTAGATCTGAAGAGATATTGTCAGATCTAGCATAGATCTGAAGGTTTGGTGGCAGATCTGATAGGGGAGGACGCAGATCAGGAAGGGAAGGACGCAGATCTGGTTTGGAGGCTTCAGATCTGTCAGATCTGAGTGTTCAGGAGCAGATCCACTTGGTATGACGCTGATCTGGTGAGCAGACTTGGGAGAGGCAGGCTCAACAGCGTTTTCTAGCCTTCAGAGGCTGATCTATTTGTCTGGAGGATTTGGTGACTGGTGCTCTATCTGTTTCTGCGCTGTCACTAGCAGAGACAGCGTTTTTCATTGTGGAGGGTTTGCAGTTGGAGATCAGCAGATTGATCAGTCTTCAGCCCCAGTACCAGCGCAGTTCATCTTCAGCTTGCAGAGCAGCTAGGACGCTGTCCTTGTTGCAGCGATTTTCTGTTGAGAGGGTCTCCACTTGCCTAGGGCAAGGATAGGTGCACTTACTCTGATTTATTGTACTCCTCTCTATGTACTTTCTGATTAATAAAATGGCTCAGTTTCTGGTATTCCATGTGCTATGATTCAGTGATCTGGTTCAGTATTATATTTTCTATATCCGTATTGGTGTATTTCTGTTTATTACTGGTTATTCCCTTTTGGGGATATTACAGTGGTATCAGAGCATAATTCTGGCTCAGCCTGTGGTCTATGACATCAGAAAAGAAATCATACAGAGCAATAGCAGTTGCAATTCCAGAAACGCAGTTGGAAAAAGGGCCAAAATAAAAAGGGTCAAATTTTGAAGTTTGGACTTAGGAAAAACGTTTTCTGGGTTTTTCTGGGTTTTGGGCGAGGATCACTTTCCCAAATTCCTAGAATTTTCCGAGTCGTTTTCAGTGGGTAAATCGAAGGTCGAAGTTAAGCAGCAGTATGGCAGGAGATGTGAGTCCAGCTCGATATGCAGCCGTTTTTGCAGATTGGCAGAGACCCTATATGCCCACATTCACACCCGAGGACACAGAGACAAGAGTGCGGAGAGGTGCACAGAGGGATAATCTAGCTCAACATGCGGCTATATTTGCAGATTGGCGGAGCATGGGACAGGAATTCATGGATGCTTTCCCTTTTAATCAATATATCCAGTTCCGATGTCGTATTAAACCCCCTGAGCAGCACCAGCACAAAGGGCACGGATACTACCGTGATGACCACCGCACAGCTAGTAGAGATTATGTTCAGCCCCAGCATGATAGTAGACCTCACGACTTTCACAGAGGGAACAAGCCCTCACATGATCAGGGCTTACAGCGCAAAGAGGACAGATTCCATCTACCGACATTTGACGGGTCATCCAGGCGCTCAGGAAGAGCTTGGGTGGACCAGTTGGATACCTCTTTCCAGCTTGACCGAGTATCGGAGAGGAAAACCATTAAAATGGTTACCTCGCACTTGGAGGATGAGGACACACAGGATTGCAGGGAGTTCGAGGATACACCTAGTGAGACACAGGACTCACCATCATTAGAGACCTCCTTGACCGTGCCGGTTGATATCATAGTGGAGGAGATAGAGCTTACCCCGGTAGAGCCATCCATCGAGGTGATGACTGGAGCCGTGTCCGAGTCTTCGGATGGTAGCGGCACACGACAGATGGGTGAGGTATCAGGAGATATATCCATTATCGATGAGGCACTAGGGGATACAGAGGTATCGGATGATGGTCGCAGACAGCGGTATCATCGGCTTCGGACGGACCTTCGAGTTTTGAGGGAGAAGGCCACGTCAGTACGAGAGACCATTTTGTTGCAGGACCAGGAGCTGGAGGGTATGAGAGTGACTTGTGCCAAGTCGGCGGCCAAGTTGATCCGCATTGGGGAACAGCTGGATTCCCTGATGGTACAACCTGAGGGCACATTGCAGCATCAGATCATTCCCCTTCAGGTATGCATGGATGGGACTAGTAGTGTTGTTGGAGCATCTCCTTCCGTTGGAGAGAGAGAGGCAGAGCCACCTAGTCAGGTCTCATATGTTGACTTGGATAGTGGTATGAGACGATCAGAGTTGTACAGGGTACAACAGCCACGTGTTGAGATTGGATGGCGAGAGATTTTGAGTTGGTACTCGGTGGAGCAGGCTATGGATGAAGGGGAGGTCTCAAGGAGAGATCTCACTAGAGATGCACTTCGACACACCATGGGGTGCAATGACTTTCTTCCCTTCTCACAAGAGCAGATAGAAGATGGGGGACATCTTCGGATGGATAACGTCTCTCATGCTTGTGTTGGACATCCCTTGAGCCATACACACCATGATGGGAGGTTTTTGCCTACCACCTATTTGAGTCTTGATAGGGTCTCATTGATCCTTGAGAAGTTTATATTCCAAAATCCCATGAAGTGCAAAATCAGAAATTTGATTTGGGAGGATGGTAGTACCGGGATGAGGAGAAGGAGGCATCCACAAGTGATTGAGTGGATGGGGATGATGAGCAAGAAGCTAGGAGGCTACTTGCAGATCTATGATACCAGGCAGCAGGAGGCTTGGCTGCGCTGGTTACTCTTGAAAGAGTTTGGCCATCACTTGGCAAACACTCTTCCTAAGAGTAGGAGGATGGGGAAAAGATGGATGGATACTTGCATCATTGAGCAGCATAGAGTATGGATGCATGGTGTTGATGTGTTACTCATATCATTCATTGTGTCTTCATCACATGAGTCGTTTGATGGAGGTATGGAGAGGCAACACAATTTCTTGTTGCTTTGCTTGGGAGAGCAGGGGAAAATTTGCTCTCACACTTTGCATGATGTTGCAGGAGGAGGAGATGGCACTATCTCCTTGGTCTTTGATTGGGAAGCACTTCCATCTTGGGAGGTATTCCATATTTGTTGCAGCATTATTAGAGGAGTCTTTGACAAGGAGCATGTCAAAGAACAGAGTCTTGTATTGACAGGAGCTTATTTGTATGAGTTCACAGCGCTATCACCTTGGAGCAGAACGTTATGGATGAAGTGTGCGCAGCAGAGATATGGTGGATCTATAACCCATAGGTCCCAGGATCACTTCATATTTGTTGCACAAGGAGGAGGTAATGGTGATAGAGACATCTATGGCATGTTCTTCTTGACTTGGGTTTCCAATCATGAGGAGGATTATCTTCTTGCAGCACATGGTTCATTCTTCTTCATAGCATGCCAAAACACTATGGAGGACTCATTTATGGAGCCATGTACCATCTTACTTCCAGCATGTGGTGAGGGTTTTGTCTATACATTCATTGATTTGCACACTCTTGCCATTCTTATGCAAGGCATTGCTTCACAAGAGGGCAAGCTTGTCACATTGCTCCATGAGTTATATTGGGCCAATCTACATGATGGAGGCAGCCATCTCTTTTGTGGCCTTGGGCAAATGTTTTATCATCACATGTATGTTCATTTGCAGCACTATATCATGTATCATGAGAAGACATACATGGGTAACATAAACATTTTGCCTTGTACTCTTATCAAGCAGCAACTTGTAAAACTGCGCTGTACTTGTTGGGGAAGCTGTTGGTACCTCTTTTCATCACATGTGACCTTCAGCGTTTCCTTCATTTTTCTGCTGATATTGTCGTCATTTGCTGATATATATCAGATTTGTATGGGAGGCTTGACTATGAGGGAGACACATGAGCCGGATGTGTCCGTGAGTGGGAAAAATTCTCACAATTTCTGCACTACATGTTCTAATGGGAGCATGGGAGGAGGCATGGCCACCATTACTATGTATGCGTTCTCTTTTGATGTGGGCCATGAGATCGATATTCATCCATTGTACAGCCATGGGCAAGTGTTTGGGCCTATGTTGTTGTCATATTCAGCCATTTTCTATCCATTAGTAGATGTGTTGGATCTTGTACATTGCTTGCCATGTGATTTTCTGAGGTTGCAGTGGATGAGACTGCACTATGGTTTGTTTTGGGCCAGCTTGTTCTTCATTGATGGAGGAACCTTCTATGGTGGATTGTTTTTCACTTTGCCATTGGAGGGCAATGATTTTGTAGCCCAGGATCAGCATAGACTCTACACTTGTCATGAGTGGAGAGAAGGACAGCATGAGGTAAGCTATGGTGCTTGCCAAGTTCATATTTTCAGCCCACCTTCATTACCAGAGCTTGAGGTGGAAGGAGATTTTTGGGAGTTGCCTTGTTGGGAGGTGGCTCATTCGGTTTGGATGATTGCTTGGGGATGGAGGATCCACATGAGAGAGATGTTCCTCACTTCATGCCTTGAGTGGAGAGAGATGATGAGCTGGTACACAGTCGATGGGACAACTTACACATTCATAGATGCAGAGCAGCAGCAGTCATGGTCTGTAGTCATAGCCAGAGGCAGTGAGCAGTCCGAGTCATGGGACTTGTGCGATTATTGGCCACAGTGGCGATGGGATCCGGGAGGACTATTGATTGGCCGGTACCATGAGAGGCCAGTTTGGGATCCTGGCATTGAGATATCCCTTCATATCAGGGTGATGCAGGAGACAGAGAGGTTTCAGTGGGACCCAGGCACATTTTGCAGTATCGGCAGGGAGCATCAGCGAGAGAGTAGGCTTGTTCAAGCATTGCTTGAGAACAAGCAATTTTTGCCGGATGAGGATGCCACTTGGGAGAGCAAGCAGACTTCACAGCATCCATCACTTCAGTTGCTTGAGGACAAGCAACGTTTTGCCGGGGGAGACTGTAATATTCCCAATTAGCCTTGCTAATTGGAATATTTCATTTTTGCTTTATTTTGCCGCCTTAGCTAGACATAATAAATAAAGTGAGAAATAAGAGGGGTCACCTCACTTTAGTCACCTCACTTTATAATAAAGTGTTCTTTTCCTAGTAGATTGACGTTGTAACTTAAGAGAGGGGCCTTGGGGGTCCACATGAGTATGATGGGGAGGCATCAGGCTGACCCAAAGTAAACTGCGCAGGTCAAAGGAGAGTTAAGTTTTGGAGGGAGTTTGGCATTATAAAAGGAGAGGCTCTCACCTCATTTGATCATTCATGATTTGATATTATTATTGATAGCTGGACTTCTGTCTGCTTCAGCACGCCGGTTGTTTAGTCGGTCTGCAGCACTGTTTAGTGCACGAGTGTCTCCGGTCGGAGATCTCACCCTTAGCCTCGGGGGACTTCGAGTGCCGCCCCTGGTAAGGTTTTCTGGTTTCACCCTTAGCTTCGGGGGACTTCGAGTGCCCGCCCTAGTAAGGTTTGTTCTGAGTACACTTTTCGGCCCAAGAGCGCAGCGGTTGCAGCTAGCCGAAGCAACCAGGAGGATAAGCCTCGGTGGTCGCTACCATCGAGGAGAGGACGCCGTCTCATCCAGAGAGAGGACGCAGTTTTATTCAGGAGGGTGAGGACGCTGTCCTAGGAAGGACGCAGTCCAGTTCTGGCAAGGGAGAACGCTGTCCAGTGAGGAGGAGGACGCTGTCAAGTCTGGAAGGGAGGACGCTGTCCATTTCTGAAGGGAAGGGTTGCAGATCTGAAGGCCTATTGTTAGATCCAATCTTGGAAAGGGTAGATCTGAGCAACCACTTACAGATCCAGTCTTGTATCTTGCAGATCTGGAGGTTTAGCCCTAGATCCATCTTGGGGAGTTGCAGATCTGAGGAAATATTGGCAGATCTAGTCCATATCTGAAGGGTTAACATCAGATCCAGCCCTAGAGGCTGTAGATCTGAAGAGATATTGTCAGATCTAGCATAGATCTGAAGGTTTGGTGGCAGATCTGATAGGGGAGGACGCAGATCAGGAAGGGAAGGACGCAGATCTGGTTTGGAGGCTTCAGATCTGTCAGATCTGAGTGTTCAGGAGCAGATCCACTTGGTATGACGCTGATCTGGTGAGCAGACTTGGGAGAGGCAGGCTCAACAGCGTTTTCTAGCCTTCAGAGGCTGATCTATTTGTCTGGAGGATTTGGTGACTGGTGCTCTATCTGTTTCTGCGCTGTCACTAGCAGAGACAGCGTTTTTCATTGTGGAGGGTTTGTGCTTGAGACAAGAAATTTATCGTTCTTTCAGCGCACTGCTATTTCATCTTCGCTACTTGTAGAGCAAATTTAGGACGCCGGCCCTTGTTGGTGTACGATTTTCGTTGAGAGGTTCCACTTGCCTAGGGCAAGGATAGGTGCACTTACTCTGAGTTATTGTACTCCTCTCTATGTATACAGTTATTAAAATGGCTCGAGTTTACGGTATTCCATGTGCTGTGATTCGATGGTACGGATTTAGGTATTATATTTTCTGTATACCTTATTGGTGTATTTACATTTATTGCGGTAGTACCCCTTTGGGGATATTACAGTGCAGCATCCACATGTTGAGGTTGGATGGCGAGAGATTTTGAGTTGGTACCTGGTGGAGTGGGTTATGGAGATGGTGGTGGACCCGGGTGTAGTTCAGCAGGAGTTCCCAGGTGCTGGGAATACAGGAACCCCACATTGGCATTGGGATTTAGGCAAGATCACCTATTATTTCCCAGGCAGGTCGGTTGACTATGTCTTGGAGGGTATAGTTGGCCTAGCAGTAGAGCATGCGCATCCGCTAGGGGAGTTTCGGTCAGCGCCAGTGGCCAAACAATTTATGGGTAGACTCCCTAGGTTGTCTTGGTATGACACTCATACACGGGATCACGGGGTTGTCAACATACCTTGGCAGGAGCTTGTCGGAGGAGGTGGCATTGGCAGGCCACCAGATGGCGCCTTGTATGGGGCCAAGGATCATACATCAGCAATTGCATTCTCTAGTGGATCAACTATTGTGTCTTCAACATACTCCATAACTTCATGTACTTCAAGAGTGATATCTACTCTTGCTTTCCATGGACCAAATTTTGAAGCATCATGCAACTTCTCTATATTGAAATAGGATGAAGTCATCTTAATCATAAAACTTTGGCAGCAAGTGAGGCCTCTTTAAGTGATCTTTAATCTCCTTAGACTTTTCTTCATCAAGGCTCCGATACCATGTTAACCCCTGAAAGTTCTATGCAGAAATTTAAAAATTCTTTACAGAAACTTGAAAGTTCTATGCAAAAAACTGAATGTACTTGCAGAAAATTGAATGTACTTTGCAGAAAACTTAATGTACTTGCAGAAAACTTAATGTAATTTGCAAAAAGTTGAATGTACTTTGCAGAAAACTTAATGTAGTTTGCAGGAAACTGAATGTACTATGCTGTTACAATTACTTAGAATGCATATTTCTTCTTCACAACTTTTTAGATCAACAATTGTAGTTAGAACATAAACTTAAGGATCATATGAAAACAGTCAAGGACAAATATGAAACATTGAGAGTAAGGTCCAATGGCAAGGGAAAACCCACAAGGGGAAAACCCAAATGATTCTTCTTATATTAGATTTCTTCAATTGTTCAACAGAGTACAAAGAGAGAGAGAGAGAGAGAGAATGAGAATGAATAAAGTCATCAATGTTTGATCAACTTGTAGTAGAAGTCCTCTTTCTTTTTGCTTGAAGATCTCCTCCTCTTGATTAGATCTTGTCCTACACACTTGCTCCAACTCTTCCCTTGCTCTTACTCTTCACTTGGTCTCGCACTTCTCTTGAAAACACTCAACTCTATCTCTCCTTCACAATGAACATGTTACACTAAACACTCAATTTCTCTTGCTTAAATAGATGAGAAAGGAGAGGAGTTACAAAATGAATTCATTCCTTGAGCCAATAATAGGAGAATTGAATTCCATGAAGGGAGGAGTTACTTGATGAGAATTGTAACTCATCCCAAGAATAGAGAGAGAGGTACACTTGTCTTGAGGAGTTACAATTCGAATTAAGGAGAGAGAAAGTTACACTTAGACATGAAAGAATATTTGGTGAGGGTTACAAATCGGATTGAATGAGAGAGTTACAAGTGCATTTAATGAAGAGTTACACTCTTGCCATACATTGAATTAATGAGGGAGAGTTACACTCTCTTAATTGTGGAGTTACTATTTTATTCCAAGAGAGAGGTTCAATTTTCCAAGTAAGATATCTTCAATTTAATTTACTTATTTCATGAGAGACTTCATTTTTATTAATTCATTAAAGGTGAACGACTTTAGACTATTTTATAAATAATAGTATCATAATAATAATAATACTAGTAAGGATAAAAATAATTATTGACTTGTATAATCATGATTGATTTGATTTTAAAGTGAATTCCATATGTCGAGATCATCCTTGATCATTTAGACATGAATTTATATTTTTTGAAAGTCGCTTCCAAATTGAGATGTGACTTGTTATTTTTGGAAAGTTGTATTAGAATTGTTAGAAATGAAATTTTATTATAGGTGGTTCAAACAAAACTGAAAGACTTGATTTCTTCTAGGAGAAATTCATCCATGTAACATCCCTTCCTAATTATTTGCCTAATGTTTTAGGAATTAATTTTGTAATTTTGAGTAATAATAGCCCAAGGCACTTTTGTGAAGGAAACATAGGAGAAAGGGAATATTTGCATGCTAGTGGTATGTGGGGTCCACTTGTTGATTTTTGGTAGCATCGAATATGCTCTAAGTCTCAAACTTTGTGGAGAGGCTTAGACACATGAATTACAGATAACCCAGAAATTGTTTTGGGAACTTCCACCCAGAAACATTTTTATAATAATTACTTTTAAAGAGGACCCTAAGTCTAACTTAGGAAATTAAAATAATTAATCAGTATTAATGTAAACTGTGGGTGAATCTTCTAGATAAAGCAGCTCAAGTCTAATATAATATTAGTCGTTGATTGGAGATCTAATCTCGACCGTTGATTTGTCAACAAGAAGGCTATAAGGAAGACTTGAGGGTCATTTGTAAGATACACCGAAAGAATCTAGACATCGAATTTTTCTGACAGAGCAATGCTCGGACGAAAATCAGATCTAAGTGATTCTTGATTGCAGTTGAGGGCCACATTAATTGCGGTTGGAGATTTTCCTGAGCCAAGAATACATGGTGGAGAAGACGAAATAGATCAGCAGAGGCAGCGTAGCAGCTACGTAGAGGCAGCGTAGTCCCATGCAGAGGCAGTGCTACAGCCTTGAGGAGATCCGAAATTTAGCTGAGGATCACTTAGATCCAGTGTCGAAAAGTCGGGGTGTAAGACTAGAAGAGGCCAAAAGGGCAAATCTAGCCAGTAGAAGACCAACAACACAGAAGCCACGCAGTCTCCATGCAGAGTGACGCAGAGACTATGCAGCGCAGTGGAGGGCTTGTCATCTGGGGTTTGTTGTTTAGTCGAGCTTCTAGTATCAGTGTGAGATTTTTCTCACTAACTCTTTGTCAATCATATTCTCTGCAGGGATAGCCAGAAAGGCATCCCAGATTTGTATTCAAAAAATCACTGCATAATATATAAACCCTCAAATCTGCTTCACTGGTTTTCTTGCATTGGGTTTTTCTGAGGACGTTTGTCCAAAAATAACGGTGTCTTGTGTTTTCATTAATTTTCCTACTCAATTTCTGTTTTCACAAATGTATTTTAATAAGTGAAGGCTGCTTTAGTAGCTTCTTCACTCTTTTAAGAATAAATCTTTTAATAATTTGTTAAATCAGATCTACAAGAAAGAGAAGTAGTTTGGCTTGTTGCAGCAGGGATTCCAGATCTAGATCTTGGAATTTTCACATGGTATCAGAGCATGTATTGTGAAAAAGGAAGAGCAGATCCAGTGCTGAGTCAGAGGCTAAAGAGATGCAGAAAGCATCCATTCAAAGCCCTAGAGGGATTGCACAGTCCAGGCAAGGTGGGCGAAATTTCCGGGAAGATCTCTCTCAGAGTGAGTCGACAAAGAGGTAAGACTTCCAGATTGGAATTTTGTCAAGGCAGAGGGAGCAATGCAGAGATGGTGGGATGCAATTTCTGCAGGCAGATCTTGATTTTGTTGAGCGGAAAGTCGTCAGAAGAAAAAGACGCAGCACAGTGAGAGAATTTTCTCTCTAAAGAAGTTCCTAGTTGGGGAATTTCAGTTTTTCCAAGATCTGAGCAGCATATCCGGGCAGCAGATCTTCGAGCTCCACAAGGAGTGCGTAAACCTATCTAGTGCTACGCAGAGGGGATGAAGAGGAGCAGATTCGACATTTTTGACGGCCATGTGATCCGGACTTATGCAAAATGCAATAAAATACATAAATACACAAAAACGGAGAGATGCAGCAGAAATAAAACTTCATTTCAATAATATCACATAACTGAAATATGCTTACAAACATAATAGATATAAATTAGCTAGGGCGCTGGTAGCTTATCTCTAAGAAGAGATGTGGCGGTTACAGGCCTCTGAACTCTGTTAAAATGAAGCTCGAAGGCCTATATATTATTGAGAAACAATGGAAAATCCTAAACATCCAAAAACCTAACCCTAGAAGATGAAACGCCAAACTATGGACCCTGCTGGGTAAAATTGGTACATCAATTTCCGGGGGTCGTAACTTTGGCATACGATCTCCATTTGACGCACATGATACCTCGTTAGAAAGATCTATCCGAGGACTACAACTACTGACAACAAATTTTGAGTCAAAAACCACCCTTCGCCGAAGGTGATTTTCCAAAAAAAGTGTCGTTTAGGGCCTCAAAACGGCTTCAGAAGTTCAGGACCCGAAAAGCTGCCAAAATAGTATATTGTGCTACAATTAAGGAAACTGAAAAACTGAAAGAAACAATGGTGGGGGTCCAAGTAGAATAGGCAGGCGGACACCAATATCCACTTGGATCATTCCTCCCCCCTAGGAAGCAATGGTCCCCATTGCGTTGAGTTCTTCCATGAGATGAGGAAACTTTTGCTAAACTTGGTCCCTGGTGAGCCAAAGTCAACATCATGGTTATGGGTTAACCACACAAAATCCTTTTCATCGAAGTCCATTTGCTAGGACGCACATTGTTAGTCTCATAGTTGGTCAGAAGCATTACAGAGTATCTCTATCCTCGGATCTTCGTTTGTCATGGTTATGGGCAATCAACAAACTCAAGCTTTATCGAAGTCCATTTGCTAGGCTGCACACTGTCAGTATCACACTTGGTCACAAGAATTACAGGATATCTCTATCCTCAGATCTTCGTTCATCATGGTTATGGGTTAACCACACAAAACCCTTCTCTTCAATGGCTCTTCATATTCAACAAAGGCTTCTCAAGAGGGAACTTCACGCAATGGAGACCATTGCTTCTTAAGGAGGGAGGAATGATCCGAATGAGAAATAGCATCCACCCATGGAATTTACACATGGTATTATAAGTGAGATCCACCCATGGTATTCACCGACCCATGGAATTTACTTGTGGCATTGTAAGTGGCATCCACCCATGGTATTTATTCACCCATGGTATTTACACATGGTATTGTAAGTGAGATCCACCCATAGTATTCACCCACCCATGGAATTTACCTTCGGTATTGTAACTAAAAAGGCCATAAGTAACAAGTCACATTTTTTAAAAGGACAGATTGTCCGTCACAATGTAGCTCTTACAGTTATTCTCTATTTTAATAAAAAAGACTTTGTGGTTTTATTTACTATGTGTTCTCTCCTTTTGCTAGCATTTCAATTTTTCAGATCTTGGGGGCCTCCCCCCCCCCAAGATCCTTTTCAATTTTTCAGATATTAAGGGCCTCCCCCCAAGGTTCAGATCACCATGGCAGCTCACAGGCTTGGAGATCAGGACCGGTTGGAGGGAGCCTCCAACTGTGTGATTTGGAAAGCAAAGATCACTTGTCTTCTAGAT
The DNA here is from genome assembly GCA_034641835.2 of Pinus albicaulis. Taxonomy (NCBI): domain Eukaryota; kingdom Viridiplantae; phylum Streptophyta; class Pinopsida; order Pinales; family Pinaceae; genus Pinus; species Pinus albicaulis. The sequence continues at coordinate 118,335,747 of CM076570.1, forward strand.
GAAAACGATCTCACGTTCTTCGTGCAAAACACAGTATCTGTCCCTATAGATCCAGATTAGTTGAAGCAGTACAAGACTGATATGGCGAAGGCGAAAAGGCTAATCCTTGATGGAGTCAAGGATCACATTGTGTCCCATATAGCCGGCAAAGATACTAGCAGGAAGACGTGGGAAGCCTTAGCCACACTATATGAGGGCTCTTCCGAGCAGCAGAAGATGTACCTTGAGCAACAACTGAGGATGGCAAAGATACGGAAAGGGGAGCGCATGATCCGTTCCTTTCAAGACTTTAGGAGATTCATGACCAACTTGCAGCAGTAGGGTCTAACCCTTCTCCTACAACGATGGTGAGACTGGCATTGAATGCAGTCACTGATGATTGGCAAGTATTTGTCCAGAGCATCCTAGGCAGAGCAACCTTGCCAGGCTGGGTAGAGATGTGGGTTCCTCTTCAACAAGAAGAGCTAAGGAGAGACTTGGTCAAGTGCAAACTTGATGGCAACAGTGGAAGTGGATCGAAGGTGAAGCAGGAGGAGGAAAATGAAACCCTTGCATCCAAAGAGAAGCAGGATCAGTGGCGACATAAGAAAGACGTCTCAAAGAGCAAGTGCTTCAAGTGTGGTGAACTTGGTCACTACGCTTCCCAGTGTCCTTTGAAGCAAAAGAGCAAGGACGAGAAGCATGATATGAAGGCTGCAACCGCAAAGATGGATGAGGATGAGTATGCCATGAGTGCCCATGCATCTCCAGGAGGAATATGAGGCAACATTGAGTTGTAAGTTCGCAAAAAAATCAGTTGGGTAGGAACCTAGAGGAGTCCACCTCTCAGATCACAACCTTGCTACGGGTGCCCATAATCAGCAGTAGCAGGCTGGAGGAGTTTTCAATCGGTGCAGAGGAGTGCAAAGATGAAAGATGCAGTGGTTAGCAGCGCTAAAATCTGATCAGTGTAGATTAGAGTTGCAGCAGTGCAGAGCAGCAACAACGCAGTGCTTCAGAGGGACAACGTGGGTCTAGCAGCAGTCAGAATTTCAGCATCGAGATGCATCCTGAACACTAGTTCATATTTATGGATATTTTTCAGTTGCTTCTCTCAGCAGCTGAGTTGCAGTGCAGAGTTAGCAGTGGCAGTGCTAGCAACAGATGCAACATCTGAGAGGGAGTTGCAGTATGAATGCAGTGTTGATCGTGGTAGGGTCAACAGTAGTATAGTTCAGCAACAGTGCAGTGATTGATGGGCATCATGTCAGAGATCATCAACGTAGAGGGAGATGCTACAGAGTTAGAGCAGTGTGCATTAGGGCATATATGTTAGAGCACATTCCTCACTAAGAAGGAATGTTGATTTTTGGGAGCATCGGATGTGCTCTAAGTCTCAAACTTTGTGGAGAGACTTAGACACATGTATTACAAATAACCCATAAATTGTTTTGGGAAATTCCACCCCGAAATAGTTTTATAAGAAAAATTAATTATTTTTAATGAGGACCCTAAGTCTAACTTAGGAAATTAAAATAATTAATCAATATTAATGTAAATTGTGGGTGAATCTTCTAGAAAAAGCAGATCACGTCTAATATAATCTTAGCCGTTGATTGGAGATCTAATCTTGGCCATTGATTTGTTAACCAGAAGGCTATAAAGGAAGACTTGACAGTCATTTGTAAGATACACTGAAAGGATCTAGAGATCTAATATTTCTTATGGAGCAGTGCTTGGACGAAAATCAGATCTAAGTGATTCTTGATTGCAGTTGAGGGGCAAAGTAATTATGGTTGGAGATTTTCCTGAGACGGGAATACATCGCAGAGAAGGTAGAGACCAGATCAATGGAGGCAGTGTAGCATCTACGCAGAGGCAGCGCAATCCCACGCAGAGGTAGCATTGTTGCCTTGAGGAGATCTGAAATTCAGCTGAGGATCAATCAAATCCAGTGTCAGAAAGCCGAGGTGTGAGACCGAAAGAGGCAAGAAGGACAGATCCAACTAGCAGAAGACCAACAGTGCAGAAGCCACGTAGTCCCCACGCAGAGTGATGCAGAGACTGCGCAGTGCAGTGGAGGGCTTGTCGTATGAGGTTTGTGGGTTAGTTGGGCTTCCAGTATCAGTGTGAGATTTTTCTCAGTGATTATTTGTTAGTCATATTCTCTGCAGGGATAGCCAAAAAGGCATCCCAAATTTCTATTCAAAAAATTACTGCATAATATATAAACCCTCAAATCTGTTGCACCTGTAATATTCCCTTTTTTGGTGTCACCTATGACAGGGCTAGGATGGACTTCCAGAGTTAGGAGCAGACTGGTCACAGGTACAGGTTGGTGTCATCAGCGGGCCCAAGGGCTTTTTGGAGGAGTTTTGAGGAGTTTCTATGCGGTCGGATAGTATTCGTTTGATATATTCCATCATCCAAGCAGTTTGGCTTTCGTTCCGGTGCATTCCGACAACTTTCGGAAATTTGAGTTATTTGTGGGCTTAACTCAGCTGATTACGCTCAAGGTGGCATTCCGAGAGGAATACATGATAGAACACCTTAGTGTAATAGCTCATTGGAACCGGGACGAGGATACCTCCATGATGAGATAGCTGGGCATGAGTTTCAATGACCAGAGGAGATGTGGTAGCTGATTTACTCTTTTCTGCATTAAAAAGGAATATTTTAATAAGAGCGAAAAGTGCTCCATGAATAAAATAATGCTCTAGAAGGCTCCAATAGATCTATAAAAGAAAGGGAGGAGGCCATTGAGAGATATTTTGGGATCATATCATCTTCTTGTGAGAGAGGTTTGAGACGTGGTTCTCTACTTCAGCCGTAGCCCTAGGATGAAAACCCTCGGGTGATTTTTGAGTATTGGACGGAAACCCAACTCTCTTTGAGGAGACTTCATTCAGAAGATTCGCAGAGCTTCATTGGAGAGAGGATCATTCAGATCTTCAATAGGTGCTTTAGTGGATTCAGTGGTAGCTGTTGTCGGAGGGAGAGTGCAACAATTCAGTTTTGGAGGCCAGCGCAGTGCAGCAGTGCAGTAGATTTTCTTGAGGCCAGTTGTATTTCAGTTATCTCAGCTATCTTTCATTTCAGCTTGTAACCCCAGTGATATTATAATAAAGCTGAGTTATTTTCCTGTATTATGGTGTTATGGATTTGCATGTACTTGTATGTTTAATATTACATGGCAATCTTCTATTAAGTGAATGTTGATTTTACGGTATAATGTGGAGTTCAGTTAATTTTCTGCACTTTAGTTAAAATATCCCATCCGAAATATTACAGCACCGGTTTTCCTGTATTGGGTTTTTCCGGGGACGTTTGTCCAAAACTAACGGTGTCTAGTGTTTGCATTATTTTTTTTGCTTTGTTTCTGTTTTCACAAATGTATTTTAATAAGTGAAGGTTTCTTCAGTAACTTCTTCGATATTTTAAGAAGAAATCTTTTAATAACTTGTTAAATCTGATTTACATGTAGGAGGAGTAGTTCAGCTTGGTGAAGTAGGGATTCCATATCTAGATCTTGGAATTTTCACACCACTCACCCACATGCAATACGCACTTGGGGAGGAGGGAATTCAAATTCCCTAAGGAAAATTGAGTTCTAGATGGGGCCCATAAGGAACTCATGGCGAACAACTATAATAAGAAGGAATGAAGTAGCATTTGGGGTCTTTGTTCATTTCAGAAATTGATTTGCCTTTGTTTCTTAGCTAAGCCAATATTGTGATGTTCAGCACAAGAGCTTCCCAAGGAGAGAAGCTCAACCTTTTTTCGGTGGACTTCAAGTTCCACCCACGGAAGGCTTTCCTTACCTTGTGACCAAATGAGATAACATTTACAGGTCCCGCACATTTCAGGAGAACCTGGGACGTAGTCTACAACCAGCATTGCGCAGTAGGAGGAGATAGCTTGTGGTTGTGGAGCTGGGTTGTGGAGGAATTGTCCGAAGTAGCTATAGGAGGGATCCTTTGCCATTTTCAGGAGTGTAAAAGCAGTTAGAGACAAGGAGAAGCCACCTTCATGCAATTTCCATCAGTCATACACCAGGGACTGCGTCATCCTCTTTGTAACTGCGCAGTCATAGAAGTGCAACAATTTGGGGTAGCATCTACCGGAGGAATTTGGGGTAGCATCTACCGGAGGAATTTGGGGTAGCATCTACCGGAGGAATTTGGGGTTGAGGTGTTGGGAAAACACTTGGAAGAGCATTGGAGAGATTTTGCTGGATTTTTGGGAGCAATGAGTGAAAATAGCAGGCACAGTGACAAAATTCAAAATTAGAAGAGGGCCAAGATGTGAAGGGTCAAATTTTGAAGGTTGGAATTGGGGGAAACCCTTTCTGGGTTTTTCTGGGTTTTGGGCAAGGATCACATTCCCAAATTCGTAGAATTTTCTGGGCAGTTTACAAGAGGTAGATCAAAGGCCAAAGTCTGGCAACAGTGTAGTCTTAGAGCAACAATGCAGTTTTCTGGAGGATTTAGCTTGGACAGTTGTTGGGCTTTCTTGTACTCATCACCTGGTGCTTGTAGCTTGCCTTGCGCGAGCCCAGGTGCATTTTATCCAACTTATTGTACCACAGCCTTATCATTTAATAAAATCTTGGCCCGTTTATGGTGCTGCCGCAATTTATGGTTTATGTGTGTAAATTTCTGAAATTTTTTGTGTTGTTGTAATTGCATGTCTTTGTTATCCTTGTAAATTTTCCATTTGGAACATTACAATACAAGAGTTGTCAAATTTTAACACAACAATCAATGCACATCATCCAACCAATTACATCAAATCATAAATCACAATATACACTGAAATAAATGCATCTATTTCAGTGAAAAACCAAAATATTCATGGCTTTCTGAATCCTTCTTTTACCTTTTATAAAATCATTCCTCTTCGTCTATGGTTAATAATGTTCAATATAATATAATACTATATAACATCTATATTTATCTCTATGTATCTCTTTCTTATTCCCTCCCTCTCTGCCTTCTCTCCCTCTCTCTCTCCTCTCTCCATCTCTCCCTTTTCACTCCCTCTCTCTCCACCTCCCTCTCCTCCCTCTCTCTCTTCCCTCTCGCTCTCCTCTCTCCATCTCTCCCTTTTCACTCCCTCTCTCTCTCCACCTCCCTCTCCTCCCTCTCTTCCTCCCTCCCTCTGTCTCTAAGATATGATAGGATGGATTAAGAGACAAAGAGGGGACAAAGAGGCTAGCCCCTCTTTGTCATTAGACTTCAAATGGCATGAATTCAACCTATAAGATCCTAGATCAAAGATAGGTTAAGGATGTAGTATGGACCCTATTAATCTATCTGCTAGGATTTACACTTCATCTAGATCCAACCTATCCATATCATTGTCTCTCTCTGTCTATAGATCCATCTTAATCCCTTCCTCTCTCTATCTTATGCTTAGATCCATCTTAAAAATAAACATATTTCTATAAATTGTAGATGTTAGATTTATATAAATACAAATAATATTATTAATAATTAACATATATGCATTTTAGTTATGATTTACTCAAAATAGTGAGAAATTAAATGCAAACCTTTTCTCAAATTTTATACTAAAAAAGAAATCTGTATTTTAAGACACTGTAAATATGGAATTAAATTAAATCTATATTGATTGCGTTATATATATAGTTAAAATGTACAATGATTTTGGTTATTAGATGAAAAATACCCCATTTAAGAAGTGTGCAGGGAATAGCTTTATTATACACCTTTACTGTGCTTTCTCAATGCAAGAGAAAATTTCCCATCCAAACTCATTCTCTCAAAAAGTTCAGTTAAATTCAAGCCATTTGAAGTCTGATGACTGTGCAGGCCACAAATTTCAGGTTGATATATTAACCCTCGTGAAAATAAATTTGGAAACATGAGCTTTAAACAACAATCAACAAAAGACTCATAAGAGTGAAATCATCCTTTACTATGGAAGGATCCCCATAGTAATGTAATGTGTAATTTCCAAAATAAATTGGCCAATTTCAACTGAAAAGCGAAACCCAATAACACCAGGTAGTCGTTGTTAATATCTGATACTATTTTCCAAGGTATGAGCATCCTCAAGCATCTTCAAATGACGATCCCTATTGTCAACTATCATCTCCATTTCCTTAAGCCGAACAATGATATTGGCATTCTCTTCTTCTAGATGCCTTCAACAGCTGCCTTGGCTCAAATTTCCATTGGCCTCTTTATGATTATTATTATCAGAAATTTGTGGGCTGGGATTAAGGATAGAATTAATGACAGGAGAGGTGAAAGTATATGCAATTCAGGCCTGTGATGTGGCTAGCGTTAGGGTTAATGGTTGGAGTAGTGGGAATGTAATAGCATGGGTAGTCTAGTCCAAGAGCGAAATGCAAGCTAGGGTTAATGGGAGGAGAAATGGAAATGTAATCCTGTGGTAGAGAATTGAATGCAATATCGTTGTTATTTGTTTCCCACGAAAGGAACGAAGTCATACTACAGGGAGCAAGGGGATGATACAGATAACTATCCCTCTCCTCTGTGCAAACACTTCGGTCTGCTCCCATATTATTAGTTTTCATATAAATTTGAATTACAACTTTAGTAAGAGGCCCTGGTTCTCGACTTTGAGATCTCTTCGCCACACACTCCATGCCCTATATAATTTTGAAAGATATTTGAAGCTTTTGACAACAAAACAAATTGAATACAAATAATAAAACAAAAACTTGAAATAAAACAAAATTTATCGGCATAACTCACTTCTTTACATGTCTGAGCCAAATTTTCTCTGCATAAAAAATATTGAATAAATTCAAACTTATGAGGATAAAAAAAATAGAAGAAACTCTTATACATTTTAATCTTTTAATTTTAGTTGAGCTAATTTTTTGTTATATTTTAATGTTTTTATAAGTGACATGTAAATAGAGGCGACATTTAAAAAATGTTGACCTACAATATTACATTATGCCTACACATCTCCCCCATGCTAGGCCATAAAGTTCCTCTCGGCGCAATGAGGCTCTTCAAAAATTCCTCCTTGTTCTCCCATAAAATAAGCAACTTTCCATCCAAAAAATGTTTAGAAGCCAAGTCAAAGTCTAATTTTTTGAAATTACATGGAGTAAAACCCCAATAGAAGTTAAAATGCTACATTGATGTGTCCAAGAGGGAAATATTTGGCCCTGGATGATCAAACGTTCCACTTGTCATTTCATGGCAATGTTCCCTGAATTATTTTCCATCGTTTGGTACTCTAACGATTCAATTTGACCATGTAGAATGGCTGGGACGAAGGTGGATGACTCCTCAAAAAATAGCTCCAATAAAGGCTCAAATAATGCTTATTATCCTTTAATATGTGCCTTAAATGAAGACCAATGCCTATACTATAAGTCAAAGCACTTCCATGAGACATCATAATGACTTTCCAAGCTCAAAAATTGGTCATAAAACTCTCAATAAATAAAATGACGTCAAACTTAGAAGAAATAAATTTTCCTTGAGGACGCAACATTCCCTTGGATTCTCTCTTGATTTTCTTGGAATAATTTTAGGAATTATTGGAACCTTGAATGACCCCCTTGATCTTGCTTATTTTCCTTGAATGATGGATTGAGCTTTTTTAATGGTAAAAAATCAAACATCTACATTACTTGTTAAAGACACTGTAATGTCCCTTCCTAAATTATTTTGGAATAGGATTAATTTCTACATTTTGGGGCCAATTTTGCTGAAGACGGGGCACATTTTGATTTTTGGTAGAAGACATTAGAGTTAGAGGAAAGTTAATTTATTTTATTTTGTTAATGGTATGTGGGGGCCACCCACATAATAAATACGCACTCCCTAAGCCAATGATTAGAAATGCACGAGAGGGAAAATCGAAGGCTTAGTGAGGGACCCACGAAGGAAGAAAATGCGTGAAGACAGGCTCCACGAAAGTTATAAAACGAAGGAAGCACACTTCATTTGGCATTCTTGGCTTCTCGAACTTGATTTTGTTGCTCAATTTGTTTAGCCGGGTCGCTTGTTGTTTAGCAAGATTTTTCCAAGCGAAGAACTCACCCTTTCTTTGGGGGACTTCGAGTACCACCCTAGATAAGTTCATCCATTATGATCTAGAGGAGATTTGTAGAGATATTTCTAGCATTTGTATTCAGTTTTCCCCGGTAGTGCGTATCCCTGGAGGACGCAGTAGGGAATCGAGTGTGGCCCTTTCAACATTCTTCTAAAGAGTTATTGTCAGGAGAAATTAGGAGAAGAAGGCTCAGGAGATTTGTAGGCCATTTGGTGAGTTTGATGGCTGGAAGTGGCAACAATATTCAGAAGTGATTTTGCAATCTTTGGGGCCATCACAGAAGAGAGAAACTGGGCACATGTGGGAAATAGAGTCTCAGCTATTAGGGCTATTTCTTGTCAGGAGAAATAAGGGAATTATTGGTGGAGTTGATTACTACATTTCAGGAGTGTTTGGGGAGGGTTTTGTTGGTGTTTGGACAGACGGCGATTGGACAACGTAGGGATTTTGGGGGTCGATTTTGGAAGATCAAAACCAAGCAAACCATTTTTGTGTTTTGGTGGGTTTCACTTGAGGAGCCTAGAAATAATTTTGCGGAATTTTCTGAGCACCGAAGGTGGGGTTTTCAGCCATATATTTGCAGCAGACAATGCAGAATTGTTGGGACAACGCAAAGCAGCAGTTGGATAGTTTCTAGGTCATCATTGCTTCACCTGAGCTTTACTTTGCTTGCCAAAAAGGAAAGCCCAAGTTCATTCCTTCCATATATTTGTACTCTTGCACTAGTTTATAATAAAATGGCTTAGTTGCTTCCACATTTTTAATCGTTCTAGGTGTTTACTTAATTGTTTTAAAATTTATATGGTGTAAATTTGCTATTTGCTAGCATATCACTGTTCTTCCTATTTTGGAACATTACAGTGGTATCAGAGCCCAGATCTTAGCTCAGCCGTTAGAGAACTCTTCCTATGAGTGAGTAGGATAGACAAAATATAACCTACAGGAGACAAAGGTACCAGAGCAGAGAGAGGGAGCTAGAAATCACTCCAGACTTTGAGCACTGTGGGAAGGCTATGATAGTAGAAGATATGGGGGAGCGCAAGAGCAAGGAAGAGATGGCCTTTGAAAGTCTCTTGAAAGCCCTGAGTGATTTGGGAAAGGGGCAAAAAGAGATGTTAGATGAGATCAAAATGCAGAACCGGGAACGGAGCACTCACCGAGATTGTCTATTTGGAAAGACTTCTGGAGACTCTCAACAGTATGGCCTACCTTCAGCTATTGCGCAACCACCATCCTCTAGTGGGCCAACTAGAACCACGTTGCCTACTTTCCTACCCTCGGCACCAAGTGAACAAGGAGGCGTTGATGATCAGATGCCTATGAGAGAATATTTCAGAGAATGGCAGTCCATGGGAGAAGAATTCAAAGCATCACTAACTTTCAGAGATTATTTCCATCTCAAGCATAATGAGACGAGAAGGAGCTATGGACGCCAGGGCACGCAGATCTCTGAATTGATGCGTACCATTGGGAGGATGTTCTTCCCCACATACGATGGCACTACCAAGTGCACAACTCATGCTTGGGTGGAGAAGTTGAACACCTATTTCCAGCTCAACAAGATGACGGAGGTGAAGGCCATTAAAATGGCCACTTTGCATTTGGAGGGAGAGGCACACGACTGGTGGTTTCATGGCTTGTCCACTATGGAGCATGCCAACGTGACCTCCTATGAGGATTTCATGCAGAGAGTAGTGGAGCATTTTGATCGAAGGGATCCAAAGGCTCACTTCAGGGAGCTGACCCAGCTCAGGTAGACAGGACATCCAGAGCACTATATTTCGGATATCCTGAGGGTTTCAGTCATGGTGCCTGATATGTCGGATGCTAGGAGGGTGCACACATTTGTAGAGGGGTTGATGGAGCCAATGCATGAACTAGTAAAGTCACGCAGACCCTCTACTCTACTGGAGGTCATGACTTGTACGAGAGACTTGCAGGGGGGCCATCCCCAAGACCCGGGCACCTTTTCCACCATGCACTCCCTACCCTTAGAAAGGGGGTGATACTAGGCCACCACCAGCGCGGAGAGCAACCCAAGGGCGAGGGCAACTGGATGATGAGACTAGGAGAGACTTCAAGAAAAGGAAGTTGTGTTTTACATGTCGAGAGTTGTGGGCACTAGGCCATCGGTGCACAGCAGGCAAGTCCCACTATATCGAGGTCTTCTTAGACAGTGATTAGGAGGATGAGGTAGAGTTGGAGCTCGATGGGGGAGACAGTGGGGCCACCCACAATTTTATTGATGCTCAGACGGTCCAGAGGAGAGGCATCACCATTGTAGATTTTGAATGGTTTTCAGTGCTAGAACTGGGGGAGAGGACTAGACAGTGTAATCGATGTGTTCCTACTTTGATAGTGACCATGGGGAATTATTCGATAATAGATCATTTCTTTGTGGTGGACGTACCAGACACCAATGTGGTGATGAGTGTCCAATGGTTGTATTCCCTTGGCCGAGTTACCACCATGTAATATCCCCAATTGACAATTCTGCTAATTAGAATATTAATTTTTTATAAATTTTGATGTTTCTAATGTCAAACAGAAATAAGGGGGGGTCGAGACCCACAATTAATAATTAAGGAAAAAACTACAGCTTATTCCTATATTCACAAGGAAGAATTGCAGCCTTAGTGGGGTCCATGTGGCCAACATTCGATCTGGAGGCAGCTCCCTAGGTGGCAGCATGGGAGAGGCTCTACTGAGGCAACGCAGTGAGTGGCTGGATGGGGGGACTACGCAGTCCATGCCGGGCCCAAGGAAACGTTGGGGGTTCAATTGATAAAAGAAAGTGAAGGCAGCTCATTTCATCAGTCATTCATTGTTATATTCCAAGTAGAAATAAACAACAATATAAAGCAACATAAACATGAAACTACAGCAAATAGAGAGACATCATACATAGAATGCAAAACATGGAGAACATTGAGCCATTTTATTATATAACTGAAAGTGAAATGAGTACAAAAGGTGATCAGAATGACTCACCTAGAAATACTCTCGGAATGGCTGCTCTATCAATGACTGTGTTATCTCCAAGATGTTGCTGCTACTAGAATAAGCTGACTCTTTGGCGCTGTTCCCCTGCTTAGAAAAATACGAGACTATGGGAATGAGCTCCTCACTCAATACCCAGAAAAGCCCAAAAAGGGTTTCCGGAATGGATGACCCTGGAAAATCACCTACCTAGAGAAATCACACTGTCCCAGTGGAATACGCTGGCCCTAAAGATGTCTCTGCAAATGGTGGCCTCCTCCTCTACCAAAATGATGGAATAGCTAAGGGTTGATCCCTTCTCACTATCCCGGGCTGAATCCCCTGATAAATCTCAGCTCCCAGCACTGCCTCCTCCAAGAACTACGTGGTCTCTCCTCAAGACTACGCTGTTGAAATTTAGTTACCGGAGGACAGGTGGTTCCCTAAGACTTTAATATTTGGCCTAGGGAAAAGTGTCCAAAAGAATTTATTTTTTCTCCTAAAGTGACTTTATAAAGTTATAAAGTCAAATCTAATTTAAAAGTGACTTTAAGTGATAAAGTTACTAAAGTCTAATTTTAAAGTGACTTTAATAAAGTCACTTAGGGTTAGGTTGAAGGAGGAAAAGGAGGGAATAGGTCATTCATTCCTTCATGAGCAGATTGAGAGAGGAGGAGAGAAAGCTAAGGACATTTTCTGAGCAGTGAGAAGAAGGAGGACAGCAGTGAGGAGATTCAACAAAAGGTACAACGACATTTATTGGCACAAATACCAAGACAGAAAATCCGTACAGCAAGAGAGAGGCACTATTTCCAAGGGAGGAGGCACAGAAATCGAGGAAGAGGGCAGCAGCATTAAGCACGCAGTTCAAGGCACAAAACTGGGCACGATTTTTGAGGAAAGGTACTACTGTTATTTTTGGCACAAATATCGAGAAAAGGACAATAGCTACAGTGCAGTTTTTTGGCACGAATTTCAAGGAGGGCTGTTGTACGAATCTGTACAATCCATACAACAACATACAGGCTGCTCCGACACGCTTCCCGAGGTGGCCGTATAGCATTTATTGTTGTCATAAATGCTGTAATATTTTCTGTTTTTCAAGTTGCTGATTTGGCACAATTTCTGAGGCGGTGTGCAAGCACAAAAATCGAGATAAGTCTGTAAATTTGGTTGCTGAAATTTTTACTGTCCTTTTCTATTTCACTGTAAAAGCAATATTCAGAAAATAAAGAGAAGCTTTCAAACTGGTTTTCCCCAAGAGTTGTAAGGGGTTTTCCCAGGGTCACATTGACCAAAATTCAACATGTCTATTTTCTGTGTGGCTGATTTATTTTGCTGAGTTTTATTTCTACATTTCCAGCATCGTGAAAATTTCCAGAATTTGTGTTTTCAGAAAATATTTATTTTTTCAGCTTGTTGAGTGTAAGGCTATGGGAATGGGCATTTAACTATATGGAAAAATAAGGTGAAACTGAAAACCAGGGTGGGAAACAGAAATTTCTACATGGTATCAGAGCTATTTCGCTGAAAATGCAGTTTCGGACAGCAAGAAGGAAAAATTACAGCAAGCTGATTTTTCACTCAGAAATTATAGCACGCTGATTTTTCACACAAAATTTTTTACCTTTACTACAATAGTGTTATTTTCAGCTTATTTAGGACAACAAGCATGTCTTTGGGCTTAAGGGTGGAGGATAGGTTGGATGGGCATAGTAACTACAGTGTTTGGAAGGAGAGAATGCAGAGCATCTTTAAGGAGGCAGAAGTCTGGGATGTCATGGTGCATACCGCACAACACCCTGTTAATGTGCCTATTGATGTTGTTCAGTTGGCAGTTTATAATAAAAAGAATAACAAGGGGAAGAGACTGATTCTAGATGGAATCAAAGACCATTGCATTCCTCATGTGAAAGGAAAGAGAAATGCTCATGAGATATGGACAGCATTGACCAATCTCTACCAAAGTACCAATGAAAACAGAAAAATGGTCCTAAGGGAGAAGCTGAAGACCATTAAGATGGGTAAGACTGATAGTGCAGCTGGATATCTCACAAAGATTACTAATGTGAGAGATGAGTTAGCAGCAGTTGGAGAGGTCATTCCACCCACTGAGTTAGTGTGGATTGCAGTGAATGGCCTCCCCAATTCATGGCTGAACTTTGCTGATGGGGTTTGTGCACGTGAGACCCTTCCCTCTTGGGAGAGGTTTTGGGATGATTGCATATAGACAGAAATTAGAAAGAACCAGCTTGGGGCAGCCAAACCAGTTGAGCAGGATGCGGATGTAGCACTGTTGGCAGGAGGCAAGAAAGGCAAAGGAAAGAAGCAAACTTCCACAAGCAGTGGTGGGGGCAAAGGTAAAGGTAAACAAGGGAACATGCAGAAGGACTATTCCAAGGTGAATCGTTGGAATTATCAGAAGATGGGACACTATGTAGTTGTGTGTTCGGAGAAGAAGAAGAAGGGGAAGAACCAGAACATGGCACCATCAGCATAGGTAGAGGCCTTTATGGATCGCTTTGACCGGGAGTTTGGGTTCATTGCTTGTGAGTCCACTAGTGCAGGATCACCTGCCATGGAGGTTGAGAGGGAGTGTGCATTTCCCTCCACTAGTGGAGCATCGTCAGGTATCTGGTATGTTGACAGTGGGGCTTCACGTCATATGACAGGAGTCCGTGAGTACTTCTCAGAGCTTTCAAAGAGTGGCACTGATATAGAGGTAGTACTCGGAGATGACAACATTATTAGAGCAGTCGGTGTGGGGACATTGACATTTGATAGGGAACCCAAACCTCCCTTGAAGGTGTCAGATGTTCTATATGTGCTAGGGATGAGGAAGAACCTCATATCCGTCTCATCTTTGGAGGACAGAGGATATGAGATATTGTTCTGGAGAGGACAGCTGCTGATATATCTCAGGGGCGCTCTAGCTGATTCAGCTAGAGTGATAGGTGTACACCATGCAAAGGTGTACAAGTTTGCATTTCAGCCCCTTTTGGCATTGAGTACTAGTACCGGCAGCAGACCTAGCAGTTCAGATCTGTGTGAGACTTGGCACCACAGGATGGGGCACATGTATCATGGAGCCTTGAGGACATTGTGGGAGATCACTACAGGTGTGCCAAATTTCAGTACTGATCACTTTGATACTTGCAGAGGATGTGCGATGGGCAAGTTTGCCAAATCCCCTTTTCCCAGCAGTGACAGCAGAGCGACTGGGATACTTGATTTGATTCATTCCGATCTGAGCGGTCGGATGTCTAATGCTTCCTTGAGTGGATATGAGTATTATGTATTATTCATTGATGATCACTCCAGGAGGACCTGGATTTATTTCTTGAAGACCAAGAGTGAGGTCTTCAAGCGGTTTCAGGAGTTCAGAGCTTTGGTGGAGACCCAGACAGGTCGGAAGATCAAGTCCCTGAGGTCGGACAATGGAGGTGAGTAGACCCTTGGAGAGTTTGTTGATTATTGTGCGAAGGCAGGCATTAGGAGGGAGTTCACAGTTCCTTACAACCCCCAGCAGAACGGGGTTGCGAAGAGGAAGAATAGATCCATCATAGGGGTTGCCAAATCCATGCTACATGATTAGGGATTACCATTGTTTTTGTGGGGAGAGGCCTGCAACACTGCTGTATATTTGCAGAACAGGAGTCCGCATCATGCCTTGGGGCATGTGACTCCGGAGGCTTTTCTGGGAAGAAGTCTGATGTTGGTCATCTTCGTATCTTTGGGTGTATGGCATACTCCTACGTACCCAAGGAGAAGAGGACCAAGCTACAACCCACCGCAGAGAAGGGTATCTTTGTCGGCTATAGTGAGACCTCGAAAGCCTTTCGGATTTATATTCCCGCATAGAGGAGAGTTGTTGTCAGGCGGGATGTGAAGTTCGAGGAGGACAGGGCTTTCAGGAGGTCACAGGGGTTAGAGTATCTGGATCAGCCAGACCCTCAGGAGCAGCTGAGTCAGTTGCAGGGATCCAATGGGCAGGGATCAGGAGGATCCAAAGTTACATCGATTACAGTGTCAGGTTCGTCAGTGAGCAGTGGCTCGCAGAGTCAGAGGGGTGGTGCTTCGGGCAGAATGCAGAGCAGTCCACAGAGCAGTTCACTAAGGAGTCCACTGATGGACAGTTCACATGGTACTTCAACATCTACAGGTTCAGGTGCAGGCAGGAGGACAGCAGACACACAGTTAGGAGTTTAGGCTCCTGATGATGAGGAGGAGGAGTTTCATTCTCCAGTGGGGGAAGTGTGCTCAGGGAAGAATAAGCCCAAGTGGCTTCAAGATACCTTGAGATAGGCCACATTTGTTGTTGGGCCTAAGAAGCCGATCAGAGAGAGCAGACCACCTGAGAGGTTTTGTAGCTACATGGAAATGGCTGCCAACATCTTAGACTCTGAGCCTTCTAGCTATGAGGAGGCAGCTAGCCAGCAGGTCTGGAGAGAGGCCATGCAGGAGGAGTATTCTTCTATCATGAAGAATGATGTTTGGGAGGTGGTGCCGAGGCCTGAGGGAAAATCTCTGGTTACTTCCAGATGGCTTTACAAGGTAAAGCATGCTGCAGATGGTAGCATTGAGAAATTCAAGGCAAGGTTTGTGGCTAGAAGGTTCTCCCAGGTAGAGGGAGTTGATTATGAGGAGACCTTCGCTCTCGTGGCTCGATATACTTCGATCCGCTCCATTATATCGATAGCAGCAGAGATGGGTTGGAAGATCCACTAGATGGATGTGAAGACCACATTTCTCAATGGCTTCATACAGGAGGAGGTGTACATTGAGCAGCCACAAGGCTTTGAGGTGCATGGGAAGGAGTCCCATGTGTGCAGACTGAAGAAGACCCTTTATGGCTTGAAGCAAGCTCCCAGAGTTTGGTACTCAGGGATAGATACATACTTGAAAGAGATGGGTTTCACAAAGAGTGAGGCAGATCCAAACCTTTACTTTATTGTGATAGGTGAGGAGCCTCTCATTCTGGTGTTGTATGTGGATGACTTGGTCATTAAGGGTGCAGAGAGACTCATAGAGCACTGCAATAGAGATCTTGCGTCGGAGTTTGAGATGAAGGACATTGGCTTGATGCATTACTTTTTGGGTTTGGAGGTGTGGTAGGAGGAGGGGCATTTCTTCCTGGGGGAGGGGAAGTATATTGTGGACATCCTTGGTAGATTCCACATGGAGGATTGTAGACCCATGTCGACACCGATGATCGCCAACTGGAAGAAGCTTCATGCTTCGGATTCCGAGTTGGTGGATCCCACAATGTATAGACAGTTGATTGGTTCCTTGATGTATTTGGTCAACACTAAACTAGATATTTGTTTTGCAGTCAACACGATGAGCCAGTTCATGTGTGAGCCCAGAAGGGTGCATTGGGTTGCTGCAAAACACATTTTGCGGTACTTGCAGGGGACAGTGGACTATGGTCTGGATTATAGGCAGGGGGATGGAGTGAGATTGGCAGGTTACACTGATTCTGATTGGGTAGGTTGTGCTTCTGATAGGAGGAGCACTTCAGGATGTTGTTTTGGGTTGGGTTTGGCAGTGGTGTCATGGTTCAGCCGGAAGCAGCAGTCAATAGCATTGAGTTCAGCGGAAGCAGAGTATACGGCAGCCAGTGTAGCTAGCTGTGAGGCCATCTGGCTTCGCAAGATGTTGTTTGGCTTATTTGGTCAGTCGTTGAGACCTTCAGTGATATACTGTGATAATCAAAGTTGCATTAAACTCACGGAGAATCCAGTATTTCATGACAGGTCAAAGCATATCGAGATCAAATATCATTCCATCAGAGACTATGTTCAGAAGCGAGCTGTGAAGCTTGAGTATATTCCCACAAATGAGCAGGTTGCAGATATTCTTACCAAAGCCTTACCACGAGGCAAGCATGTCTACTTCAGAGACAAGATGGGTGTGGTGAGGAACACCTTCCTCGGTAAGAGGGAGTGTTGAAATTTGGTTACCAGAGGATAGGTGGTTCCCTAAGGCTTTGATCTTTGGCCTAGGGAAAAGTGTCCAAAAGAATTTAATTTTTCTCCTAAAGTGACTTTATAAAGTTATAAAGTCAAATCTAATTTAAAAGTGACTTTAAGTGATAAAATTACTAAAGTCTAATTTTAAAATGACTTTAATAAAGTCACTTAGGGTTAGGTTAAAGGAGGAAAATGAGGAAAAAGGTCATTCATTCTTTCATGAGCAGATTGAGAGAAGAGGAGATAAAGCTAAGGACATTTTCTGAGCAATGAGAAGAAAGAGGACAGCAGTGAGGAGATTCAGCAAAAGGTACAACAACATTTATTGGCACAAATACCAAGGCAGAAAATCCGTACAAGAGAGAGGCACTGTTTCCAAGAGAGGAGGCATAGAAATCGAGGAAGAGGGCAGCAGCATTAAGCACGCAATTCGAGGCACAAAACTAGGCATGGTTTTCGAGGAAAGGTACTGTTGTTATTTTTAGCACAAATACCGAGAAAAGGACAGTAGCTACAGCGCAGTTTTTTGGCACAGATTTCGAGGAGCGCTGTTGTACGAATCCGTACAGTCCATACAACAACGTACAGGCTCTTTCGGCATGCTATCATAAATGCTGTAATATTTTTTGTTTTTCAAGTCGCTGATTTGGCACAATTTCCAAGGCGGTGTGCAAGCACAGAAATCGAGATAAGTCTGTAAATTTGGTTGCTGGAATTTTTACTATGTTTTTCTGTTT
This sequence comes from Pinus albicaulis, assembly GCA_034641835.2. Lineage (NCBI taxonomy): Eukaryota > Viridiplantae > Streptophyta > Pinopsida > Pinales > Pinaceae > Pinus > Pinus albicaulis. Next base: position 118,353,481 of record CM076570.1, read on the forward strand.
CACTGTAAAAGGAATATTCAGAAAATAAAGAGAAGCTTTCAAACTGGTTTTCCCCAAGAGTTGTAGGGGGTTTTTCTAGGGTCACATTGACCAAAATTCAGCGTGTCTATTTTCTGTGTGGCTGATTTATTTTGCTGAGTTTTATTTCTGCATTTCCAGCATTGTGAAAATTTCCAGAATTTGTGTTTTCAGAAAATATTTATTTTTTCAGCTTGTTGAATGTAAGGATATGGGAATGAGCATTTAACTATATGGAGAAATAAGATGAAACTGAAAACCAGGTTGGGAAATAGAAATTTCTACATACGCTGCCCAAGCAAGTGCGTAATCCCTACTAAAGATGCTATAGCTCCCACCTGAAAATCAAATGATAGAACTCCTCACTTGAGTAGGCACTCGAAGTCCCCCGGGGCTAAGGTTGGGATCTCCGCTCGGAGACACCCGATGTGCTAAACAACATTTTCAGACTTTGTTCAACAGTAAAAGCGTGCTCAATGTCAATAGACAAAACAAAGATGCATAATCGAATAAGCAAATGAAGAGCCTCTCCCCCTCTTTATGCTTAGAGTGCCTTTCTCTCCCCCAGGCCCCACCAAAACTGCATTGTCCCTCTTCGCCACACTATCCATCCCTCTCTGCGCTGCCTTGAACCCACGCTGCCCATGATGCCACTTCGACCCCCTGGGCCCCACGCTATTAATTAAATGTGCTCAAGTGACTTTAGGAAATGTTTTATTTCCTAATTGTAGGTTGAATGTCTCCTAACCCACTTTATTAACTGACTTTAACTTTATAAAGTAAATTGGCCAAAAATTAATATTACCAATTAGCTATTGCTAATTGGGAATATTACAGTCCTGCTCACCAAAACGTTGCTTGTCCTCAAGCAACTGCAATGATGGATGCTGCAAAATCTTTTCACTCTCCCAAGTGGCATCCTCATCCGGCAAGTTCCTCCACCTCACTAAATACTCCCTGACTGTCCTGCTCCACAACTGCCTCTCTCGGGTGTCTATGATGGCCTCTGGCTGTAGCACCAAATGCCCCTCATCATCTGTTGGTGGAAGCTCCTCTGTTGCAGTCACCTGCTGCCCCAATGCCTTTTTCAGGCAAGATAATGGAAGATGTTATGGATCCTGCTACCTATGGGTAACTCCAACTCATATGCAACCTCCCCGATCCTGCGTATCACCTTGTATGGTCAATAGAAGCGGGGCTTGAGCTTCTCGGCCCCCTTCTGCTTCAATGTGGATTGCCGGTATGGCTGACGCTATAGGTAGACCAAGTCCCCTACCTCAAACTGCCTCTCAACCCGTCCTCTGTCAGCGTATTGTTTTTGTTGGTTCTGTGCTGTAGCTAAGTTGTCCTTGAGGGCCTGGAGTATATCCTGACTCTCTTGGATCCAGTCTTTGGCCCTGGGTGCCTTACTAGCACCAAACATCATGTCAGCAAAAGACAAAGCATGATATCCATATAAAGCATAAAACGGAGACATACCAATGGAAATGTGGAAAGTAGTGTTGTAGCAGTACTCCCCCAAGTGCAACCATCGTAACCATGCCTTTCGCTGCCCTGTAACATAGTTTGGCAAGTAGCCTTCCAGCCACTTGTTCACTATCTCCGTCTTCCCATTCATCTAAGTGTGATAACTAGTGCTCGAAGTCAATTCTGTACCCACCAAACGAAAGAGCTCCTGCAAAAAGCCGCCCATGAAACGGCTGTCCCGATCACTAATAATGGTCTTTGGAAGACCATACAACCTGAAAACATCCCTGAAAAACAACTTTGCCACCTTAGTTGCTATGTACCGTGCTGATATGGCAAAGAAGTGTGCGTATTTTGTCAGCGGATCAACGACTACAAAGATACAGTCCTTGCCCTGCAACACGGGCAACCCTGTGATGAAATCCATCAATATGCTTTGCCATTTCCCCTCTGGAATGGGAAGAGGTTGTAGTAACCCTGCTAGATGTCTCATCTCCCCTTTGTTCCGCTGACATACTTCGCACTCCCTGACATGCCGGAGTACGTCCTCCTTGAGGCCCTTCCAAGAGAACCTCTCCCTGATGGCCCTGTAGGTTTTGGTGAACCCCTGGTGGCCTGATAGTGGTGAGTCATGTGAGGCATGCATCACCTTCTCCTTGAGTTGAGAGCCCCCATTCAAGAAGATCTAATCTCTGAAGTATGCAACCTCATCCATCACCATGTATCGGTCATCTGTGAGCTGTCTGTCAAAGATCTCACAGGCAAAACAGTCTTTGGAGTACTCTACCAGCAACTGAGCCCTCCAATCCGTGTCTAAACTCATCAAGGACAACATTGTCGGTCTGCGTGAGAGAGCATCGGCCACCAAGTTGTTCTTCCCCTTAACATACTCAATGTCAAAATCGTATGCCTGAATCTTGTTGACCCACTTCTGCTGCCTCTCCTGCGACTGCTTCTGCTCTAAAAAGAACCGAAGGCTATTGTGGTCGGTCCTCACCCTAAATCTGTTCCCCACCAAGTACTGTCGAAACTTGGCCAGTGCATGCATAATAGCCAGCATTTCCTTGTCGTATATGGGATACAACCTCTCATGCGGCAATAGTTTCCTGCTCTCGAAAGCTATGGGATGCCCCCCCTGCATCAAAACTGCACCTACCCCCTCTCCTGATGCATCACACTCAAGGACAAAATGTTGTGTGAAATCTGGCAACACAAGAACTGGGCAGTTGCTCATCATCTCCTTGAGCCTGTCAAAGGCCCTCTGCGCTGTGTCTGTCCAACTGAATGCCACCTTCTTCGTAAGATCTGTGACGGGTGCAAAAAGTTGGGAAACTCCCTTGACGAACTTCCGGTAGTAGGTGCAGATGCCTACAAACACCCGAAGCTTCGTCACGTTCTTCGGCTCTTGCCAATCCAGGATGGCCCTGATCTTCTCCTCGTGGACGCTCACTCTGTCCACACCAATGATATGCCCCAAATAGAGCATCTCCGTCAATACAAACTCGCACTTGGAGAGCATAGCATAGAAATGTTGTGCCTCCAATATGTGCAACGCAACCTCAATGTGTTGCAAGTGCTCCTCCCACGTCCGGCTATATATCAAAATGTCATCAAAGAATACCAACACAAACTTCCTCAGTTGATCACGGAAGATGTGGTTCATGCAGGACTGGAAGGTGGCTGATGCATTGGTTAGCCCAAAGGGCATCACCAAAAACTCGAAGTGACCATAGTGACATCTGAAAGTGGTCTTGGGAACATCCTAGTCCCTCACGCGAATCTAGTGGTACCCTAATCTCAAATCAATCTTTGAGAAGAACTTCAATCCCCTCAACTAATCCATCAACTCATCAATCCATGGGATGGGGTATCAGTTCTTCATGGTCTTTTTGTTGAGAGCCCAATAGTCAATGCACATCCTCAGTGTGCCATCCTTCTTCTTCACCATTACAACAAAAGAAGCAAATGGGCTAGTGCTAGGACAGATGTGCCCCAGCGCCAAGAGCTCATGAATGGACCTCTCAATCTCATCCCTGTAGGCCTTAGGATGCCTATATGGTGTAATAATCATAGCCTAGATTCCCTGCTCCAGCTCAATGGTGTGCTCAAACCCCCGATTTGGTGGCTGCCCTGGTGGTATATCTCCGAAAACCGTGGCATATATGTCTAAGATAGACTACACATCTGGGTGTACGGCCTGCCCTGTAGAACCTGCCTCCGAAACACGCAGCTCCACTGCCCACTCTATATCTCCCTTCTGAAAGTCTTCCTCCATCCGGTGTGCTGAAACTGTCTGTGGCGGATAAGTGTGCATGCCCCGAATCATCTCGTGCTTCCTAGTCTTCTTGTCCGTCCACTCCATCTCCAAGGTCTCCCAATCTGTGGTGACCTTCCCCAGCATGATCATCCACTGCACTCCCAGTATCACGTTGGTGTCCGAAATGTCCACCACAAAGAAATGATCTGTCAGAGTGTAAGTCCCCATAGTCACTGTCAAGGCTGGCACATATCTGGCACACTGCATGGTTCCTGGCACCTGGAACCAGTACTGAAAACCCATCAAAGCTCTGTGTCGGTATGCTCCTCCGCTCTACCAACTGTGCATCAATAAAATTGTGGGTAGCCCCACTATCCACTAATACCGAAACACGTTGTCCCTGCACAGTACCTTTGACATGCAATGTCAAGTATTTGGGAAACCCTTGCAAAGAAGCAAGGACTTCCCCGATAGGTGCAAACACTGCCCCACCTGCTCCTGGTGGTGGAGGTGGTGGATGATCTCCTCTTTGTTCCACACCACTGCCTCCTGCCTCCATCTCCTCATACTCAGCCTCTTCCCCATCACTGTCGGAGAAAATCTCGATATAGTGTGCCTTCCCCATGGCACAACGATGTCTCGGTGCCCATGGCTCCTGACATGTGAAGCATAGCTTCTTCCGTCTCGGATCTCTCCAAGTCTCATCATCCAAAGGCCCCCGACTCTGGTTCCCCTTTGGAGGCGGAACCCTGGTGTCCTTCCCCTTCGGCTGAAATGCCGATCTCTGGGGGAAAGGATCTCTAGTCCTGGGCAAGGCATCCTGCAAATCCCTGGTCCTCCCAACTGCATCATGAAGTGTAGCCGGCCTCGTCGATCTAACCCACCCCCAAATAGGTTCTGCCAACCCATCAAAGAACGTGTAAATCATCTTGGCCGAAGACAATTCAGGTACCATCACGGAGAGTCTCAAAAACTCAGAAATGTATGTGTCCGAACTCCCAGTCTACTTGAGCTTAGTCAACTCAACAAAGTGCTCCTCTGGAACCCTCCAATCAAACCGCTCTATCAGCCTCCGTGTAAATTCTGCATATGTTGTCACCCCTAAGTGACCCAGCGTGGTCATCCCGTGGAACCACCAATCATTGGCCTCGCCCTCCAGGTGCAGCGCTGCCACGTTGATGGCCTCTCCCTCTGCCATCTGATTTAGCTGGAAGTAAATATCCAACTTCTCCACCCAAGCCTTTGCCGAACACTTGGAGGATCCATCAAATGTCAGCAGGTAAAATTTGTCTACTATATGTTGTACATCCCCATCTTGTGTGTATCTGGCCCCTCTGTTCTGGTTGCGAGGTCTGCTATCCCTCTTGAGCTGCACAAAGTTATGGAAAGAGAGAGCCTCACCAAACTCTTGCCCGTAGGACTGATACTCGAAAAAAATAATCCCCCATGTGAACTAGTTCCAGTTCCTAAGGTGCTCCCGCCCCTGTGCCTGTAGCTAGAAATGTGGGCATTGTGGAACGTGGGGGAGTCAGTGATGCCATCTGTTGCGCTGTGAGGAGCTCCTACAAGTGATGGGAAGTGCCGAACCCTTCTCTAGTGTGGAAACCCCTTGGGGTTTCACGCTTTCTGGTCTGCGGTGAAATTTTGTCCCATCTCCTCTATCCTTCTCGACAACTCTTGTACAGACTTTAGGAGAAGTTCCCTGAACTCTTTCCCTTCATCTTTCTCCTCTGCCATTGGTTCTTCCTCTTCTGTTTCCACTATAAGAATTTAGTCACCTTCTCCAAAAGTGGCCTCAAGCTGCCTCTCTTGGTCCTTATACCTCCTTCCCCAATAAGTGATGTATGATTTCCCTACGGGTGTCATAGACAATCTACTCCACAGGCTGAGCCAAGTCTATGATCTCTGATACCATTGTAATATTCCAAGTAGAAATAAACAGCAATATAAAGCAACATAAACATGAAACTACAGCAAATAGAGAGACATCATATATAGAATGCAAAACATGGAGAACGGTGAGCTATTTTATCATATAACTGAAATTGAAATGAGTACAAAAGGTGATCAGAATGATGGCACCTTGGCTCGCACAAGGCAAGCTAGAGGTACTCTCAGAAATACTCCCAGAATGGCTGCTCTATCAATGACTGTGTTATCTCCAAGATGTTGCTGCTGCTACTGGAATAAGCTAACTCTTTGGGGTTGTTCCCCTACTCAGAAAAATATGGGACTTTAGGAATGAGCTCCTCACTCAATATCCAGAAAAGCCTAGAAAGGGTTTCCAGAATGGATGACCCCGAAAAATCACCTCCCTAGAGAAATCACACTGCCCAAGTGGAATACGCTGGCCCTGAAGATGTCTCTGCAAATGGTGGCCTCCTCCTCTGCTAAAATGATGGAATAGATAAGGGTTGATCCCTTCTCACTATCCCGGGCTGAATCCCCTGATAAATCTCAGCTCCTGGCACTACCTCCTCCAAGAACTGCGTGGTCTCTCCTCAAGACTGCGCTGCCCAAGCAAGTGTGTAATCCCTGCTGAAGATGCTATAACTCCCACCTGAAAATCAAATGATAGAACTCCTCACCCGAGCAGGCACTCGAAGTCCCCCGGGGCTGAGGTTGGGATCTCCGCTTGGAGACACCCAATGTGCTAAACAACACTTGCAGTCTTTGCTCAACAGCAAAAGCGTGCTCAATGTCAATAGACAAAACAAAGATGCATAATCAAATGAGCAAATGAAGAGCCTCTCCCCCTCTTTATGCTTGGAGTGCCTTTCTCTCCCCTAGGCCCCACCAAAACTGCATTGTCCCTCTTGGCCATGTTGTCCATCCCTCTCTACGCTGCCTTGGACCCACACTGCCACTGTCCCCACACTGTCACTTCGACCCCCTGGGCCCCACGTTGTTAATTAAATGTGCTCAAGTGACTTTAGGAAGTGTTTTATTTCCTAAGTGTAGGTTGAATGTCTCCTAACCCACTTTATTAACTGACATTAACTTTATAAATTAAATTGGCCAAAAATTAATATTACCAATTAGCTACTGCTAATTGGGAATATTAGAATCATCTTCTATTTTGATTGTCATCTTGACATAGCACGCTTGTGCCAGGTGCCAAGTCTGTCATGTTGTTTAGCACACGAGATATTCAGGCAGAAATCTCAACCTCTACCTCGGGGACTTCGAGTGTCCGCTCAGGAGAGTAGTTCCACAATTTTGGTGAGGAGTTGACTGTGTAGTCCTTTAAGGACTGCGTAGAGGCAGCAGAGACTTCGTAGTGATTGCACAGTGCAATCTAGAGGAAGTGTCGGGAGTGTGGGAGGGAAGAGGAGTTCAGCCGGAGGATTTAGAGGGGAAGCTAGCCACCTCCTACCAGGGATTTTGGCAGCATTTTGGAGACATATAAGAGCAGTTCTAGCCAGGAGTTGAATTTCCCAATACTTGGGTGAGCCAAGCCCAAGAGGGCATATTTCCGAGGTCAAAACTAGGACGAACCCTTTCTGGGTTTTTCTGGATTTGAGAAGCCAAGATTAATTTGGCATATTTTTCTAGAAAGGTTTGAGGTGTCAACAAAGATCCTAACTCAACCAGCAGCTAGTGGAGCTAGGGGAAAATAGGGTCGAAATTCTAGGGTCAACATTTGGCTGATTCCTTCGCGGGTTTTTGTGGGTTTTTGTGAGTAGGGTCCGGGGTTACAAGTGCAGAATTTTCTGAGCAGTGGAAGCGACCAAACCAGCAGTTCGAAGTCAGCCAATAACAACATTTCTAGGCAGAGCAGTGCAGCACCAGAGCCACACAGAGAGTTGCAGAGATTCATTTCAGCTTGGGTTGAGAAGTATTCCAGCCTACATTGAGTAGGCCCAGGTGCACCTATTCAACAACTCTTTTGTACTCAATTCCCGACATTGATAAAATGGCTCAGTTCATCTTTTGGCTTCAATTTCTCATGTATTGATGGTGTAATTTATTTTTCTATAGTTTTAGTCGATCGTTGCTTGTATTACTGTCATTTTCCCATTTGGGGATATTACAGTGGTATTAGAGCTTCGTTCTTGGATCAACCGTCGAGATCTTTTCCTATGAACGAGGAGGGTAGGCAGAACATTACCCACTAAAGGAAGCAGAGGTGGCAAATATGGGGGAGTCAAGGAGCAAAGGGGAAGTAGCATTTGGTAGCATCTTAAAGGCCTTAAATGATTTAGCAAAATGATAGAAGGGAATGTTGGAAGGACTCGAGCAACAGAATAGGGATAAGAGCATCCATCATGAGTGCCTATTTGGGGAGAATTCAAGAGTCTCACAATAGTGTGACCACCCTTTACTAGCCACTCACCCACCAGCCTTCAGTAGGCCAACTAGGACGACGATGCCTACATTTTTACCTTCAGTATCGAGTGAACAAGGTAGACGGCATGATCATATACCCATGGGAGATTATTTCCGAGAATGGTAGTCCATGGGGGGGAAACTTCAAAGCAGCTTTGTCCTTCAAAGATTACTGCTAGCTCAAGCAGGATGAAAAAGGCAGGAACAGTGGGGAGTCTAGCACGCAGAGCTCAGAGTTGCAGCATATCATTGGGAGGATACCTTTTCCCACGTATGATGGATCCACTGAGTGCACGGCCCGGGATCGGGTAGGAAAGTTGGATACTTTTTCCATCTTAACCGAATAATAGAGGGGGAAGCCATCAAATTGGCTACCTTGCACTTGGAGGATGAGGGCACACAAGATTGTGGGGAGCTCGTAGATACACCTAGTGTGACGCAGGAGTCACTTCTGATCGAGTTCCCTTTGGTAGCCCCAAGGGACAGATTGGAGGAGGTAGTGGAGCACACAACAATTGATCAGGAATATCGATCTATGACAGAGATTCAAAATGAAATCCATCTACAATTCACTGATGATCACATATTGCATGTTGGGTTGTCTGAGCAGTGGGAGGTTCGTGTTGAGTCCATAGTGGAGGAGGATATGCAACCATCCGTTGGGCTAGCCATTGATGAGGGGAAACAGCGAGGCCACACGTTGGGTTTCCAGTGCAGTTCGCTCCAGAGGCACAATGGCAGGGACTACAACATTATTAGCCCATGTAATATTCCCAATTAGCAACAGATAATTGCCAATATTAATTTTGTTCATATTTTGCCTTTCTAATGTAGTTAGTCAATAAAGGGGGTGATGGGACCCATAACCCACACTTAGGAGATAATAATTCCCTAAAGTCACTTAGGAAAATATTAGTTGGCAGCGTGGGGCCCTGACAGTGCATGGAAGGGGCAGCACAGTGGCAGCGTGGGCCAGGACAGCGCAGTGGCAGGGACAGTGTGGCCAAGGAGGGACAACGCAAATGAGTGGGGCCCAAGGGGGAGCTAGGCTCTCAAGCATAAAAGGGAGAGGAGGCTCACCATTCATTCATTCTATTATGCATCTTCTGATTTTCTGTCTTTAGACATCGAGCACGCTTTTGCTCTTTAGCGAAGTCTACAAGTGTTGTTCAACACACTAGTGTCTCCGAGTAGAGATCCCAACCTCAGCCTCGGGGGACTTCGAGTGCCCGCTCAAGTGAGGAGATCCACCATTGTTTTTCAGGGCTTAGCATTCAACATCCTTCATCTAGGAGCAAGCATTCACTTGGGCAACGCAGTCACTCTTGGAGATTACGCAGTCTTGAGAGGAGGCAGCACCGGGAGAGAAGGGAGATCAGGGATTTCAGTGTGGGAGTATTGTGAAGGGATCAACCCTTCACAAATCATCTTTTGCAGTAGGAGGAGGCCATCAGTTGCAGTCTATCAGTTCAGGGCCAGCGTACACACCTGGAGTGCGTGATTTTCCAAGGGAGGTCAATTTCCGGGGTCAGCCATTCTAGGATTCCTTCGTGGGTTTTTCCAGGTTATTGGAGGACAACTTATATCCCAAGTTTCATATTTTTCTGAGCAGGGGAACAACCCCAAAGAGCAACTCCATTCCAGCAGTAACAGTAGTTCCGACAGTAGCAGCGGCAGCAGTTTCAGGAGTTACGCAATCATAGAGAGCAGCCATTCAATGGGATATTCTGAGAGTATTTCCAACTTGCCTTGAGCAACCAAGGTGCCATCATTCTGATCACCCTGGTACCAATTTCTATCTTTCAGTTTATAATAAAATGGCTCAGCATTTCTCCATATTTGCAGTGTTTTTATGATGTCTCTCTATTTGCTTTAGTTATTTGTTTATGTTGCTTTATATTGCGGTCTATTTCCTATTTGGAATACTACAGTGGTATCAGAGCTCATAGACTTGGCTCAGCCTATGGAGAAAATCAGTCTATGACACCGGGAGGAAAACCATATATCACTTATGGGGGAAGAAAGTACAGGAGCCGAGAGCAGAGACTTGAGGCCACTTTTGGAGAAGGGGACTGCGTTCCGGTAGTGGAGCAGAGGAGGAAGAACCTATGGCAGAGGAGAGAGATGAAGGGAAGGAGTTTGGGAAACTACTCCTAAAATCTATGCAGGAGCTCTCAAGGAGGATAGAAGAGATGGGGCAGAAATTTACCACGGACCATAGACAGCGCGAAACCCCAAGGGGTTTTCATATCGATGAGGGATCTGATACTTCCCATCACATTCAGGAGCAACCCACAGCACAACAGGTAGTATCACTCACTCCCCCACGTTCTACGATGCCCACATTCCTGACTACAAGCACCGGGACGGGAGGAACTCAGGAGCCGGAGCTGGTTCATATGGGGGATTATTTTGCAGAGTATCAGTCCTATGGTCCAAAGTTTTGTGAAGCCCTAAATTTCCATGATTTTTGCTAGCTTAAGAAGGACAACAAATCCCGCAACCACAACAAAGGTGGTGGGTACACGTAGGGAGATGAGCTGCAACATACTGTGGGCAGGGTTTTCTTGCCAACATTTGACGGGTCCTCTAAATGTTCAGCGAAATCTTGGGTGGAGAAGTTGGACATTTATTTCCATCTTAATCAGATGGCAGAAGGAGAGGCCATCAAGGTGGCAACACTGCACCTTGAGGGAGAGGCCCATGACTGGTGGTTCCATAGGATGGCCACGCTGGGTCACTCGGTAGTGACAATGTATGCAGAGTTTACACGAAGGTTGGTGGAGCAGTTGACCGGAAGGATCCAGAAGAGCATTTCTTTGAACTGACCAAGCTCAAGAAGACCGGAAACCTGAAAAATTACATTTCCGAGTTCTTGAGGCTTTCAGTGATGGTGCTTGACTTATCCTCAACTAGGAGGATTTACATGTTCATTAACGAATTGGCAAAACCTCTGCATCAGCTAATCAGATCCACGAGGCTTGCTACACTTTAGGATGCAGTCGGGAGGACCAGAGATTTGCAGGATGCTTTGCCCAGGACTAGAGCTCCTTTCTCCCAGAGACTGGTATTTCAGCCAAAGAGGAAGGACACGAGAGTTCCACCTCCAAAGGGGAATCAAGGCCGGGGGGCTTTGGATGATGATACCCAGAGAGACTTGAGACGAAGGAAGCTATGCTTCACATGCCAGGAGCCATGGGCACTGGGTCATCAATGTGTCGCGTGGAAGGCACATTACATAGAGGTCTTCTCCGGCAGTGAGGAGGAAGAAGATGCTTATGAGGGGATAGAGACAGAGGCCAATGCTGTAGTGCAGAGAGGGGATCATCCACCACTTCCTCCCCTAGGAGCAGGAGTAGCAACGTTTGCACCCACAAGAGGAGTCCTTGCATCCTTGCGAGGGGTTCCGAAATATTTGACACTACATGTCCCTAGCACCATTCAGGGACAGCGTGTTTCAGTTCTAGTAGACAATGGGGCCACTCACAACTTTATTGATGCCCAGCTGGTAGAGAGGAGGGGCATATAGACAGAGAGCTTTGATGGCTTCTCAATATTGGTATCGGGTGCCAAAACTATGCAGTGTGCCAGATACGTTCCGGCACTAACCGTGACCATGGGGACTTATACAATGACAGATCATTTTTTTGTGGTCGACATTCCAGACACCAATGTGGTGTTGGGAGTGCAGTGGCTGATCACGCAGGGGAAGGTCACCACAGACTGGGAGACTTTGGATGGAGTGGACGGACAATAAGAGTGGTAAGCATGTGATGATCTGAGGCATGCACACGTATCCTCCACAGACAGTTTCAGCACACCGGATGGAGGCAGACTTCCGAAAGGGAGATATAGAGTTGGCAGTGGAGCTGCGTATCTCAGAGGCAGGGGCCACAAGGCAGGCAGTTCACCCAGATTTGCAGTCGATCTTGGGCAGGTATGCTACGGTTTTGGGGATATACCTCCAGGACAACCACCGGATCGAAGGTTTGAGCACACCATTGAGCTTGAGCAGGGCATTCAGATTGTGATTACCACACCCTATAAACATCCCAAAGCCTATAGGGATGAGATTCAAAGAGCCATTCATGAGCTCTTAGCACTGGGACACATCCGACCCAATGCTAGCCCATTTGCTTCTTCTGTGGTATTGGTGAAGAAGAAGGATGGCACACTGAGGATGTGTATCAATTACTGGGCTCTCAACAAGAAAACGATGAAGAACCGATACCCCATTCCGCGGATTGACGAGTTGATGGATGAGCTGAGGGGATTGAAATTCTTCCCCAAGATTGATCTGAGGTCGGGCTACCATTAGATCCGAGTGAGGGACCAGGATGTCCCCAAGACGGCCTTCAAATGTCAATACGGCTACTTGAGTTTTTGGTGATGCCCTTCGGGCTAACCAATGCATCGGCCACCTTCCAATACTGTATGAACAACATCTTTTGTGGTGAGTTGAGGAAGTTCGTGGTGGTATTCCTCGATGATATCCTCATATACAACCACACTTGGGAGGATCACTTGTAGCACATTGAGGTTGTACTACGTATCCTGGAAGAGCAGCATTTCTACGCTAAGCTCTCCAAGTGCGAGTTTGGGTTGACAAAGATGCTCTATTTCGAGCATATCATTGGTGTGGACGGAGTGAGGGTCCACGAGGAGAAGATTCAGGCCATCCGGGAATGGCCTGAGTTGAAGAATGTGACAGAACTCTGGGGGTTTGTAGGCATCAAAACCTACTACCGAAAGTTTGTCAAGGGGTTTTCTCAACTTGTTGCACCCCTCACAGAGCTTACCAAAAAGGGGCATTCAGTTGGATGGACATAGCACAGAGACTCTTTGACAAGTTCAAGGAGGTGATGACTAGCTGCCCGGTATTGGCTTTGCCAAATTTCACGTAGCCCTTCATCTTGGAGTGTGATGCTTTAGGAGAGGGAGTGGGCGCAGTTTTGATGCAGGGGGGCCACCCCATAGCTTTCGAGAGCAGAAAGATGTTGCCGCATGAAAGGTTGTATCATATATATGACAAGGAGATGCTAGCCATTATGCATGCACTGGCCAAGTTCCGGCAGTACCTAGTGGGCAATAGGTTTCGGGTGAGGACTGACCACAACAGCCTCTGGTTTTTTCTAGAGTAGACGCAGTTGCAGGAGAGGCAGTAGAAGTGGGTCAGCAAGATCCAAGCATATGACTTTGACATTGAGTATGTCAAAGGGAAGAACAACGTGGTGGCCGATGATCTATCTCGCAAACTAGCAGCGTTGTCTTTGATGATCATAGACACAGACTGGAGGGCTCAGCCACTGGTGGAGTACACCAAGGACCATTTTTCCTGTGAGGTGCTGGATGGCCAAATCACAGATGACAGGTACAGGGTGATGGATGAGGTTATTTACTTCAGGGATAGGATCTTCTTGACTGGGGGTTCTCAGCTCAAGGAAAAGATATTGCGTGCCTCCCATGACTCACCATTGTCGGGTCATCAAGGATTCACGAAGACTTACAAGGCCATCAGGGAGAGGTTCTCTTGGAGAGGACTCAAGGAGGATGTACTCCAGCATGTCAAGGAGTGCAAGGTATGTCAGAGGAACAAGGGGGAGATGAGTCACCCAGCCAGATTACTACAGTCACTTCCCATTCCGGAAGGAAAGTGGGAAAGCATTCCGATGGACTTCATCACTGGGTTGCCCATGGTGCAGGGCAAGGACTGCATCTTTGTAGTCGTTGATCGACTGACAAAGTATGCTCATTTTTTCGCCATATCCGCACAGAACACAGCAGCACAAGTGGCAGAGTTGTTCTTCCGGGATGTTTTCAAATTGCATGGTCTCCCGAAGACCATAGTGAGTGACAGGGACAGCCGTTTCATGGGTGGGTTTTGGCAGGAGCTCTTTCATTTGGTGGGCACAGAGTTGACTCCGAGTACCAGCTATCACCCTTAGACGGACGAGCAGATAGAGATAGTGAATAAGTGGCTGGAATGCTACTTGCGAAACTATGTCACAGGGCAGCAGAAGGCATGGTTGCATTGGCTATATTTAGGAGAATATTGCTACAACACCACTTTCCACATTTCTATCGGTATGTCTCCGTTTTATGCTTTGCATGGTTATCATGCTCTGACTTTTGCTAATGTCATGTTTGGAGCTAGCAAGGCCCCCAGGGCCAAGGATTGGATCCAAGAGAGTCAGGATATACTCCAGGCTCTTAAGGATAACTTAGCCACAACACAGAACCAACAGAAGCTGTATACCGACAGAGGATGGGTATAGAGGCAGTTTGAGGTAGGGGACTTGGTCTACCTATGCCTTCAGCCATACTGGCAATCCACGTTGAAACAGAAGGGGGCCAAGAAGCTCAAGCCTTGCTTCTATGGGCCTTACAAGGTGGTCCACAGGATAGGGGAGATTGCGTATGAGTTGGAGCTGCCCACAGGTAGCCGGATCCACTACATCTTCCATGTATCATGCCTAAAAAAGGCATTGGGGCAGCAGGTGACTGCAACAGAGGAGCTTTCGCCTACAAATGATGAGGGTCATTTGGTGTTACATCCAGAAGCCATCCTAGACACTAGGGAGAGACAACTATGGAGCAGGACAGTTGGGGAGTACTTGGTGAGGTGGAGGAATTTGTCAGATGAGGATGCCACTTGGGAGAGTGAGAAAATTTTGCAGCATCCATATTTGCAGTTTCTTGAGGACAAGCAACGTTTTGGCGGGGAGGACTATAATATTCCCAATTAGCAGCAGCTAATTGGTAATATTAATTTTTGGTCAGTTTACTTTTATAAAGTTAAATCAATTAATAAAGTGGGTGATGAGATACATGGCCTACACTTGGGAAATAAACATTCCCTAAAGTCACTTGAGCATATAATTATTTGGCAGCGTGAGGCCCAGGAGGGCCAAGTGACAGCGCAGGGAAGGGGCAGTGTAGAGACAACGTAGGCCAGGCAACGCAGTGGCAGCATGGGCCAAGACATCATAGTGGCAGGGACAGCGTGGCCAAGGAGGGACAGTGCAAATGAGTGGGGCCCAAGGGGGATCTAGGCTCTCAAGCATAAAAGGGAGAGGAGACTCACCATTCAGTCATTCTATTATGCATCTTCTAATTTTCTGTCTTTAGATATTGAGCACGCTTGGACTTCGAGTGCTCGCTCAGGTGAGGAGATCCACCATTGTTTTTCAGGGCTTAGAATTCAGCGTCCTTCAACCACGAGCATGTAGTCACTTAAGCAGTGTAGTCACTCTTGGAGATTACGCAGCCTTGAGAGGAGGCAGCACCGGCAAAGAAGGGAGATCATGGATTTCAGTCCGAGAGTATTGTGAAGGCATCAATCCTTCACAAAACATCTTTTGTAGTGGGAGGAGGTCATCAGTTGCAGTCTATCAGTTTAGGGCCAGCGTACTCCCTGGAGTGCGTGATTTTCCAAGGGAGGTCAATTTCCGAGGTCAGCCATTCTGGAATTCCTTCCTGGGTTTTTCCAGGTTATTGGAGGAGAGTTTATATTCTGAGTTTCATATTTTTCTGAGCAGGGAAACAACCCCAAAGAGCAGCCCCATTCCAGCAGTAGCAGCAACAATAGTTTCAAGAGTTACACAGTCATAGAGAGACTAGCCATTCAGTGGGAGATTATGAGAGTATTTCTAGCTTGCCTTGAGCAAGCCAAGGTGCCATCATTATGATCACCTTTGTACCCATTGTTATCTTTCAGTTTATAATAAAATGGCTCGGTGTTTCTCCATATTTGCAATGTTTTTATGATGTCTTTCTATTTGTTGTAGTTATTTGTTTATGTTTCTTTATATTGTTGTCTATTTCCTATTCGGAATATTACAATTCACCCTTACACATCGAATTGAGGGAAGCAGAGTTTTCTAGACATACCCGAGGGGATGGTCGGGTTAACAGGACTGAGCGACATGAGCTGAGCATGACAGCACACCAGCTTGGAGGGCTTGTTCCTACCATAGAGAATTGCACATTCGATCCCTCCTTTGGCATTGGATGGCAAGAGGTACTAAGCTGGTACCCCATGTAGCAGGCTCGACAGTTGGATACATCCATGGCCACATTTCAGCAGTGTCCATGGATTACCAGAGGAACACAAGGGCCAGATTGTTGTTGGGATCTAGGTGGGATTTCCCATCGCATCATAGAGTCAGTAGGTGATGGTAGTAGTTGCATGATGGATCTAATGTTTGGGCGCACACACATTTTCAGATCTCTATCAGAGACCCGGACAACCCTACTGATAGGATGTTTCGACAAGGGGGAATATACTTTTCATGAGTTATCCCAGCATATTGACTCTGCGCGGAGCCATAGGGTGATTAGCCAACTTTGGCAAGAGTTGGTAGGAGGAGGTGGTACCGGCAAGCCACCATAAATGGCATTACATAAAGACGGTGCACTCTCATCAATATATGGGACACTTGAGCTATGGAGGATAGGCGCAGTGGTGTCATTTTCGTTGGCATGTGAGAAGTTGGGTTGCTTCGGTCCTTCAGAGCAGATGAGGATATTTAGCCCACATCATGGAGGGTTTACTAGCAGAGTGGTGGATATTTTGGCCCCTGTAGGATACTATATGTTAAAGGGTGGGACTAGTGGGAACTGATACACAGGACTACATGAAGTTATGTCATAGGGTCCAGTGTTATGTAGAGGGATGCAGACTGATGCATACAAACCCAATGCTATGCCATAACATCCAGAAGTGTGCAGGGCTATGCAATGAGGAGCAGAGGCCTGCAGAGAAGCATGGAGATGCATGAGGGTGCGTTGTAGTATGTCAGATTGTGTTGTGGAGTTGGAGTGCCTTGCATCGCATTGGGTACATGTGGGGAGTGACAGGTGCAGTGACATACCACCGGGGCAACCACCGGACCAGGGGTTTGAGCATACTATTGAGCTGGAGCAGGGGATCTAGGCAGTGAACACCACCCCCTATAGGCACCCCAAAGCCTACAGGGATGCGATTGAGAGAGCCATACATGAGCTCTTTCCATTGGGACACATCAGGCCCTGCACTAGTCCCTTTGCTTTTTTCGTAGTCTTGGTGAAGAAGAAGGATGGCACATTACGGATGTGCATCGACTACAGGGCACTGAACAAGAAAACCATGAAGAACCGCTACCCCATCCCTGTGATCAATGAGATGATGGATGAGTTGAGGGGAGTGAATTTCTTCTCCAAGATCTATTTGAGGTCGGGGTACCATTAGATCAAGGTGAGGGACCAGGATGTCCCCAAGACTGCGTTCAGATGCCACTACGGCCACTTTGAATTTTTGGTGATGCCATTAGGGCTAACCATGTTCCGGCCACCTTCCAGTCTTGTATGAACCACATCTTCCGTAGTCATTTGAGGAAGTTTGTGTTGCTATTATTCGATGACATTCTCATCTACATCCACACATGGGAGGAACACCTACTGCACATTGAGGTTGTACTGCATATCTTGGAGGAGGAGCATTTCTATGCTAAGTTGTCCAAGTGCGAGTTTGGGCTTACAAAGATGCTCTACTTGGGGCATATCATAGGAGTGGATCGGGTAAGGGTCCATGAGGAGAAGATTTGAGCCATCCAGGATTGGCCGGAACCGAAGAATGTGACAGAGCTCCGGGGGTTTGTAGGCATCTGCACCTGCTACCAGAAGTTTGTCAAGGGATTTTCACAGCTTACAACACCCCTCACAGATCTCACCAAGAAGGGGGCTTTTGATTGGACAAATGCTGCGAAGAGGGCCTTTGACAAGCTCAAGGAGGTGATGAGCAGTTTCTCGATGTTGGCATTGGCTGATTTCATCTAGCCCTTTTTGCTGGAGTGTGATGCTTCAGGAGAGGGAGTAGGCGCAGTTTTGATGCAAGGGGGCAATCCTATAGCTTTCGAGTGTCGGAAGCTGCTGCCGCATGAGAGATTGTACCCGATATACAACAAAGAGATTTCGGCTAAGGACTGACCACAACAACATCTGGTTCTTCCTTGAGCAGAAACAATTGCAGGAGAGATAGCAGAAATGGGTCAGCAAGATCCAGGCCTATGATTTTGACATCGAGTATGTCAAAGGGAAGAACAATCTGGTGGCAGATGCTTTGTCACAGAGACCGACAACACTGTCCTTGATGAGCCTTGACGCAGACTGGACGACTCAACTATTGGTGGAGTATTCCAAGGACCGCTTTGCTTGTGAGGTATTGGATGGGCAGGTAACAGATGACAGGTATCGGGTGATGGACGAGGTCATCTATTACCGAGATAGGATTTTATTGACAGTTAATTCCAAGCTCAGGGAGAAAATCTTGCGTGCAGGCCACGACTCATCGCTTTCAAGCCATCAGGGGTTCACTAAAACTTACAGGTCCATCAGGGAGAGGTTCTCATGGAAGGGCATCAAGGAGGACATACTCCGACATCTCAGGGGGTACGAAGTTTGTCGAAGCAACAAAGGGGAGTTGAGTCACCCTGCAAGTTTGCTACAGTCGCTTCCCATTCTGAAGGGGAAATGGGAGAGCATCTCCATGGATTTCATCACAGAGTTGCCCATGGTGCAGTGCAAGGACTGCATCTTTGTAGTTGTTGATCAACTAACAAAGTATGTGCATTTCTTCGCCATCTCCGCACAATATACTACCTCACAGGTGGCCGAGTTGTATTTCCAAGATGTTTTCAGGCTCCATGGTCTTCCGAAGACCATAGTCAGTGATCAGGACAATCGGTTCATGGGCGGCTTTTGGCAGGAGCTATTCCGTTTGGTGGGTACTGAGTTGACCACTAGGACTAGTTATCACCCACAAACGAATGGGCAGACAGAGATAGTGAACAAGTGGCTAGAGGGCTACTTGAGAAACTATGTCACGGGGTAGCAGAAGACTTGGTTGCGTTGGCTTCACCTGGGAGAGTACTGCTACAACACGACATTCAATATGTCGATTGGTATGTCTCTATTTTATGCTTTATATGGTTATAATGCTCTAACTTTTGTTGATGTAATGTTTGGAGCTAGCAAGGCCCCAAGAGCCAAATATTGGATCCAAGAGAGCCAAGACATACTCAGGGCTCTCAAGGACAACTTGGCCACAGCACAAAATCAACAAAATTTGTATGGAGACAGAGACCGCATTAACAGACAGTTTGAGGTGGATGATCTAGTTTACCTCCGTCTTCAGCCATACAAACAGTCCATGCTGAAGAAAAAATGAGCCGAGAAACTCAAGCCCTGCTTCTATGGACAATAAACGATGATTAGACGAGTTGGAGAGGTAGCGTATGAGCTAGAGCTTCCAACCAGGAGCTGGATCTACAACATTTTCCACGTTTCATGCCTGAAGAAAGCTCTTGGGCAGCAGGTGATTGCAACTATGGAGCTCCCACCTACAGATGATGAGGGGCATTTGGCGCTGCAACTAGAGGCCATTCTAGACATTCGGGAGCGACAGCTAAGGAGCAGGACAGTCAAGGAATATCTGATCAAGTGGAGGAACCTTCCAGATGAGGATGCCACTTGGGAGGGGGAAAAGATCCTACAACATCCATCCTTGCAGTTGTTTGAGGACAATAAACGTTCTGGCGGGGAGGACTGTAATATTCCCAATTAGCAAACAACTAATTGGAATATTCAGTTTTGTTAAATTTTTCCTTTCTAAAGTTCAGCAGGAAATAAAGTGGTGAAGGGTCCCATAACCCAACATTATAATAGAATCACTTTACTAAAGTCACTTGGGCAAGATAATTAAAAGGCAAGGTGGGGTCCATTAGGCCAAGTGACAGCACAGGAGAGGTGGAAGCTTGGTCAGGGCAGAGGCAGCGTGGGGACAGGCAGTGCAATGGCAGCATGGGGATAGGCAGCGCAGAGCAGCATGGGGACAACGTGGCAAAGGTACAACGCAACACTAGTGGGCCCAAAGGAACGTTGGAGGCTCAATAAAATAAAAAAGGGATGAGGGCAGCCATTCTCATTCATTCATACATCTTCATATTTTCTGTCTATCAAGACCAACGCACGCTTGAGCTGTTTAGCCGAGTCTGCAAGTGTTGTTTAGCACACGAGTGTCTCTGAGCAGAAATCCAACCTCGTCGTCGGGGGACTTCGAGTGCCCGCTTAGGAGAGGAGTCCCACCGGCAGTTTTTTAGAGCAGCATCATTGATTCAGCACCAAGATTACACAATTCATCCCAGGGTAGCACAGTCACTCAAGGGATTACGCAGTCAAGGAGGAGAGCAGCTCCGGGAGAGGAGAAAGCTTGAGAGATTTAAATCCAGAGGCTTGTGAAGGGATCAGCCCTTCCATAGCAGATTTCTTTGGGTAGTTGGAGGCCATTCTTTCCAGTAGTTCATCTCAGAGGCCAGCGCACCCAGTTGAAGTGTGTATCCATCCCAAGGAGGTGATTTTTTGGGGTCAGCCTTTCCGGAAATCCTTCACAGGTTATTCTGGGTTTTTGGAGGAGAGTCTAGTGTCCGAATTTCAGATTTTTATGAGCAGAAAAACAACCCCTTTTCGCAGTGCCTTTCCAGCCAGCAGTAGCATCTCCAGCAGTACAGCATAGAGGAGGAGCCATGCAGAGGAGTAGAGGAGCAGACTTTCTGAGCAGTGAAAGGGAGATCATTTCAGCCTACCTAGAGCAGGCCAAGGTGCTATCATTCTTAGCACTACTTGTACTTGTCCCTCATTTTAGAAATATTAATAAAATGGCTCAGTAGTTCTGGTTTATTTGCAGTGTTTTTCATGTATGCTTCTATTTGTTGTAGTTTTTGTTTGTGTTGCTTTGTATTAATGTCTATTCCCAATTGGGGATATTACACCATAGATGTGACAACGTTGAGGGGGTTTTTGGGCATATGCACCTACTATCAGATGTTCGTCAAGGGCTTCTCATAGTTGGCAGCTCCCCTCAAGGATCTGACCAAGAAGGGGGATTTTGCATGGACCGATGTAGCCCAGTCAACATTCAATTACCTCAAGGAGGTGATGAGTAGTTGCCCAGTGTTGGCACTTCCGAATTTCACTTAGCCTGTAATGTCCCTTCCTAAATTATTTTGGAACAGGACAATTTCCACAATTTTGAGATCAATTTTGGAGGCTATGGGACCCACTCGATTTTGGTAAAGGACTTTGTGTGAAAATTTCTGAACCTAAACCAGAAATCCTATTGCAGAAAAATTGATTTACATTATCTACTTGTTTTTATATTAACAAGTTATTTTTTCAGAATACTTCAGTAAAAATATTAATATAAATACACTGCAGCCTACACCAATATACAGATGAAAAACTGAAAAATATGAGACAATCACACAAAGGACACACTTATTTTCAGACAAATGTCCCTGGAAAAACCCAATGCGGGAAAACCGGTGCAGCAGATCTGAGGGTTTGTATTATTAAGCAGAAGTATTCTGAGTACAACTAGGGTCCCAAAATCCAGCTCAACCAACAGAGAAAAATCCTCGATAGATAGATAAAATACTGAGTTTTACCTCACACTATAAGTCTCGACTGATCCAGATCAAAAACTGGTGAAACCCCGGCTGCCTCTGCGTAGTAGATGCATATGTAATATTCCTAATTAGAGATAGCTAATTGGAATATTCGATTTTGTTCAGTTTTTCCGTCTATAGTTCATGAGTAAATAAAAAGTGAGTGAAGAGGGTCTAACTCAATTAAATGGAATAAAACACCCTCCTAGTAGCACAACGTTGTGACTTAAGGGGGAGCCAAGGGGGCCAAGCACCACGTAGAGAGGGGGCCCACGTATGCTCTAGAAGCTACTGCCAGGAAAGGATGAGCACGTGGCAAGAGAGGGAGGCTACGTTGAGGAGATGGGCCTTAGGGTTGGAGGAAGGCCAACATTATAAAAGAGGGAGGAGCCTTCTCATTTGATGCATTCTGTTGTTGATGATATTGAGCTGGTCGTTTTGACTTCTTGAGCACGCTGGCTGTTTACTGCCCCAAAGATCGTTAGTGTACCATGTCTCCTGTCGTGAGATCTCGCCTTAGTTCTCGGGGACTTTAGCAACAAGCCGGCAAGGTTATTTCTTCAGCATTTTGTGAGAGGTTTTGGTGTTTGGGTTTGTTACGGAGCTGGGCTTTCATAGAGACTGCGCAGTCACTGAGAGGGAGGACACAGTCCATCTTGGAAGTGTTCCGGATTGGGATTTCTGCAGGAAATTGAGCCGAGATTTTGAGCAGAGGATCAGCCTTTGCCCGTGGGAGGATTTTGGTGGAGTTTGAGGCGGTGTTTCAGTCATTCTCATTTAGCCTCTGCGCAGAGCCTTGGAGGCCAGCGTAATTCCCCAAGGGGGTGTTTTTCGAAGGTCGGCCATTTTTGATATGGTTTCTGGGTTTTGTCGGGATTGGTGAGTAGAGGAGATTTCCAAATTTTCAGCTCGACCTCCTAAGAAGGGGAACAACCCTGTCTTCGGGGCATTTCTAGCACAGTGTACTTACACGGCGTCAAGAATGTGGGACGAGCTAGAGAGCAAATGATTAGTGTATTCTGAGAGTATTTCTTCTCCTGCCTTGGGCAAGTTTAGGTGCCATCACTCTGATCACCTATTGTACTTCATTATATTTCTCAGTTTAATAAAATGGCTTAGCATTTCCTCTCTATATTTCTGGATGAGTTGCCGTACATTCTTTCTATGCTATTATATGTCTGCTGCACTGTTATTTTTATATATTCTTGAGCATTCTAGTTCTATACCACTTGGTGTGTTTATCTTTCACTCTTAGACAGAGTCTGGAAAGGGCCAGGTAGCCTCCCGATCTCGTCCTCTTTTCAGAGGCGGCATATCCAGTAAATGCCCTCCCAGTCCATCTCTGGTTAGAGTTTGCCGTGTTTTAGAGATATCCCCGAAACGAGATATTACAGTGGTATCAGAGCATAGTTTTGGCTCACCCTGTGGTCTATGACACCGGGGAAGAGATCATATATTTGTTACAGAGGTAGGAAGTACAGAGACCGTGAGCGTAGGTTGGAGAACACCTACGGAGAGGGAGACTGTGTTCGGGTGGTGGACACAGAGCAGGAGAGAGAGCCTGTGACAGACACAGAGCAGGAGGAGCCTGTAGTAGATTCAGAGCAGAGAGGGCTGATGGCAGATGACACAGAGGCCAAACAGTTTGGGGAGGCACTCCTCAAATCGGTGCAGGATTTAGCCAGACAGATTGAGGTGATGGGTCAGAGGTTCACCGCTGTAGAGGCTAGACAGCGTGAGACCCCACAGGGTTTCCAGGCAGGTGAGGGATCAGGTACATCCCATCATTTGCCGGAGCATGGTGCTGCTCAGCGTGATACTCCTCAGCCGATGGCTTCACGTGCACCTACCCGCTCTACCATGCCCACTTTCTTGGGAGCAGACACAGGGGCAGGAGCTCAGCAGGAGGCAGAGCCCGGACACATGGGCGAGCATTTTGCAAAGTATCAAGCCTATGGGCAGGAGTTCATGGATGCCCTCTCATTCCAGGATTTTGTTCAGCTCCAGCGGGACAGTAGACCCCGCAACCATCATAGAGGGCACCGACATTATCATGATGGAGATACCCACCGCACATCTAGTAGATTCCATTTGCCTATGTTTGATGGCTCATCAAACAGTTCGGCAAAGTCTTGGGTGGAGAAGCTAGACATCTATTTCCAGCTTAACCAGATGTCGGAGACGGAGGCCATCAAGGTGGCGACATTACATTTGGATGGTGAGGCCCAAGACTGGTGGTTCCATGGGATGGTCACACTCGGACATTCTACAGTGATGACATATGCCGAGTTTACCAGGAGGTTGATGGAGCGATTTGACCGGAGGGATCCGGAACAGCGCTTTGTTGAGCTGATGAGGCTCAAGCAGACTGGGAGCCCAGAGACATACATTGCAGATTTCTTGAGGGTTTCAGTGATGGTGCCAGATCTATCTGCAGCATGGATGATCTATATGTTTGTGGAGGGGTTAGCAGAGCCACTTCGGGGATTAGTGAGATCTACTAGACCAGCTACACTCCAGGATGCTATTAGCAGGACCCGGGATTTATAGGACGCATTGCCCAGGACTCGTACACCTTACCCCCAAAGACAGGGTTTCCAGTCCAAGGGGAAAGATGTGAGGGTTCCACCTCCAAAGGGGAATCCAGGACGGGCACAGATAGATGATGATGTCAGGAGGGAGCTGAGGAAGAAGCGGTTGTGCTTCACTTGTCAGGAGCCATGGGCACCAGGGCATAGGTGTGCTGCTGGCAAAGCAAACTTCATTGAGTTCTTCTCCGATGATAGCGGGGAAGAGGATGAGGAGGCAGGAGATAGTCAGACGGCCCAGGATCAGTTGCCGCCTCCACCTCCAGGGACAGGAGGTGTAGCTTTTGCACCCACAGGGGGGACCCTTGCAGTGTTGCGAGGAGTGCCCAAGTATTTGACGTTGCGCATACGAGGGACAGTACGTGGCCAGCGAGTGTCAGTTTTGGTTGACAGTGGGGCAACCCACAACTTCATTGATGCACAGATGGTCGAGCGGAGAGGTATACCTTCCGAGAGCTTTGACGGATTTTCAGTTTTGGTCCCAGGAGCCCAGACGATGCAGTGTGCCCGGTATGTTCCAGAGTTGGCAGTGACGATGGGTACCTACACCATGACCGATCACTTTTTCATGGTCAACATACCAGATACCAATGTGGTATTGGGTGTTTAGTGGTTGATTACTCTGGGGAAGGTCACCACAGATTGGGAGGCCTTAGAGATGGAGTGGGATGACAAGAAGACCGGGAAGCATGAGAAGATCCGCGGGATGCACACTTGCCCACCTCAGACAGTTTCGGCACACCGAATGGAGGCAGATTTCCGGAAGGGAGACAGAGAGTGGGCGGTTGAGTTGCGGGCATCAGAGACAGAGACCACAGGTCGGGCAGTTCATCCTGATATACAAGCCATCCTTGACAGGTATGATGCAGTGTTTGGGGATATACCACCAGGTTGGCCACTGGACCGAGGATTTGAGCACACCATTGAGCTTGAGCAGGGCATTCAGGCGGTGATTACTACCCCCTATAGGCACCCCAAAGCCTATCGGGATGAGATTGAGCGGGCCATCCAGGAGTTGCTGCCTCTTGGGCACATCAAACCGAGCACGAGTCCGTTTGCTTCTTCTGTGGTGTTGCTGAAGAAGAAGGATGGCACCTTGAGGATGTGCATTGACTACAGGGCCCTGAACAAGAAGACCCTGAAGAACAGGTATCCTATACCCAGGATCAATGAGTTGATGGATGAGCTGAGAGGAGCCAAGTTCTTCTCGAAGATTGATTTGAGGTCAGGGTATCATCAGATTCGCGTGAGGGAACAAGACATTCCCAAGACCGCCTTCAACTGTCATTATGGGCACTTTGAGTTTTTGGTTATGCCTTTTGGGCTAACCAATGCACCAGCTACTTTTCAGTCTTGCATGAACCATATCTTCCATAGTCATCTGAGGAAGTTTGTATTGGTCTTCTTCGATGACATACTCATATATAGCAGGACTTGGGAGGAGCATCTCCAGCATATAGAGGCAGTACTACGCATTTTGGAAGAGCAACAGTTCTATGCTAAGCTCTCCAAGTGTGAGTTTGGGATGACGGAGATGTTGTATTTGGGTCACATTATTGGAGTGGACGGAGTGAGGGTCCATGAGGAGAAGATTAGAGCCATCAGAGATTGGTCGGAGCCGAGGAACGTGACGGAACTTCGAGGGTTCATTGGTATATGTACTTATTACAGGAAGTTCGTCAGAGGTTTCTCACATGCTGCACCCCTTACAGATTTGATGAAGAAGGGGGCATTCAGTTGGTCGAACACTGCGCAACGAGCCTTTGATAGGCTCAAGGAGGTGATGAGTAACTGTTATGAATATTTTATTAATTATTAGTTAGATATAGTTATATTAGGTTTATTTAACTGAAAGGGCATGATCAAAGATCATGCCTCTTCGCCAAGGGACACCTTGAGGCTATATTTAAAGCCTAGGCGATCCCTCATTGTAATTATCTTTCATCTTCATCATTAATAATATATATTTATCGAGTTTACCAGAGTTTTTACACTCCATTGGTATCAGAGCCATCGCTCTTCGGGATCTGTGTGATCACCAGAATTAAGGAATTACAGAATTCCAGAATTGCAATTCTAGAATTGCAGATTTTTTACCAAGTTCTTGTGGACAGCAACCTTGGTTTTAAAAAAAATAATTTGCAGATTTTTTATCAGTGCGGGTAGCAGCAACTGTTTAAAATTTTTTACAAATATCCCCGTTCCAAATCCTTCCAAATCCTTCCTACACGCTGGCCTAATCCTTACATTGGTTAAAAAAATTTTGATGGAAATTTCAGAAATTTCTTAAACCAAGTACAGAATTCAGATTAGAAGCACAGAAGGCCGAGGAGATAAAAGAAGAATTATTGGTTGGGCTATCTTTGTATTGGATTGGTCTTTCAAGCTCGGATTAAGGACAGTTCTGTGATAGCTCGATTATAAACCTCAAACAGTGATAACCCTCAGAACCTCGAACCTGTGATCAAACGTAGAACAGTCACCTGTATTATTCTTGTGCCTCGGTCTTATGGGAGGATAGCATACCTGGGATCATCAACTTATTTTATAAGTGAGATCTGCAAGTCTGTGGATAAAGAGACAGACTTCAAGCCTCGGAATTGTGGAGGACCGACCTTAGGCTCATCAGTTGAAGACTCGGATCACTAGTTGAAGGGTGTCATCACGTTGTCAGTGTTCTTATTCCTCACTCCGCCCACACAGCACCCCCGCTGCTGACTACCGCCACCACACCCGTATCCCCCGACGTCTATTCTTCCGCCGGTTACCCGATTTCGATCTCTGTCCACGTTTTTTAGATTTACAGCGCAGAGACATACGTGGAATATATATAAATATAACTCCGCGGCACAGTGGAACGATAAACCGTCACACGTTGGAGTATATCCCTGCGTCTTCTACTTGCTACGAACTTCTTCCGCTGCCAATTTGTATCGATTCACCACCAGCAATCGACCATTTGGTAAATTGTGAACAGGTGTGACTCGTGACCAGAGTTTACAGCATTCATATTGAAACGCTGTCAAACGCTGTGGTCAAACGCTGTGGTCCCCTGTCGGTTGGAAAACGTAATTGGTATTATAATATATATATTATAAAATAACAGAAGTCATATAATATATATTATATAGTTCAGAATAAAAAATCGTGAACCATTGTGCCGAGGGTTACGGTAGAGCGTTTAAAAATACGGGTACAGCATACGGTACAGCGTTTTAAATACGGTGATACGTCTCGTTTGTTTAAACGAACAGGTGCTGTGATATCGTTTTTAAAGCGGACGGGTATTTCTATGTGTCGGATAGTCATATATATAATAAATATATATATATATGATTATAATTTAATTTTTATATAAACTTTAATTCAAAATTAAATTTATATAAAAATTAGTTATAAAAAAAAATTATATAATTAAATTATATATATTATATAATTTTTAATTAAAAATTATATATATATAATAATTATATAGTTTAAAAAAAAAAATTATTATTAATTAATTAATTAATTAATTCAAAAAAAAAATTTAATTAATTAATTAATTTTAAAGAAAAAAGAGGGGAAACTGGCAGAAAAATACTCTCCACCTCATACACGTTCAATGTCTTCTTCGATGTCGATGGCTGAATTCCAGAAGAAATTGGTAGATCTCGAGAAACAGATCAATAACAATTCCGAAGAATTCGGAAAACGATTAGTCGATCTGGAAGGTACAGTTGCAGGGCATTCCAACGACATCAAAAGGGTTCATGATACAACAAATCGAATAGAAAGACAAATGTGGCTAAATCATCACGAGGCCACAAAAAAGCTTAACGAAGCAATGAACAAGATGACAGAGCATAGCGAAGCAATGAACAATATGACAGAACTCTTCAGTAAGCTAAATGATAAGATAGATAAGTTAAGTCAGACACAATCCCCAATATCTCCTAACAGGGAACAAAATCAACAAAACAATTCCGCAGATTCAGGGAACTCAGAAGAGCATCAGGAAAAAGCTGATTCCCCACATCACCATGAAGATACAGATGTTTATAAACAACAAAATGTTCCATCCACAGAATTGAACGAAACATGTGAAGCGACAAACACATCCGAAGCCACTGAGATAGCGCCAGAAGCTGTTGAGGCCTTCGGTGATGAAGCACATACAGTTGTTAGGAAGGAAGCATTTGATGATGAGGAGAAGTTACATCAGACAATAATTGTTGGTAACTTACCTCTAAATCTAAAAAGGAACAAAGAAGAATCACCAGCAGTACCAGGAATAGGATCTGACCCTGTCAATATCAGATCTTGTCACTATCCACATCACCAAAAGATTGAACTCAAGAAGATGCTCCACGATCTTTTTAAAATATGGGAAGCAAGAGCTCATCGCTTGAGAAAACCAGACATTCGTCAACATTGTCCATCATTACGTATGCTTTGAGGACAAAGCATCTTAAGAGAGGGGCAATGTTATGAATATTTTATTAATTATTAGTTAGATATAGTTATATTAGGTTTATTTAACTAAAAGGGCATGATCAAAGATCATGCCTCTTCGCCAAGGGACACCTTGAGGCTATATTTAAAGCCTAGGCGATCCCTCATTGTAATCATCTTTCATCTTCATCATTAATAATATATATTTATCAAGTTTACCAGAGTTTTTACACTCCAGTAACTGCCCGTGCTTGCATTGCCGGATTTTACACAACCATTTGTCTTGGAGTGTGATGCGTCGGGAGAGGGGATCGGCGCAGTATTGATGCAGGGAGGACACCCTATAGCCTTTGAGAGCCGGAAGCTCCTTCCGCACGAGAGGTTGTATTCTATATACGACAAGGAGATGTTGGCCATTATGCATGCATTGGCCAAATTCCGGTAGTACTTGGTAGGGAAGAGGTTCAGGGTGAGGACTGATCACAACAGCCTCAGGTTCTTTTTGGAGCAGAAGCAGCTACAGGAGAGGCAGCAAAAGTGGATCAGTAAGATCCAAGCATATGACTTTGACATTGAGTATGTCAAGGGTAAGAATAACGCGGTAGCAGATGCCTTTTCACGTAGACCAGCCACGTTATCTCTTATGAGCTTGGATACAGATTGGAGGGCTCGACTTTTAGTGGAGTACTCCAAGGACAGATTTGCATGTGAGGTTCTGGATGGACAGGTGGCGGATGACAGGTACAGGGTGGTCGATGAGATCATCTACTATAGGGACAGGATCTTCTTGACTGAGGGATTTCAGCTTAAGAAGAAGATACTCTAGGCATCACATGATTCTCCATTGGCAGGCCATTAGGGGTTTACCAAAACCTACAGGGCCATTAGAGAGAGGTTCTCATGGAGGGGCCTCAAGGAGGACGTACTCCAGCACATCAAGGAGTGCGATGTTTGTCAAATGAACAAGGGGTAGATGAGCCATCTCGCAGGATTGTTGCAGCCTCTTCCAATTCCGGAGGGGAAATGGGAGAGTATCTTGATGGACTGCATCACAGGGTTACCCATGGTGCAGAGCAAGGATTGTATCTTTGTCGTCGTTGATCGGCTGACAAAGTATGCGCACTTTTTTGCCATATTTGCGCATTACACAGCAGCACAGGTGGCTGAGCTGTTCTTCAGGGAGGTTTTCAGGCTGAATGGTCTTCCTAAGACCATCATCAGTGAAGGGGACAGCCGCTTCATGGGTGGATTTTGGCAGGAGCTTTTCCGGCTAGTGGGGACGAAATTGACACCAAGTACCAGTTATCACCCATGGACGGATGGACAGACGGAGATAGTTAACAAGTGGCTGGAGGGCTACTTACATAACTATGTCAATGGGCAGCAGCGAGCATGGCTGAAGTGGTTGCATTTGGGGGAGTACTGCTACAACACGACACATCACATGTCCATTGGTATGTCACCATTTTATGCTTTGTATGGGTATCATTCCTTATCCTTTGCTGATGTGATGTTCGGTGCTAGCAAGGCTCCTAGAGCCAAGATTTGGATCCAAGAGAGTCAGGACATTCTCTAAGCTCTCAAGGTCAATATGGCTACAGCACAAAATTAGCAGAAGCTGTATGCCGACATAGGTCGGGTGGAGAGACAGTTTGAGGTAGGGGACTTGGTCTACCTATGATTACAGCCATACCGACAGTCGTCGCTGAAGCAGAAGGGAGCTGAGAAGCTCAAGCATTGCTTTTACGGGCCATACAGGGTGATACGCAGGATTGGGCAGGTTGCGTATGAGTTGGAGCTGCCCCAAGGCAGCAAGATCCACAACGTTTTCCATGTATCATTCCTGAAGAAGGCGCTGGGGCAACAGGTGACAATGACAGAGGAGCTACCACCCACAGATGATGAGGAGCATTTGGTGTTGCAACTAGAGGCTATTATTGATACGAGGGAGAGGCAGCTACGGAGCAGGACAGTCCCAGAATTCTTGGTGAGGTGGAAGAATTTGCCGAATGAGGATGCCACTTGGGAGAGTGAGAAGATTTTGCAGCATCCATCACTTCAGTTGCTTGAGGACAAGCAACATTTTGCCGGGGGAGACTGTAATGTTCCTAATTAGCGACAGCTAATTGGAATATTCGATTTTGTTCAGTTTTGCCGTCTATAGTTCATAAATAAATAAAAAGTGAGTGAAGAGGGTCTAACTCACTTAAGTGGAATAAAACACTCTCCTAGTAGCACAACATTGTGACTTAAGGGGGAGCCAAGGGGGCCAAGCACCACGTAGAGAGGGGGCCCACGTATGCTCTAGAAGCTACTGCGCAGGAAAGGATGAGCACGTGGCAAGAGAGGGAGGCTACGTTGAGGAGATGGGCCTTAGGGTTGGAGGAAGGCCAACGTTATAAAAGAGGGAGGAGCCTTCTCATTTGATGCATTCTGTTGTTGATGATATTGAGCTGGCCATTTTGACTTCTTGAGCACGCTGGCTGTTTAGCCTGTCTACAGCACTGTTTAGTGTACTGAATGTCTCCGGTCGGAGATCTCGCCCTTAGCCCTGGGGGACTTTGAGTGCCTACTCGGGCAAGGTTATTTCTTCAACATTTTGTAAGAGGTGTTGGTGTTTGGGTTTGTTGCGGAGCTGGGCTTTCATAGAGACTGTGCAGTCACTGAGAGGGAGGACGGAGTCCATCTTGGAGGTGTTCCGGATCAGGATTTATGTAGGAGATTGAGCCGAGATTTTGAGCAAAGGATCAACCTTTGCTTGTGGGAGGATTTTGGTGGAGTTTGAGGCAGTGTTTCAGTTATTCTCATTTAGCCTCTGCGCAGATCTTTGGAGGCTAGCGTAATTCCCCAAGGGGGTGTTTTTCGGAGGTCGGCCATTTTTGATATGGTTTCTGGGTTTTGTCGAGATTGGTGAGTAGAGGAGATTTCCAGATTTTTAGCTCATTCCGGCAAGGGGAATAGCCCCTAGTCTTCAGTACATTCTAGCAGTAGCAGCTACACGGCAGTTTTCCAGCAGCTGGGACGCAGTTTAGAGAGCAGCCATTTCTAGTGTATTCTGAGAGTATTTCTTCTCTTGCCTTGAGCAAGTTTAGGTGCCATCACTCTAATCACCTATTGTACTTCATTATATTTCTCAGTTTGATAAAATTCCTTAGCATTTCCTCTCTATATTTCTGGATGAGTTGCCGTACATTCTTTCTATGCTATTATATGTTTGTTGCACTGTTATTTTTATATATTCTTGAGCATTCTAGTTCTATACCACTTGGTGTGCTTATCTTTCACTCTTAGACAAAGTCTGGAAAGGGCCAGGTAGCCTCCCGATCTCGTCCTCTTTTCAGAGGCGGCATATCCGGTAAATGCCCTCCCAATCCATCTCTGGTTGGAGTTTGTCGTGTTTTAGAGATATCCCCGAAACGAGATATTACAGCGTAGGCCTGCATGGGTCTAGCTGAGGACTGCGTCACCCATTCTCTGCACTGATCTGCCTCTCAAAAAATCGATTTTCAGCCCTCCTGGCCAATAAACCTCGATCTTCAGCTAAATCTGGACTGTCTCTAAGATGCTCTGCGCTACCCCTGCGTGAGCCCTGCATGGGCCTGCATCACCCTCTCTAAGGACTATGACAACTCTCCTGGTGGTTGCACTGCTTCCTCTATTGTCTTTGCTACCCTTGCTGTGATATGTACTCTTGGTCCTCCGACCAAAACCTGCTTCTTCCCCTCACTGCAACTGAATCACTTAGATCTTATCTTCGTCTGAGCACTGCTCCATCAAAAGAATTCGATCTCTTGATTCACTGAGGTTCTCCAACTGAACCTCAAGCCTTCCTTTATACTTTTCCTGTTGAGAAATCAACGGTAGTGATCTAATCCTTAATCAACAACTAAGATTAAAATAGACTTGATCCTCGTCACTTAGAAGCTTCTCACCCACATGTTTAAATTAATTCACTTTAATTATTTTAATTCCCTAAGTTTTAACTTAGGCTCCATTAAAAATAATTAATTATTTGAATAACTTTCAATCCGAATGGAATTTATCCAAACGATTTCTGGGTCTTGGAGATTTCATGTGTTATAGCCTCTCCACAAAATTTTGGAGCTAGAGCACATCTGATGCTACTAAATAAT
Organism: Pinus albicaulis; assembly: GCA_034641835.2. Taxonomy (NCBI): domain Eukaryota; kingdom Viridiplantae; phylum Streptophyta; class Pinopsida; order Pinales; family Pinaceae; genus Pinus; species Pinus albicaulis. The sequence continues at coordinate 118,386,188 of CM076570.1, forward strand.
CAACACTTTGGACATAAGAGGAGGCCATATTGTTTTGCTAGTGGAATGTGGGGGACACCTACATGAGGAAAAACGCATTTCACTTAGCGTATAGTTCGAATTTCTTAGGAGGTAAATCGAATAGCTTGGTGGAGGAGCCCACGAGGGAAGGAAGCCCCACGAAATTATAAAAGGAGATAGCTCAATTTTAGTTGCATCTTTTTGGAATATCGAAATTGACTTAGTTGTTTGAGCTGCTTAGCTAGGTCACTTGCTGTTTAGCACGAGTTTTCCAAGCGGAGAACTCACCCTTTCTTTGGGGGACTTCAAGTGCCATCCTAGAGAGGTTCTTTCACATCTATTGGGAGGAGACTTGCAGTGAAATTTCTAGCACTTACACTTAGAATTTTCCCAGCCAATTTGAATTCCAGGAGAACGCAAGAGGGACTCAAGTGTAGTCATTTCAGTTCTCTCCCAAGGAGCAATTGTTGGAGGAAATTAGGAGAAGGAATCTCAAGGATTTTGTACGATTTTTGGGGAGTTTGGGAGCTAGAGGAGACAATTGCATTCTGGAGTGAGTTTGTTGTTGATTTGCGGTAACTTTGGATGTGCTCTAAGTCCCAAAATTTGTAGGGAGGCTTAGACACATGTATTCCATATTACCCATAATTTTTTTTTTAAAATTCCAGTCAGAGTGTATTAGATTAAAATAATAAATTATTTTTAAAGGGACCCTAAGTCTAAACTTAGGAAAATAAAATAATTAAAGGGTATTAATAAAACACAGTGTGAATCTTCTAGAGAAGACGAATGTCAAGTCAAAAGTTAATCTTAGCCATTGATTAACGATTTAATCTCGGTCGTTGAAGTCTCAATGAGAAGATTATAAGAAGGACTTGAGGGATGATTTGGAAAAAACATCGATGGAGTCTAGAGATCGAAATTCTGAAGCGAGCAGTGCTCAAACAGAAGATCGATCGAGTGATTCTTGTAGAAAGGAGCAAAGATAATTGTCACTTGGAGATTTTCCTAAGCTGAGGAATACACTGCAGAGAAGACAAAGAGTAGTACGCAAAGGGGCAGCGTAGTAGCTACGCAGAGGCAGCGCAATAGCCTTGAGGAAGTCCGTGATTCAGCTGAGGATCAGTTAGATCTAGTCCCAGCGAGTCGGGGTGTGCGATCAAGAGAGGCCAGAGAGTCAAATCCAGCTAGCAGAAGAGCCACCCAACAGCAGTGATGCAGTCACCACGCAGAGTGACACAGAGACTGCACAGAGGCAGTGGAGGGCTTGTCATTTCGGGTTTTGGCCAGTTTGGGCTTCCAGTGTCAGTGTGTGAGGTAATCTCACTATCTCTTTGTCAGTCAGATTCTCTGTGAGGATTGCCAGCAAGGCATCCCAGATTGTATTCAAAAAATTACTGCATAAAAAACAAACCCTCAACTACTACACCGGTTTTCCTACATCGAGTTTTTCCGGGGATATTGGTCCAAAAACAACGGTGTCACGTGTCTATGATTTATGCTTGCTTAGATTATGTTTCCACACATTTATTTTTCCACAGTTAATTTGTGAAGGCTGTAGTGTATGAGTTTTCGACATTTACAATAGAACATCATGTTATCTCTTGCCACTTACACCTACCTACAATTTAGTGGGAAAAGCCTTCAACCCCACCAGGTGTGGTTGGTGGCAAGGAACTCAAAGAAGGGGCTGTCACCTATTCCTGACTCTCTCCGTTTAAGCTATCTCGTAGGTTAGCTATGGGGGCTGGTCCCTAAAGAAAAACTAAGTTAAAGATGTGAGTTTTCTAGGAGAGTTGTTAGAGTTAAATAGATTACTTCTTCAGATTTATAAGCAAAAACATATTATGAGCAATAACCATCAATACATAAGATAAGCATGAAACATATAAGAAACCAATGCCTCCAGAGTATTGCTCTTTAATCCTGGTTACTTTTAATCTAAAATACATAATCTAGGTGAGAAGTCCTCCTCTTGTGCTCTTACGAAGGGGTAAAAATTGAGGTGACTATAAGAAAGAGGGGGCGAGGGCACGGGGGTGTCATTAACAATACTCTTCCCCTGAGTCTTACGAGCCAGCGTGTGCCTTCGTTCCTACAAGGGGACAAGCCACCTTCATAACTGCAGGGTCACGCGCTTTTACCTTACTTCGTACCAAATGGAAGAACTTTCTAAGAAAGCCTTTTTCCCTATAATTTCTATCAACCAAGCTTATGCTTGGAGGTAAATTTTAAATATGCAACTAATTTAGTATGCAAAGTGAAATGCCTAAATGTGGGTGAAATGCTTCCAATGATATATGTTAATGACAATGTGCTTAAGATTTGTGCTTAGCCCAATATGACATAAACTAGCAATGATGCTCCATAAAACATATATCAACAACTCAAATGGAAATATTAAAATGGAAACTAGCTCAATGCTTTAAGATACCAAAACAAGCTTTGAAATGAAAATGATGTGATTTGACAATTATTGCATGAAATCATAAGCTAATGAGTTGTTTGTGAATGGAATGAGCTAATAAAACGTACACAATTAGATTAGATTAGTAAACGAAATGATGAATGCAAGTAAATTAGTTGAGAAAATTAGAAACTAGGCAAAATAAAGTTAACCACTCAAGAAGATTTCTTCCCTCTAAATGAGTAGGTGAGATACCATTGGAAAAACTTCTCAAGCTCCCTCAAGAAAGTCAGCTCTTTATTATTGAAAGTGAGACCCTCTTATAGAAATGAGGGGTTTGGGAAGAGCTTACAATATGCACTTTAAACTTACTCTTTCCCAAAGTTACAAGTGTAAGATTTTAAAGATTTACTTGTGAGATGTTACAAAGTAAAGGTTTAAAGCCTTGAGGTGAATGGTGGTTACAATTCCTCAGAAGAATTAAGCTTTAGAAGAAGAGGTGAAGTGATAAGGAGGAACTTGGACTTGAGGTTCCAAATGGAAAATTGTTCCTTAGCTTATGCTTTAGCTCCCTTTCTTCTAACTTGGATTGCCTCCACGAACACCTATAGGCAAGCAAACAAAAGAGTTAGCATGCAAAAGAAATAGTGTTGAAATATGTGAGAGGAAATCACATGCATAAGAAGGAAAAAGTTAGAAACTCAATCCAAGTCTAAAAGACACTTCATATTACAAATTCCCTCACTGAGATCATCTTGAAAGAATTGATTTAGTGAGTGAGAGTTAGGATTTAAATCCAACAACTTAGCCTCAAATTCTAGATAAAATCAATATGTGCACAAATGAGAGAAGAAAATATATGATTTTTTAGAGATGGAAAAGAAGAAAAGGGCTCATGAAACCCCCTTTTAAATAAATATCTTAATGTCTTATGAGATTGTTGGCTTGAACAACTTGTGGAATCTTTGATATCCTTGGAGCTGACTTATTCCAACCAAAGAAGTCTTCACACTCCAATAGACTTGGAAACCTGTCCTTTGAACACACAAATCTCTGCAAACCAATTGTTAGTGCAAAAGAAACTTGGCATATAGAGACTACATTGAGTTTGTCATTCAACCGAAAATAACAAGCTACAACAAGAGCACAAAATATACCAAGTCCAAAAAAGACCTGAGATAGGTACAAATCTCCCCTCCCTAGACAATAGTGCCCTCAGGCAAATGCACAAAAAAAACCAACTAGATTGCAATGTAAAATCAAAAGAATAACAACATCACATGAAACAAGTATACATCATCAACCAAAGAATGCACCACAAGAGAAGCTAGTAATCCCAAAGAATTTCCTTTATTTAGTGCAATAACAATTTCGGCATAGTAACAATAAGCACAAGCCTAAAAAAAAAATGATTACAATGAGAGCCCAAAGCTCAATTTATACAAAATCTGAAGAAGATCTCAAAGTAAAAACGAATTTTTAAGTGGTTGTCAAACTGCTGTAGTTGATTTATCGTAGCATCGGATGTGCTCTAGCCTTGTAACTGTGAAAATTCTACCACAGTGTATTGGTTTATTTCCTCCTACTTGATTTAATTTATACAAGTTATTTTCAGAAATTAGATTCAGAAAATACCGAAAATAAACACAACTACAACCTACACATGCAGATCATTTACTGAATAATTCACTCATGCAACAAAGTGACACATGGATTTTTGGACATAAGTCCCCGGAAAAACCCAATGCAGGAAAACCGGTTTAGCAAATATGAGAGTTTTATTATTAAGTAGTTCTGAGTACAACAAATCTAGGTTCCAACCTTGGAAAACTTGACAAAGAATAAAAGATATAAAATCTGTAGCTAACGTGAAGATCTAGTGCCAAATATCTGACTAATCCACACCCTCAAACGGAATTTACAGGACTCAGCCCGAATCTGACCCTAGAAACCCTCATCGCTGCTTCTGAAGCTCCAGCGTTGCCCTACAGGGACTACGTCAGCCTCTGTATGGCTCTAGGAGGGCCTGTGTCACCCTATGCTGCCCCTGCGCTGCCTCTACTTGGCCAGCGTCAGCCCAGCGTGGCCCTAGCTGCCTCTACGCTATTCCTGCTGCTCTGCGTGGCTCTGAAGCCTCTCTACGCTGTCCTTGAGCTGCTCCTCTTGCGTCTTGATGTCTCTTGGCCCCAGAATCAGAACATTCCCTTGGCCAATACTACCCCTCACTGCAGGAAATTCCACTGGAAATTCTTAACAAACCCGCCCTAGAGTTCCAGATCTATTCCTCAGTTCTACAGAAATTGTGTGTCTTCAACTGACCCTCAAGCCTTTCTCTTATACTTTTTCTTTGAACCCATCAATGGCCGAGATTAAATCATCCATCAACAACTGAGATTAAAAGATTGCTTGATCCATGTGACTTAAGACAATTTCAGCACATGTGTTAATTAATTCACTTTAATTATTTTATTTTCCTAAGTTAGACTTACGAAATCCATTAAAAATAATTAATTATTTGAATAACTTCAACATAACTTGAAATTTGTCAAATCCATTTCTGGGTCTTGTAGATCAAGTGTGCTCTAGTCCCTCCACAAAATTTGGGAGCTAGAGCACAACTGATGTGATCCCAAATACACAAAATCTCAACACTCCCTCTTAGCATCAGAAGTGTGCTCTAGCAATACATCGCACCATGCATCACAAGATCTTGAGTACTTGGTCTATGTTGTTAATGCTTGATCTGCTACCCTCCACCTACTACACTGCTGCTCTCTGTACTGCTGCCCATGCCACTGCCACCGACACTGCCACATCTGTACAGCAGCTCCCTCTAAAATTGCTGCATCATGCTGCCCATAGCACTACCACTGCTAACTGCTACACTGCAACTCAGTTGTTGAGAAGTAAGCAACTGAAAGACTTTGCCCAATTGTTTAACAGACAAGTCAAGTTGCCTTCCACCACTGAAGCCCCTAGATACTGAATCACGTTGTCCCCTTGGAGACACTGTCATGCTGCAACACTGCACTGTGTGAGCCCAAATTCTTTGCACTATTGAAGTCCCATAAGCCTCTTTGCCCTGCTGCCTTCACACTTCTACTACCTCTGTATTATGTTGCTCCCCCTTCAACTCTACGGCTCCCTCTTCTGCTTCAATGTGGCCAACTGCAACCATCTCCCGACTCATCCCACTACCGTCTCAGGGCTCCCATAGCTTGTATGTGATCCAAGAGTAGGGCTGACTCAAGGATCCCGCCAACAAAATATGGATACTCTATATATCCATGTCACCCCACCTCTTCTCTCGAGGTGCTTGAGCACTCATGGTTGCATCATCATCAAAGCCATCTTCATTCGCTGTTGTAGCCTTGGAATCAAAAGCTACTTTGTCCTTCTTCTTAGGACAACTCCCGGTGAAATGACCAAGATCACCAGAGTTAAAGCACCAAACCTTGGACAGGTCCTTCTTCTTCTTCCCTTGCTTCTTTTCCCTTGATATAAGGGTTGCATCCTCCTCCTCTTCTTTCTTCACCCTCGCTGATCTGCTTCCTCCACTGTTGGACTGCTTCTTGGTGATCCTCCTGATCTCCTCTTGGCAGAGAATAGCCCACATATCTGCCCATGATGGTAACACTGCCCTTACCATAATGCTCTGGAAAAATGTTTCCCATTCTTCAGAGACAACATTCAGGGTCATCCTCACTAGGAGCCCTTCATCTGGATTAGCACCCATGCTAATCAACTGGTCACGGATAGCTTGAAGTCTGAAGAGGAATGGATCAATCTCTTCACCCTTCATCATCTGGAACATACGCATCTGATTCTCAAGAAGCATTCTTCTTTTCCCAGAACCTCCTTGGTGCATTGCTTCCAAAGCTGACCACATGTCAGGTGTTGTATTCTTACCAGTGACATGAGGAATTACATGGTCCTTGACTTTGTCTATGATCAACCTCTTCATCTGTGCTTGATTCTCTTCATACTTCTTGAGTGGATCTGCATCGGTTGGTATAGCAAGTGTCTTCTCTGCATGATCTTTGAGACCATACTCATCCAGAACTGAGAGGATTCTAGTCTTCCAGATAACATAGTTGGACGTGCCATCTAATCTATCTTGATCCCTCAGTCCATATCGAGCCATCTTTGCTCAGATCTGAAGAAAATAGTACTTCTCCCTCTGGATCTGGGTTTCTTGGTGACTAGAAACCCTCTAGCAACTGCTTCTTTCCGCAAACTGACCTCCCTCCTGGAAATATTCTACCAAAACTCAAACAGACAGTATTCTTCAATCCTCCTGATCGAATCTCAGATCTGTTGGGCTTGTTAACCACTAGAGTGGCACTTGATGATAATGACAAGACTCCATGCCCAAGGATGAACCAGGAGACATTTCTACCATCAGATATCATCACATATCATCAGTTCAACAGAGTTTTTAAACTCTATTTCTACTTCTTATCATTTTCTCTTGTACCCAGATTCCACGCCCTACGGGGAATTGTAATAAGTGATACTAGTAATGATGAGTTTTGAGTCAGTATTGAGTCTGTAACAGGCCTAGGTAGCCTGGGACCTTTCCAACAAGTGAGTATTACTCTGGGAGGTTTTTTTTACTTGGTTAATTATCATCTCCCTACTAGGAATTAATAATTAATTGAGTTTTTTCCTTCAATTTTACCCCAAAGCCGGAGTACGGCTTGATGGTGAGGCCTTGGGTGACTCCTAGTGTCTAGAGTCAATGTATATTACCATACTAGATTACACAAAAAATTTCGTGGAATTTGGTTAGGTCTAGGTAGTGATTTTTTAATTTTTTAGATTTCCCACAAGTCGAAAATTGCAATAAAAATTGTAATTGAATTGTAATAAGTGTTGTCTAGAGAAGTTGTATGGGGTATGAGTAATCAAAATTACACCTCTCACGCTCAACTTTCTACTATGACACACTTTGAGGAGTTAAAAATGTGTTTTGAGCCCTCAAAACCCACTTTTCCTAAGTTTAGTGGGAAATCTGGCAATTAATTAAGCCATAAATTAAATAAATGGAGAAAAATAAATATCCACACATGCTAAATGAAGTGGAAATGAGGTGGAAAATTATGGAGGAGTTAAAGTGAAGTCCCAAGGTGATATGGACTTCTAAAATCAAGAAAAAGACATGTGCTCAAATAAAATTGAATTTCCGGCATTAAATGAGAGTTGCTTACTTGGAAATTCGAATTTGTGAAATTAATGCATATTTGGGAGGATTTGGGAGAATATTTGGTGGAGATTTTGGTGGGAAATTGTCCCCACATGGGTTACCAACCATATACACATGTCATTTCATCATAAAATTCGAATTTGGCACATAAGGGAAGAAGAAAATGATGCCCACTTGCCAGAATTCGATTTTTACACTTGGCATTGAAGCTCCACTTACCAAATTCGAATTTGCCTTGAGATCTCCTCCCTTTCACCACTTGGCATATGGTTCTTCATTGGGATTTGCTCCCAACTTTCTATATAATAGAGCCATGGGCTCTCATATTGTAATCATTGTTTACTAGCTATTGTGCTTGCGAAAGCGCTGCTGCCTTGTACACTTTCAGAAATATCAATAAAGACTTTGGGGTTTCATTCATGAGGTGTTCCTCCTTTTGGAGTGTGATGAATTGTTGATCATTGGTATAATTCCTTTTACTCATGCTTTGATCTAATTTGTTTTCATATGCTCTTGTAGATTTGTTAATGTAGAGCTATCTTACATTGACATTTGATTTAGGAGTATGCTCTAGGTATAGAATGCTCTAGTTGGTTTCAAATAAATCTCTAGAGTTTCTTATCATTGTTTATTGCTAGATCTATATGGAACTAATTCTTGATTGAAGTTTTGTAGAGGGAACATCTTGTTGGGATCAAAGAATCAAGTGTTGGGGAAAGTCTTTGGAGAGACCAACCCACTCTTGATACATTCTCAAAGGAGCTCTCATTTGTTCTTTGAACCTTCTTAGTCTTATCTTACAAAGTGGTTTTGCAGGGGTTTTGAGACATAGCTTGTATACAAGCCAAATACTTCTAAATTTGAATATCTTTTAAAACATTATACTTCATTGCTTTCATTTGCTATCTAAGAGCTTGAATATGACTAAGCAAAGAGGAGAATTTACTCGAACTCTTTGGCTTAGCTCTTTGTAAATTGTTGTGCAATATTTTGTAATTTTATCTATCTAATATTCGATTGGTTTTGTAGCCCTCTTTCGAATTTTTTCTTGTGACAGCTTGAGTGGACAACTGCAAGAAATTACTAACAAGTTGTTGCAGGACCTTTGGGCTGAATTTCAAATGAGAAAGATAACTCTCTCTTCTTTGGTTGTGGGCATAGAAGAGGCTTAGCTTTTCTTCTCCTATTGTAAACTCTGAATTTATTTTGAGTTCTTAGAAATTCTCACCGAGAAAAAGTCTATGATCTCAATTTTTATTTGTAAAGACTTTCCTTGGTTTAGAAAAGCCTTCATGGTCATTTCATTCTTGTAAAATTAATAAAAATTTCTGTTTTTGTTGTGGGAGCGTGGGTTTTACCCATTGGCATCCTTATCTCTCCATTCCAAAGGAGAGAATTTGTAGATGGATTGACTTAGTGGTTTTGACGTTTCCGTTTTTTTTTCACATCACATATGCATGCTCTAAGTGGAAAGTAACACAATCGCATAGTCATTTAATTTCTTAATTTGCAATCTCATTTGCCATCACTTACTTATGTTTTGTGATCTATTTCTCATTTGGATAAGTTTCACAATATACTACAAGTAAAGAAGCATAGCACTTTCAATTTATGGCAACTTGAGTTATTGTTCTAACCATGAAGCATATTTAATTGAATCATCTCCATCTTTTCAATAGCACTTGCAAACTCACTTTTATATCATTTAGGCATTTCACTTTTCATACTATACTTGCATCTCTAAAATTTACCTCCAACTTAAGTTGGTTGAATAAACGTTTTAGGGACCCTCTACCTCTATGGACTCCTCACTGTGAGATCCAAATATTTGGGCGAGGGTGAGGTCTGAGGATTAGAGTTCAATTGTAACCTTGTTGTAGAACTAATTAATAAAATAAACCAAGAGCACTATCTCATCATATTTACTTGCAAAGTTCCCAAATTTTTGCTATCTTGATGGTTTAAAGATTCACATGCAAATATTATCTCAAGAAGCACTTTGGATGCAAGCATTTTAATTCCTTAAATTTTGCAACAAGCTTAATTCTATGGTACTTGGAAGTTTGCTTCTACATACTACTTCATTGCATGTTGTCATTTTAATGATCATTATGCTTATGGATGATTGATATATCTCGTTTCATTGGCAAATACCCTTATTTGGTGTTGCAAATTTAATTTCATATTGTGATCTTGGTCTAACACTTCCTTTGTGGGATTATTGTCATTATATCTTGAATTTCATTTTTGAGCAAGCATTTGTTATCTACTTTAAAGCACTGGTCTATATTTTGAACACGTCATTGAATATTGCTCATATACTTATATGCTTGTTTACATATTGGAAATCGAGTCATCTTTGATAAGTAATTCATTCTAATCAATTCTCCTAGAAATCTCACATCTTTAACTTAGTTTTCCTTTAGGGACCACCCCCCTTAGCTAACCTAGGAGATAGCTTAAACGGAGAGAGTTGGGAATAGGTGACAGCCTCTTCTCTGAGTTCCTTGCCACCAACCACACCTGTGGGGTTGAAGGCGTTTCCCACTAACTGTAGGTAGGTGTAGGCGGCAAGCGATAACAGGGCTCATATCTGTTGAATGACTATCTTCCTCCCTCCTTTGTTGCCTTAGCTAGGCACAATTTTTCACCTGCAGAATCTCTACCCCACCAGCACTGCTGAAGATATGAAGCACTGCTTCCAGAACTTGGTTGAATTCTTCTGCAGTAAGAGAAGTGACTGGACAGCGTCCCCCTAGCTGGCCCAATGCAGTCCCAACACTTCTCAGAAGTGGACTGCGTAACCCCAGACTAGGTGACACAGTCCTTACGCTGCCCTGGGAAGGGTCTGCGTAAGCCCAAAGGCCTTATGTAGCTTCAGCGCTGTCTCCTGGATCTACTTTCCCTTGCTGTCAAGATGCCCTTTCCGGATCTGTTGCTTCTTCTGCCACCCTACAGAAAAATAATTCTTCAGTTGATTGCTAGAGATTCAGCTTGATCTGCTATTGCTCTGATACCATGTGAAAATTCTACTGCAATGTATTGGTTATTTCCTCCTACTTGATTTAATTTATACAAGTTATTTTCAGAAATTAGATTCAGAAAATACCAAAAATAAACACAAAGACAGCCTACACATGCAGATCATTTATTGAATAATTCACTCATGCAACAAAGTGACACATGGATTTTTGGACATAAGTCCCCGGAAAAACTCAACGCGGGAAAACCGGTTCAACAAATATGAGGGTTCTATTATTAAGTAGTTCTGAGTACAGCAAATCTGGGTTCCAACCTGTGAAAACCCGACAGAGAATAAAAGATATAAAATCTGCAGCTAACCTGAAGATCTAGTGCCAAATATCTCACTGTTCCACACCCTCAAATGGGATTTACAAGACTCAGCCCGGATCTGACCCTAGAAACCCTCAGCGTTGCTTCTGAAGACCCAGCGTTGCCCTGGAGGGATTGCGTCAGCCTCTGCGTGGCTCTAGGAGGGCCTACGTCAACCTAGGAGGGTCTATGCTGCCCCTGCGCTGCCTCTACTTGGCCACCGTCAGCCCAGCGTGGCCCTAGCTGCCTCTACATTGTCCCTACTGCTCTGCGTGGCTCTGAAGCCTCTCTACGCTGTCCTTGAGCTGCTCCTCTTGCCTCTTGCTATCTCTTGGCCCTACAATCAGAACATTCCCTTGGCCAATATTACCCCTCACTGCAAGAAATTCCATCGGAAATTCTTAGCAAACCCGCCCTAGAATTCCAGATCTATTCCTCAGTTCTATGGAAATTGTGTGTCTTCAACTAACCCTCAAGTCTTTCTCTTATACTTTTTCATTGAACCCAACGGTCGAGATTAAATCATCCATCAATGACTGAGATTAAAACACTGCTTGATCCATGTGACTTAAGACAATTTCAGCACATGTGTTAATTAAATCACTTTAATTATATTATTTTCCTAAGTTAGACTTAGGAAATCCATTAAAAATAATTAATTATTTGAATAACTTCAACACAACTTGAAATTTCTTAAATCCATTTTTGGGTCTTGTAGATCAAGTGTACTCTAGTCCCTCCACAAAATTTGGGAGCTCGAGCACAACTGATGCTACCCCAAATACACAAAATCTCAACAGTAACTTTGTATATAGGCTAGGACACATGTATTCCATAATACCGAGAAATGGTTTTGAAAAATTCCACTTAGAGATGGTTTAATTAAATTAATTAATCGTTTTTTAAAGTTTTCCTAAGTCTAAACTTAGGGAAATTGATTAATTAAAGGGTATTAATTAAACTAAGTGTGAATTTTCAAGATAAAGTCATGGATCACCTCCAAGTTAATCTTAGCCCTTCATTATGTTTTAATCTTGGCCGTTGAAGGGTCAACGGAAGAATATAAGAAGGAGGGTGAAGGACCTATGGAAAACACGTTGAGCACATTGAGCATTTGGCATTTTCGAGTTTGTGTGAGGAGACACAGCTTTTGATCAGAATCGAATCACTTAGGCAGGGTTTGCTAAGTGATTTTGATTCAGTGATCAGATCCAGACAGGGGCAGATGCAGTGACTGGTAAGGAGGACCAGCAGTACATTTCAGAGAGAGGCAGAAGTGATGCAGAGAGAGGAAGCAAAGTTTTCTGAAGGGGTGACGCAGTCCCTTAAGGGAATCACGCAGAAGTGACGTAGTGCCTTCCAAAGTCAGTCCAGAGATAGCTAGAGGTTGGGGTTTTGAGCCAAGAGGGCAAAAAATCCAGTCTCAGATCAGCTTGATCAGTTGCAGTGACAGGTGACGTAGTTCCTCAAGCTTCCCACGCAAGCTTACGCAGTTCCAGTGTAGGCAATCACGCAAAGGCAGAGAGGGGCTTCTCCAGTGCTGTTTAGATCAGCCGGGATTTGTAGAGTGAGGTACATCTCACAATTTCATCAGCTGTCTAGATTTTTTTTAAGGGTGAGTCGGATATTGGCACCCTAGTTGTACTCAAGATTCTGCTGCTTAATAATACAAACCCTCAGATCTGCTGCACCGGTTTTCTCGAGTTGGGTTTTTTCGGGGACTCAGTCCAAAAATAACTGTGTCAAATGTGGTTGTTTTTCATTGTATTTTGTTCAGTTTCTTTCATCACTTAGATTCATTCCGCGGTATTATTTGTGTAGACTGCTTCAGTAATTACTTCGCTATTTCAATGTAATGAAATAATTAAGAAAAATAATAGGAGAAGTAATTCAGATTTGTAGCAGTAGGAATCCAGATTTAGGATTTTTCACATGGTATCAGAGTTTATTCAAGTTGAAGTGCAGGAGAAACAAGGGTGAACCAACAGATCAGCGCAGGAGAGACTGGGATCTATGTAAGCAGTAGCAGACCCTCCCAGAAATTAAGTTGTCCAGGCCAGGAGTGCAATCCAACACAGAAAAGGCCCCCTCTTAGAGAGTTGGTAGAGGGGTAAGAATTTTCAGTTGCAGAAGAGGTAGCGTAGTTGAAGGTCGCAATTACTGCACAACAGTAAGAGCCAGTGCATAAGCGTCAGAAAATTTCTGAAAAACACAGATTGGGGATCTCTTGACCTTAGAGAGTTTCTTACTCAAAGAAGCTCAGTTTCTCCCATGCAGCAGTAGAAGCAGTGACTTACTCCACAAGGAGTGCGTAAGTCTAGCTGAGCAGAGGGTTAGAGAAAGAAATCGAAAGTTGAGGAGATGGCCTGCAATGGACTGCGTGACTGAGATAGATTGGAGGGTGCCTCCAACTATGTTATTTGGAAATCGAGGATTGAGTTTCTCCTTGATGAGCATGATCTAAAGGCCCTCATTGAAAGCGCAGTTGCATAACCTTTGGATGCAACACATCTGAGAGAATTCAAGAAGAATATGGCAAGATCCAATCAATTGATCTTGGATGGTGTGAAGGATCACATCATACCTCACATAGCAGCCAGAGGCACTGCTAGCGAAATGTGGGTAGGGTTGGAAATGCTATACCAAGGATCTTCCGAGCAGCGAAAGATGTACCTGGAAGAGAAGATGTGTTGAATAATCACACACCATTGACACACATAACAACACACAGATTTATATCCAAACACAGTCATGGCAGAAAAGGCTTCAGCCTCACGGCTGTAATATTCCTAATTAGCAACAGCTAATTGGAATATTCGATTTTGTTTAGTTTTGCCGTCTATAGTTCATAAATAAATAAAAAGTGAGTGAAAAGGGTCTAACTCACTTAAGTGGAATAAAACACCCTCCTAGTAGCACAACGTTGTGACTTAAGGGGGAGCCAAGGGAGCCAAGCACCACGTAGAGAGGGGGCCCATGTATGCTCTAGAAGCTACTGCGCAGGAGAGGATGAACACGTGGCAAGAGAGGGAGGCTACGTTGAGGAGATGGGCCTTAGGGTTGGAGGAACGCCAACGTTATAAAAGAGGGAGGAGCCTACTCATTTGATGAATTCTGTTGTTGATGATATTGAGCTGGTCGTTTTGACTTCTTGAGCACGCTGGCTGTTTAGCCTATCTGCAGCATTGTTTAGTGCATTGAGTGTCTCCGGTCGGAGATCTCGCCCTTAGCCCCGGGGGACTTCGAGTGCCTGCTCGGGCAAGGTTATTTCTTCAACATTTTGTGAGAGGTTTTGGTGTTTGGGTTTGTTACGGAGCTGGGCTTTCATAGAGACTGCGCAGTCACTGAGAGGGAGGACACAGTCCATCTTGGAAGTGTTCCGGATTGGGATTTCTGCAGGAAATTGAGCCGAGATTTTGAGCAGAGGATCAGCCTTTGCCCGTGGGAGGATTTTGGTGGAGTTTGAGGCGGTGTTTCAGTCATTCTCATTTAGCCTCTGCGCAGAGCCTTGGAGGCCAGCGTAATTCCCCAAGGGGGTGTTTTTCGAAGGTCGGCCATTTTTGATATGGTTTCTGGGTTTTGTCGGGATTGGTGAGTAGAGGAGATTTCCAAATTTTCAGCTCATTCCGGCAAGGGGAACAACCCCTAGTCTTCAGTACATTCTAGTAATAGCAGCTACACGGCAGTTTTCCAGCAGCTGGGACGCAGTTCAGAGAGCAGCTATTTCTGGTGTATTCTGAGATTATTTCTTCTCTTGCCTTGAGCAAGTTTAGGTGCCATCACTCTGATCACCTATTGTACTTCATTATATTTCTCAGTTTAATAAAATGCCTTAGCATTTCCTCTCTATATTTCTGGATGAGTTGCCGTACATTCTTTCTATGCTATTATATGTCTGCTGCACTGTTATTTTTATATATTCTTGAGCATTTTAGTTCTATACCACTTGGTGTGTTTATCTTTCACTCTTAAACAGAGTCTGGAAAGGGCCAGGTAGCCTCCAGATCTCGTCCTCTTTTTAGAGGCGGCATATCCGGTAAATTCCCTCCCAGTCCATCTCTGGTTGGAGTTTGTCGTGTTTTAGAGATATCCCCGAAACAGGATATTACAACGGCTTCCTCACATGTTTTTTCATTATTAAAAGAATGTAATATTACAATTAAATAGATGAAGAGTCTGTGTCTCAAGATAGTGCGTTCTATCTTGGACACTTTGGTTGAGACAATTTCTCAACCATATACACACCAATCTAGGAGCTACCTAAACTAACTCCTAACTTAGAGGAACAACCCAATCTAGAGAGTTAGGCATAAATTCCTAAATTTTAATATTTAATTTATTTTGGATTTATAATTGTTTTATGAGAAAGGCTAACATTCCCCCCTTCAATGATAAATCCAAATAAGAACGAGGAACCATCTTCCATGTTCTCATGTTGATCCTCAAAAACATTGCTTGAAAAACCACCAAAGCTGGATGCTAAAAGAACTGCAATTTGAAGAGACCATGAGTCAGCTGCAAGTCTGATTCATCTTTGAATTTCGCTTGACAACTCCATCACGTGCCAAGTTGCAAAAGGATCCATCTGTCCTTTGAGTGAAATCGACATCCTTTGTCCACTGACAAAATTTGTTGAACATGTTGCCAACCCATCAATGAACATGTATATCATCCTGGCTGAGGACAAGTCAAGCACCATCACGAAAAGCCCCAAGAACTCGGAAATGTAGGTTTCTGGGTTCTCAATCTGCTTGAGCTTGGTCAGCGCAACAAAGTGCTCTTCCGGATCCCTCCGGTCAAACCGCTCTACCAGTCTCCGTGTAAACTCTGCATACGTTGTCACGGCCGAGTGACCCAGCGTGGCCATTCGGTGGAACCACCAATCATGGGCCTCTCCCTCTAGGTGCAGCGCTGCCACCTTGATGGCCTCTCCCTCTGCGATCTGATTGAGCTGGAAATAGATATCCAGCTCCTCCACCCAAGCCTTTGCCGAACACTTTGAGGATCCGTCAAATGTTGGCAAGAAAAACTTGCCCACTGTATGTTGTACATCCCCATCCTATGTGTACGTGCCCCCTCTGTTCTGGTTACGGGGTCTGTTGTCCTTCTTGAGCTGAACAAAATCATGGAAAGTGAGAGCCTCACCAAACTCTCGCCCATAGGACTGATACTTGGCAAAACAACCCCCCATATGAACTAGCTCTGGTTCCTAAGGTGTTCCTGTTTTGCTGCCTATAGCTAGAAATATGGGCATCGTGGAACGTGGGGGAGTAACTGATACAACCTACTGTGTTGTGAGTTTCTCCTGCAAATGGTGGGAAGTGTCGGACCCTTCTCCGATGTGAAAACCCCTTGGGGTTTCACGCTGTCTCTGGTCTACGGTAAACTTTTGCCCCATTTCTTCTATCCTTCTCGATAGCTCCTGCACAGACTTTAGGAGGAGTTTCCCAAACTCTCTCTCATCCTTCTCCTCTGTTGTTGGTTCTTCCTCCTCTACATCCACTACTGGCACGCAGTCTCCCTCTCCAAAAGTGGCCTCAAGCCTCTGCTCTTGGTCCTTGTATTTTCTTCCCTGGTAAGTGATATATGGTTTTCCTGTTGGTGTCATAGACAATCTGCTCCACAGGCTGAGCCAAGTCTATGAGCTCTGATACCACTGTAATATTCCGAATAGAAATAAACATTAATATAAAGCGACATAAACAAGAATATACAACAAATAGAGAGATATCACATAAAAAATGCAAAATATGGAGAAATGTTGAGCCATTTTATTATATAACTGAAAGATACAATGAGCACAAAGGTGATTAGAATGATGGCACCTTGGCTTGCACAAGGAAAGTTGGAAATACTCTCAAAAATGCTCAAGGAATGGCTGCTCTGTCAAGGACTGCGTGATCTCCAAAGGCTGCTGCTGCTACTGCCGGACTACTGTTACTGCTGGAATGGAATGGCTCTTTGAGGTTGTTCCCCTGCTCAGAAAAATATGGAACTCTAAAAATGAGCTCTCCTCCAAATACCCAAAAAAGCCCAAAAAGGAATCCCGGAATGGATGACCCCAGAATTTGACCTCCCTTGAGGAATAACGCTATCCCAGCGAAGTACGTTGGCCCTAATGATCCTCTGCAAATAATGGCCTCCTCCTGTACCAAAATGATGCAATATTGAAGGGTTGATCCCTTCTCACTATCTCGGGCTGAATCCCCTGATGAATCCTCACCCCCTAAACTGCCTCCCCCAAGAACTGCGTGATCTCTCCCGTAGACTGTGCTGCCCAAGCAAGTGCATAATTCCTAGTTGAAGATGCTATGGCTCCCTCATGAAAAACAATGGGTAGAACTCCTCACCCGAGCAGGCACTTGAAGTCCCCCGAGGCTGAGGTTGAGATCTCCGCTTGGAGACACCCGGTGTGCTAAACAACTCTTGCAGACTTCGCTGAACAGCAGAAGCGTGCTCAATGTCAAAAGACAAAAATCATAGATGCATAATAGAATGAGAGAATGAGGAGCCTCTTCCCCTTTTTATGCTTTGAGAGCCTTGCTCTCGCCAGGGCCCCACCAAATTGCGATGTCCCTCTTGGCCCACGCTGTCCATCTCTCACTACGCTATCATGGGCCCACGCTGCCCACACTGCCACTTCCCTCATGCTGCCACTTCGTCCTCCTGGGCCCCACGTTGCCAAATAATTATATGCTCAGATGACTTTAGGGAATGTTTATATCCTAAGTGTAGGCTATGTATCTCATCACCCACTTTATTAACTGATTTAACTTTATAAAAGTAAACTGGCCAAAAATTAATATTACCAATTAGCTGCTACTAATTGGGAATATTACAATGGTTGATCCCAGGAGGATGCACTGGGTAGTTGTAAAGCACATTCTTCTTTACGTGCAAGGGACTGTTGATTATGGTTTTGACTATAGGCGAGATGGAGTAAGGTTAGCAGGTTACACAGATTCAGATTGGGTAGGGTGTGCTTCTGACAGGAAAATCACTTCAGGGTGTTGCTTTAGATTGGGTTCGACAGTTGTGTCATGGTTCAGTCGAAAGCAAAAGTTAGTTGCTTTGAGCTCTTTTGAAGCTAAGTATATGGCCATTAGCCAAGCTAGTTGTGAGGCCATTTGGCTTTGCAAGTTATTGTATGGCCTATTTGATCAGGAGTTGAGACCGACGGTTAATCACTGTCATAATCAGAGTTGCATTAAACTCACAGAGAATCCAGTGTTTCATGACAGGTCAAAACACATTGACATCAGGTATCATTCCATCAGGGACTATGTTCAAAAGGGGGCAGTGACGTTGGAGTATATATCGACAGATGAGTAGGTGGCCAATGTTCTCACGAAGTCCTTGCCAAGAGGCAAGCATGTCCATTTCAGGGACAAGATGGGTGTGGTGAGAAACACTTTCCTCAGTATGAGGGAGTGTTGATTTTTAATGTACCTTGGACAAGTGGTTTCCCATGGGTTAGTCTCTCCCTAGGGAAAAATGTCCAAAATAATTATTTTCCTAAGTGTGACTTTATAAAGTGAAAGTGACTTTATAAGTGGTAAAGTCAATATTAAATTATAAAGTGAAAGTGACTTTATAAGTGGTAAAGTCAATGTTAAATTATAAAGTGAAAAGTGACTTTAGACATAAAGTACAATATGGGTACTTTATTTAATGGGTGAGTTAAAAAATAGAAAGTGAGAATTAAATGCACATTTATTCTCATCCCTTGATCTAAATGAATCTGAGCCATTAGATCTTAGGGTTGCCCAAAGATCATTTAGGGAAACAAAAGGGGGAAAAGAAAAGAAAGACTGCATTCATTCATTCTTCATGAGTAGATTGGAGAAAAGAGGTTGAGGACTGGAGAAAAGTTCTGAAAGAGAAATTTGTTGCAGCTAGCTGAAGGAGTGATTTCTAGGCAAAGCTGGGCATGGAAATCAAGGCATAGAAGACAACAGGAGGTACAGTACGAACAAAATTTAATGTTGTAATTTGCATGTAGTTCGAGAGAAGTTTTTGAGCAAAAAAAATAATTGGAAAAAAAATAATCTGTAGTCCGTACAGCGGTACGAAAATCTGTACAGTACAGTCCGCGTCCGTAAAGTACATTTTTCAGCTTCAAGTGGGTATTATTTTCAAGGAGTTTTGGGCTGAGGAGATAAGTTGTAATTTGTTGTTTTGTTTTGTCTACAAATGTATTTTTCCTGAACTTGAAAGATATATAAATTTGAAAAGCTCTCTAACAAGTTTTCCCCGAAGAATATTGAAAGGGGTTTTGCATGGGTCTAAGTTGACCAAAAATCTATCTTTATTTTTTTATGTGTTGCTGGTCTATTTATGTCCAATTTAGTTTCAGCGTGTGTTGACAGTTCCATGTGTTTTAATCTGAAATTTTCATTTCCAGAATTCTATATGTTGAATGTAAGTTTATGTGAAAGGGCATTTAACTGAATGGGAGTGATAAGGTGAAATTAAAACCAAGTTGGGATTGCAGGAAACTTTTTAGTCATCAAATTTCAACAATTTTTTAATGCTTTCCATGGTTTTCCAATTTTTTCAGCAAAGCTAAGAACCTCAGTAACAATAACAAAAAATTGTAGCACAGGCCCTCCTGAATGGTTGATGCCTTTCTTATAGTTTCCGAAAAAGGTCTCTCTTTTTTGTTCAAAGTTTCATAAGATTTGTTTTTCCTAAAACCAAATGTATTTTGGTTTTGATATTGGTTTCTCTAGTAATAAGACCAAAAGTAGCTTAACCAATAAAAGTTTTAGTTATTCCCTATACAAGGAATGTAAGTGAATTCATCTACAAGTATAGTGGGGGTGATTTTTTGTAGAATAATTTTCATATATGTAAATTTGTTATTGCATTTAGCAAAGGGGATAGATTAAGGATGTTCTAAGTGATATATTTAGCACAGGTAGAGGCAAAGGGTCACATGAGTAGTAATATCATCATCAGAATATCCCTTGAATTTTGGAAGCTCTGATGACAAAGAGGAAAAGGTGCTATAAGGATATATCTGTGTGTGTGCATGTGCATGTGCAAAAATTTTGATATCTCTAACTAGGTTGTTGCATAAAATGAATGTTTGATGTCTAAGAAGGGGACTCCAAACCTTGGAATACTTGGGCAGGTCACCAAATCTGTCCACACTCAAAAATATGTCCTTAACACTTTTATTTTTCCTCTCTCTATTTCTTACCATGAAACTACTAGATATTCTATCAGAGAAGTATACTGCTCCATTGTCCTGTTGAAAAGTGTAACTAGGATCGGTCTTCATATTGACTATGTAATTATGTATTTATGTAAAGAAGAAGACAAAGATAATAAAATGTATTTTTTTTGTACTTGCTTCATGGGTTTCATAAGCAATATTTTATTATAGGTCAATAGACTTCTTCTTGATGTCTATTACGGTTTGTCTTCTGTTTATAAATGTAATTAAGAGTCATGTTTATGAAGTGTCTAGTCCAAAGAATGTGCTCCAAGACCTTGTGGAAGAATGGCTTATGACAGCCCTCATAACAGCCCTCACTCAATGCTAGAGACAAGCATAAATGTACCTCTTCAAGTCGGCCTACAAGGCAGCATGAAAGGTCGGCCTAAACGTGGAGACAGTGCACTATATATAGTGCTGGAGCTGCAGCTCATTAGCACACTGAAATTTGGGGATTCCTCTGTTATGAAGTGCAGTCTTCAGGAAGGGATAAGTGCAGATTACAGGATAGAGTCTAATCTGATATATATTTGGATCAGGGTCAAACTGCAAGGAAGACTATACTTGGACAGCTCTAAGGAAATTGCAGACAGTTCTGAATTGCTTACAGCATAACAAGATCTGGGACAAATAACTGTGTTTAAGTGTCGATCTATTTTGGAGAAGGGTTTGTGTATTGTCATAAAGTAACGTTGCAGATCAGAAGTAAGTATACACCTACAGTTCATGCAAAGTTGACAGTGTCCTATGTGTAGCAAAGTCCCTACATAATCTGAAGAAGAGATCGGTCTGAAAAGTGTGAGAAAGTGAGGAAGGTAAATCTGGGATTTAATTTCCTAACTACAGTTCAAGAAATAAAGCTCCAAGTGTATACAAAGATGATTTAGTCTCCTATGTTTGACTAAGCAATAAGAAGTAAAGCTTAGAGACCGAGTTCTCTAATATTGGTGCAGATCAGTGCTGGTTTGTAAAGAATAGAAGGATCAAGCTTGAGATCATCAAAGAAGCAGTAACAAGGTCTTGGAGACATTCATAGGCCAAGTGTCTGAGTCTTGGTCATGGTACTTGTCATTTGAAGATCTATAAGAAGAATTCCTTACAGGTTTTCCTCTCCAAGAGGGAGAGGTTTTTCCCTGGCTCTAGGAGCCTAATTTGTGTGTTTCCTGTATTTTGATAATTGACTTGATGAAAGATTAAATAATCTAAAGAAGAGAAGACATAAGTAACTCAAGTAAACTCACAAGTAATTATCAAGAAGAGAATTTGAATTAATCACCAGTCCTCTAAATTCTCAACATATCCATTGATCAAAACGAAAAGAAAAATATACAGCGTTTAATATACTTTATTGGCCTCTTATAAATGATAGAGATTTCTTATAGGAAAACCTTGTGTTGTCTTTTTTTCTTCCCCCGCATGTAGCTTTGTTTGGTTCAATGCCTGTCAAATGCACAAATTATTTTCAGTCTGCATTATATTTAATATAATTTGCAAGATGTCAAGAAAACATAGTTACCTGAATCATTATCTCTACACCCCTCCGCATTACAGTGTGCATGAAACATTTTGAACACTGAAAACAGGTGAAAGCCTTATGTCATATAATGATTTCTTGCTATTGCAATAGTCATGGACATAGAGTCACTCCAAGACTGAAATATTTGTTTCCATTTAGTCACTATTCTGCTTGAAGACTACTATACATGTTACATATGCACAAAGGCTTTTAAAGTTGAATGATGCAGCGTATCACACAACTACATCATCATGCACTAGTGGCTTTTGAGGTAAACTTGAGGGAAAAAATTGTTTAAAAATAGAAGAGGTAGAGAAAATTTACCATACCAATATTAGTTCCATTCTAAATGCTTACTGATTTTGAGACCCCTTTAAAATTTATCTTCAGACTTATTAGCTTCCTATAAATTAAATATAAATATTTACATACACTAATATCATGACGACATTTCTCAAATCAAGGATGCATTTCACTAGCTAGGACTAAACATTTCTTAGGGCTACATTTTTTCATTCTGAAGCAACTTTGTAAACATTTTCTAAACAACAGAATTAGTAGAAATGATACAATTATATTTCCTGGGCCACACTGGTTGTCAAACAATAGTATATACGGTTTTTCTTGGTAAACCTAAGTAAACCATCTTGTAAAGATAGAATCCATTCCAGGACATTTTCTTTGAGACATCTAAACAAAAAATAAAATTTGTAGTGTTTACTTATTCAATTTAATCAATGAATATAACATAGTAATGGTTCATTTAAAAAAAAGAATAACATGCAAAGTTCATTCAAGAATACTCATTGCTAGCCAATTTTCTCTATGCAATAGTAAGCACAAGTTCGTGAAAAATAGAAAGTAAAGAAGATTGGACCACCAAATGTGTTCGCATTTCGGTTGCAACTATCACAGAAAGTTTTGTAACAGTCGTTGCTGATAACAAAGAAACCTCTGAATGCAGAACAGCAACTAGTTCTATACTGAAAAGATGAGCATAATCATGTCTAAAGCGGTGCATCTGAGGTCTATGAGTTTTTTACTCATTATCTCTAAAATGGGAAACTATGTGTATGATTCCATAGCCTCTAATGGTAGAAAGCCCACCTTTATATGGTGATTTATGTATGCATGAAAGCTCAATAAATTCCAAACGATCCTGTCCAGTTTACTGCCTTCCACATGATGAGGAAATACCACTACAAAAGTCAATCACAGATGTGTTAAGCTAAATTGATTTTGAAATCCAGTATTACTTGATTTTAAATTGCCTACAAAACTTGTTGATAATAACAATGCCTCCTACACTACGGTATATAGAGCAAGAAACACTCTTCAAACATATAAGTCATCTTAGGATTTGCATTGACTGGAATGCCAGGTAAAAGGAACAATGAGGAAGAAGCTTGGAAAATACCAAAAGATACAAATCCCGCATTAGCAACCAATGTATGGAATGGTGCTTCTTTCATCTCTAAAGGTGGCATTGCAGACCAAACACAAGGTGGTGCTTTATTCAATCTTGAACTGTGCCTTGCCTCCATGAATTGCTTCAGTGTATTAATGTTAGTACAAATTTATCATATGCTTTGGAAAAACCACGATATCCTGAGAATAACAGCATACCTGTAAAAAGGAAGTCGCAATTACTGCATCGATGCTATCTTTAAAGTGCACTGGAACCACGATGATCACCTTGTCTGGCTGCCAAAACATCCATGCCTTCACCTTTAATATCATTCTATCCTCATTTAGAAAGTGCATATATGTTAAAACTGAATTAGATGACACAGTTTATGCTCCCCCTAGAATTCCCCGGCAAATACAACAACAGCTCCAATCAAATAATTATTTACTTATCATTTATAAATCAGGTTATAATTGTTGAAGAATGTAGCTATGGTTGGTCTTCATAATCCTTGATGTATTTAAATTTTATAGTACTATGTAAAAACACAGACAATTAAATTTTAAATTAGAAGAAATAAAAGAAAGGTAATCAACAAAATCATAGCTCATGCTCATGTAAATAACATATTTACCATAAGTTACTACCCACCATAATTTAAGCAAGTATTTGCGTAAAAGATGGGATAAGGAACAAGATGTAAATAAATACAATTACCAAGAGTTACTGTCCACCATTATTTACATGTTCTTCAACACTTTAACAAATATGAGTAGAAATATAAATGTGCAGACTTGCTAAAATTTAATTTACAAAAAGACATGATCTAATTTACGAAGAGACGTGTCTCTTGGGTATTTTGAGTATAAAATACACTTGAAACTTTTCATTTTATACATTCACTTGTCGCTGACATATCTCTCTCTCTTACACATGTGATCTTAGATTTCCAAAGTTTTCAACATTGTGATCTCTACTTTCCTTTCATGGTTACTGGTTGAATTTCTAAACTGTGATTGCTTGATAAAAAAACTATAATATATATTCACAAGTAATTACCATAGTTCATAAATAGTGCTTATATCCATTTCACTCTATTTTTCAACAATAATATTCCCCTAGCTTAGTAATTAATCAACCCAAACATGGGTGTATGACCTATAGTTATCAAGATTCAATATAGTAAAAAAAAAAATAGTATTCTGACCTTGGAATCTTAGTGTCCTTTACATTTATGTGCCATAAACATGTAATTCTTAGAACCCTTGATTATAAGGATATGAAAACAAACTTTTATTGGTCATTATCATACATGTGAATACAAAAACCTCTCAATGGAGAATCTTACAGTAAATTTAAAATACAATACAGAATATAAAAATATATTCATGCTTCCCTTCAGAACTAAATGAAAGAAGGAAAAGATGAATGGGAAACGTGTACAAGAACAATTCCAAGATACTACTGTATCAAATAATTTCTTTGCTACGAAATTAGGAAAGATTGGGTACACACTTTTCTTTATAAATAAATCAAATTCTGAAATATGAAGATTAAATGAAAAACAGACAGATCAACACCATTATTATGTCCAATAAAAGAAACCAGGCAACATAATCATTTTACAAATGACTGATGATGAAGAATTTAAAGTCGTTTCAAACAGACTAGAGAAAGAAATGACAATCTCATTCTTTCTCAGCAAGATGCCCCTATACTGGGGAATTTATAACTGGCATAAAGAAATTCTGGAAGTTTGGGGCTGTAAGGTAGATTCATCTGTGGATGGGTAAAGCTTACATTTGTTTGGTTTGTGGACCTAAATACATAGACTGGGGAGTTATAAACGGGGGTTGGATGATAGCAGAGACTACTGCATCTGGTCATCCTCGAGAGATGATTTATACCCGGTATATGCCAGACAGCCCAAGTACACATTTTGGAATGGATTCCCAAAAATGGCAGATAACCAAAGACCTTGTATTGAATAAAACGTAAAACCATTTGAGCACTTCTTGGTGGGGAACAAATGAAATGCACGATTCATGAAACCAAATGCTAGTGTGCATGGACACATTCATATGCATTCGGTAATCTTCTTTATTTTGTTCTGGAAAAAATACTACTTATATTATACAGAATAAAGCATGCGCATAAAGAGGAGTGATTAACTTATTGCTGCAATAAGGTCCAAACAGGCACTAATAGATATATTTCGTTTGCATCTTGAATAAGTAAAAATCCTTTGGCATTGATCTCCGTACTTGCTTAATCCAACCACAACTTTTGACAAGCAGTGGCAGTGCTTACAGTTATTTCAAAATTACACTCACAGTGTAGTTTCCAGAGAAAAGAAAGAGCAGCAATCTGTATGCAATGTTATAGTCCAGCAAAGGCTAGAGGTGAGTGATTTGAAATATTCAATCAAAGCTTCCCCCAAGTGGATGAGACCCTGAAACAAGTATGAATATTGTAATAACCCTGCCAGTTTATGATGTAAAATATATCTGCCTTGATATTAAGCTGGTGAGCCAAAGTCATTTTGCAGGACTGCATTGGGTTTTTCAGGGGACAATTGTCCAAAAATAAGTGTGACCTTTGTCTGAATCAAGGTTACTTGGGAGCAGGAGTGAAAATAGGGAGCGGGAGCGGGAGCGGGGGCGGGAGTGACATTTTCAGAAGCTCCCGGTTCGGAAGCGAATCGGGGAGCGAATTTTTATGTAATATATATATATATATAGCGGGAGCGGGGGCGGGAGTGACATTTTCAGAAGCTCCCGGTTCGGAAGCGAATCGGGGAGCGAATTTTTATGTAATATATATATATATATAGCGGGAGCGGGAGCGGGGGCGGGAGTGACATTTTCAGAAGCTCCCAGTTCGGAAGCGAATCGGGGAGCGAATTTTTATGTAATATATATATATATATATATATATATATATATATATATATTTGATGCATATATGACATATGTCAACAAAAGCATGTAGAATGATGAATTAGATATAAAAAAGCATAAAAACATAGATTGAACCTTATAACATCAATCATCTAGAAGTTATAATCTTCATCAACCACGTCCATAAGTTAGTAACATACAACATATTGAGTCTTATGATTCATCAATCTTAAAGTTTCAAGCTTTCAAAATTCAATAAATAACATTTATCATCATTGATCACCAAAGTTGTACTTGTAAGCTAAGTGTAACTATTACAACAAAGAATATCTAGCATGAAATGAAATGAAACAACTTTGAACTTTCATGAAGCATCGTATTCATAATTCATTATCAATGTTTTATAATTGCCAACTTCAAACTTCAAACTTAAATTGTCATATATTGCTTACAAAAAATATCATAATAAATATGAAAGAGTCAACAGTTACAAAAAATACTAGAAACTAGAAAAGACAAGTAAATATATTATCTATAGCTAATGCTCGGGCCTCTTGATGCCACGGGAAAAGTCTAAATTTTGAGTCTTCTTGGAAAATCAAGGTCTTTGTCATTAATATCGCCCTCTACGCATTAATATCCAGAGGTATCTTTATCATTACCTCTAGATCTATATAGGGATCTTTGTCATTAATATCACCCTCTAAGCATTCGCTGAGGGAGCGCGCTCCAAGAGCGGGTTCGATAGGGGGGAGCAGCTCCCCCGCAACCTTGGTCTGAATGCTTCATTTATTTTTCAGTACTTGATCTGTATAGTTGTGTAGGCTACAATGTATTTACATTAATATTTTCTTGATGTATTCAGAAAATAACTTGTTAAATTGATAGATTGGAGGTTTCTGTGGTGTAGATTTTTAGATGTAAAACTCGAAATCTCCACAGTCTTCATTTTTAGATTGATGTTTTGAGTCTACAATTTAAATTAAGACTCATCTTCAGGATAAACATGCTAAGAAGAGAGTAGATTAGGGTAAATAAATAGAGGAAAAAGGGATGATGGGCATAAAGAGCCGACCAATTTCTAATAATATATAAAAGGTTATTTATTTGATTAATTATTTATTTACCTTTGTTTGTTTTATATCATTTTTATTTCAAATTAGATTTATGAAATTACAATATTGTAATATTATTTTTTATTTTTTATTACTTTTTATTCTCTTGTAATACTCTATGTTTTGCATTCTATTAATTTTTTAAGGTTTTTTATTTTGCAATTAATAATTTATATTAGTAATATTTAAGTAATGATGATTATGGTTATTTGAAGTAGATTTATTAAGTTTTAATTTGATCACATGAATGTATAACCTATATGTTAATTCATTCTACCTTTATGATTATATCTTTTTTATTTTTATTTTTACATTAGGTTTTATACATATTATTAACTAAGGTTTGATTTATTGCTAATAATATAATTTATTAAGAAGTGTAGCTCTTTATTATGGTAGTTTTTATTAAAATTTAGGTTAGTTATACTAAGATGAGATTTTAAGAATGTTTTATAATACTTTTAAATGTTAGTTATTTTAGGATGAGATTTTAAGAGTGTTTTATAGGTTATTTATTTTTGTAGTTATTATTAAAAGTTAGGTTAGTTATTTTAAAAGAGATTTTTAGAAGGGGAGCCTGGCATTGGGATGTAGAAGGGCAAGGAGAGGGTTTGAAAAAAAGGGGGGAGGATAGAGGGAAGAGCGAAGTGTATAGGGAGGAGCATTGAAGTGAATGCTAAGGACCAAGTAATGCGGGAGGATGAAAAGGGTGGAGGCAATGGAGACCAATGACTCATGGGGGCAAGCCTATTATCGAGAAAGAACATGGATCCAATTCCTGCTGACTTCTAAACCTTCATCTCTATTTAGGTTGTGCGGGTGATTGATGATTTCCAGGGCTTCACGAGCCTTACGTTTAAAATGGTGTTTTCCTTTGGCAATGACCACTGCATCTTCAAGGCATATGTGGTGACACATTTTGTTGGAGTGTTCTGCTAAAGCCGAGGTTTTGGTTCTTCCAAGCCTGATATCAGCACCATGTTCTTTAAGCCTTATTTTGAAGGTCCTACCCGTTTCCCCAATATAGCATTCTCTGCATGAATAATTAATTTTGTAAACACCTTTTTGTTGGAGGTGGTCTAGGTCGTCTTTGACCGATTTCATCCTTTTCTGATGGTCAATAGAGGTTTGAAGGATGCTCTAATGTCCTTCTTAGCTAGAACCTTAGCTATCTTGTCTGTGACTCCTTGAATATAGGGGAGGTATGCTTTTGCTATAGAGGAATTGTCAGCTGTAATTCTTTTTATTTCCGGATCTGGCTCTTTGAATAGCTTTGTTGATGTCTCTATTACTGTATCCCAAGTTTATGAAAGATTTTCTTAGATGTTCAATTTCTTCTTCAACATGTGTATTGTCTGATATTCTGAAAGCCCGCGTAAAAAGAGTCAGTAGAACCCCTGTCTTCTGGGCAGGGTAGTGGTGTGAATCAACATGAAGATAATTGTCAGTGTGTGCTTTCTTTCTGAACACTTTGTGCCCAAGGGATCCGTCTTCATTTCTAGAGAGGAGAATGTCAAGGAATGGTATGCAGTTGTTTTCTTCACCTTCCATTGTGAATTGGATATCTTTGGATAAGCAATTAAGGTTTTCTAGGAAGCTTTTTAATTCCTCCTCTCCATGAGGCCAATTGACATTGGTGTCATCCACGAACCTTATCCAAAATTTAGGTTTCAAGGGGTAAGAGTCCAGAGCTTTCTTTTCAAATTTCTCCATGAAGAGGTTTGCCAGTATAGGTGACAGCGGAGATCCCATAGCAACTCCAAATGTTTGTTCAAATATTTCTCCTTGGAAGGTGAAGAAGGTGGAGCGGAGACATATTTCAGCGAGCTTTGCAGTTTGTGGGTCTACGACTTCTTTCACTACTTGAACAGCTTCATCCAGAGAGATTTTAGTAAAAAGTTGGACAACATCAAAGCTAACGATTTTGTCTTCAGGATCCAGCTTAGCCTTTTTAATGAAATCGACATAACGATTGGAGTCTTTGATGAATGAACCACGTTTACCAATGAGAGGGGCAAGGGTGTCAGCCACATATTTGGCTAATTCATACGTTGGTGCACCTATAGTGTTGACGATAAGTCGCAAAGGAGCACCTGCCTTATGGATTTTTGGGGCACCATAAATGCGGGGCATGATTTCACCCTCTGGGTATAGCCGCTTCTTTAATTTTTCATCAAGATTGGACTCCTTCATGGCTTTTTTAACATTTTTATAACTTTGGAAATGGGGTTATCATTGAGTTTTTTATAGCTTCTACTATTATGTAGGTGATCTCTCATTTTATTGTTGTACTCTTCTTTGTCCATCACCACTGTGGCCCCTCCTTTGTCTGCTTTTAAAATGACAACTTTATCATTACATCTTAAGTTTTTTAGGGCTCTCAATTGTTCATTACTTAAATTTCTCCTAGGAGGCTTTGCCTTATTTAGGATGATGGCGCACTCTTGTCTTACAAGGTCCTTGTCTTCATCATTGAGAGATTTGATGCCATCCTCAATATCGCAAATGATTTCTTTATTTGGAATTCGATTAGGAGCTATAGCGAAATTGAGCCCTTTGCTCAAAACCTCCATTTCATCATTATTTAATTCATGAGAAGATATATTTATAACTTTTTTGTTGTTATTATCGGAGTAAGGAGACTTGTGATGAAGCATTCGATGTAGCCTTTCCCTACCCACGTTATATGTTAATCTATTTATAGTGCTACATCCATGATTCTTCACAGCACTAGATGCTGTCGTAGACCGTTCCTCAGAATTAGACGCTGATTCATCAAGCATGTCGCCGTACAACCCGTAGTGCCTGCTATCATTTAATGTGGAGCGTTCTTCATTGCTATGATCTGCGGTTGCATCATGCTTAATTGGTGGGAGATCGTTATTTGCATCATCAACATTCCTATTCGTATTTACCAGATCCGTTACATCTATTAAACAAGGAGCTACGGAGTTTTGCGTAAATGGGAATGTTGTTTTGACGCAATCGAATCCGGTGCATGGATCCACGGTGGAGTCTGCACCCTCCTGCGTTGAGAGAGTTATATTTTGCACAGTGGAACCTTGCTGACAGGAATTTGCGTCCCACCCTTCACACAGATCCGTGGTTTGGTCCAAACCCATCTGTGATGCGAAGCAGTCTGGTGTTAGGACAGAACTTCTTTGATAAGAATTAGTGCCAGTTTGTGATTTTTTGCAGGTGTGCCAAGGTCCAGATTTACGCATCAATTTTTCGAGTTTTCTGTTCTGCTCAAGGTTACGGGGAAGCTTCTCCCCCCTCTCGAACCCGCTCCCAATTCGCACTCCGAGCGGGAGCGTTTTGGGAGCGCGCTCCTGAAAACGCTTCCCTCAGGGAGCGTTTTCGGGAGCGCGCTCCCTAAACAGGAAAAACGCTCCCTGTTTTCAGGGAGCGTTTTAGGGAGCATAGGGAGGGAGCGTTTTAGGGAGCGTTTATTTTTTAGGGATGGAGTGTTTTAGGGAGCGTTTTTTTAGAAAGGGAGCATTTTCGGGAGCATTTTTTTAGGGAGGGACCATTTTCGAGAGCGTTTTTTTTGCTTAAAGACTTGGTCCTAAATGAAATTACTTGCTCTCCATTTGCTTAAATCATCCATTTTCCAAACTAACTATACTGTCAATATAATTTGTGTATCAACTATTTTTTAACATATTATGATACAATTCCATTTGGTAATGGCCATTATTTTATTGTAAAACCAGGAAAGGTACGTCCTTTAACAATCTTGAGACAAAATTTCCTGCCATAAAGTGGAATGGATTTTGTTCAAATTAGTTGAAAAGCATACATCATATTCCTTTTATGCAAGGATCAACTGCCAAGATATGAGTAAAGGCTAATTTTCATTAAGGAATAAAAACAAAAGCTTATCTTTAAGACTCATTGTGTTGTAGTTATTATAAGCAGAATATATGACCCTTTGAAACTCAGTATTTAATTCAACAACAATTTCTCTCCAGTGTAAAAGGGGCCTAAATATTATGAAATCATTCTTTGTACTATTGTTAATGCCTTACACCTACTCCTTTCTTACATTGAAACCAAGTTGACAGTCCTTTGCAATCAAGATATGCCATCTTATTGGAGACAATGATGGATGACCGAAATATTTGTTGATGTTTCATTAATGCCTCTACCCTTTTAGGTCATGGCCATATTGCTTGCATGAGATGGGGGCTTGTGTATTTTCCCATCTACTGTTTCTTAGAGATTTTTCGACCTTAATGGCAAAGTGGGTAACAAGTTGATGAAAATGCAATTGCTTAAACTTTGGATAATTAATGATATGCCTTCTAGGTTGAATTTCCCATTTCCTTAAAAGAAATTAAATTATTCCTTAGCAACACATTCTACGTGTTCTCCAACTGTTGGACATGACGAATACCTAAGCATTCAGCTAAAGTGTAGATCCCATTCTCCCCTTGGGGACTCACTTACAGCTCTAAGATTTTAACTCTATTATATTTTATTAGGCAAGATCCCATTTTTTTTCTTAAGCGGCCATCACATTCAAAAGCATGTGGCTTTTTGCACAATGATATCAAAATCAAAGCCCCAGTTTAAGCTGCCTAATGTGACCCCAACATTACAATATCTTACCGTATCTTTTAAGATGATATTCTGTTAGATGTGTTCCAAAAACTAGATGTATCATGTGATTTTCTCAATATGTGTTCAGTTTTTATTAATACGCCATCATTTTTAAGATTTTTAAATCTTTACAACCATCTAGATTTCTATGGTTGACAATTTTCACATTATTTCATCCAAGACACCATAGGTTAGGGCTTTTTCATTTTCTTCTAGGTTACATCTTGGGAATTTGTGTAAATATTTTATTGGATCATTATCTTTAAGTGGTTGTCTGACATAAAGTATCTTCTCTTCATTCTTACATCTTTACAAATAGCCTTTAACGTTTCTAGAGAAATTATTCTTCATTCTTACATCTTTACAAATACCCTTTAACATTTGTAGAGAAATTATTCACATTTTTTAATTATATTTTCTGAGGGAAGACAATGTCAACAAGCATTAAGGCCAAGCCTTAGAAGACTACCATTACCACGATCTGCTCAAATTTCAAAATTTAGACATTTCTTGTGGCAAGAGGGCAAACAATAGATAAAATAGATTTACTAGTCTTTTGTAGTTTCTAGTAGTTTTTAACTTTTTATAACTGTTGAAACTTGACTATTTCATATTTAATTTGATATTTTTTGTAAACAATATATGACAATTTAAGTTTGAAGTTTGAAACTTTGAAGTTGGCAGTTATAAGTTTATAACTCATTATGAATTATGAATACGATGCTTCATGAAATTTTAAAGTTGTTTCATTTCGTTTCATTTTATAACATTTCATTACATGTTAAATATTCTTTTTTGTAAATGTTACACTTAGCTTACAAGTACAACTATGGTGATCAATGAATCGATGATGATAAATGTTATATATTGAATTTTGAAAGCTTGAAACTTTAAGATTGATGAATCATGAGACTCAAGAGTCAACATGTTGAATGTTTCTAACTTCTAGATTAGAAGATTATAACTTCTAGATGATTGATGTTATATGATTCAATCTATGTTTTTATGTTTTTTATGTCTAATTCATCATTCTACATGCTTTTGTTGACACATATGCATCAAAATATAAAAATATATATATATTATAAAAAAATGCTCCCCGAAACGCTCCCAAACCGGGAGATTCTGAAAATGGCTCTCCCGCTCCCCGCTCCCAAGAAACCTTGGTTCTGCTTTTCACGTGAACTGATACCTTCTTTGTGTGCCTTGAGTGCTGCTGCGGCATCGATGGTGGACCAAAGGTCTTTACAGATAACCTAAGCTAGTTTAAGATGCATTTTGAAAGCTTTTGTGGACAAATGATCCAACCAGAATCTTGTTCTATGAATTTCATGGCGTATTAGGGATTTGTTGATTTGGTCGAATGCCCTGTGGTTGTGTTGGTTGTGTAGTTTATGTCTGATGAGAGCGAAGGATGGTGTAATATTAGAATCACTGCAGTGTTTTAGGAATGCCAGATCTGATTCTCTTCTTTGGATTTTTATCCTTGTTTTTAAATCAATGAAAACAAGTAGGTAATGTAAATCAGATCTCTGTAGTACGATTTATGTTGTAAAGATTCAGAAATTTTCACATGGTATCAGAGTTGTTGCAGATCAAGTAGAGTTGAAGCCATCAGCGAAATATCGAAGAAAAAATTGTTGCAGGAAGGCAGTTGTCCCAAGTGACAGCATTGAACCAGAAAGAGGCACAAGAAGGGGTAACGTAGTCACCAGAGGGGCTCACGCAAAGCCAGCTTCTGCCAGATAGGGTGACGTTGTAGCTGCAACAGAGGCAGCGCAATGTTTGTTGGGCCAGCGCAGAGGTTTTGAGCCTCAATTTTTTTCGGTTGTCGTGGCTGGAGGTACAGTTCGATTTTCTTTTGGATTTGCTGGTGGGCCATTGTTTCTGTTGGTGCAGAACAGTGTCTAGTGGGGGAGTGGCAAAGTAGAGGGAAGCAATTCCTAGAAGTCTAGATCTAGTGTTGATCAGTAGCAAAGAGTGATCAAAGAGGAGTGTTTCAACATCAATTGCCAGAAGGATTTGCGTAAGGAAATCGATTTTCAGAAGGAGCTTTTTCCTTAGAGGGTTTCTAGTGCCAAAGAAACCTAGATCCAAGTTTTGTTGGGGCAGCAACAAAAGAGGGAGAAGACAATCAGTTCGACATTTTCTTGTTGAGTAGGGATGACCGCACTGAGGGATCAAGACAAGTTGGAAGGAGCATCCAACTTTGTCATCTGGAAGGCCAGGATCCTATCAGTTTTGGATGAACAATGCATCAAGGATCATGTCTTGAATGCAGTTGTTATTCATGTTGATGTTGATCCTCTCAAGAAGTACGAAAAGGCTCAAGTGAAGGAAAAACACATGATCATGGACGGAGTCAAGGATCATGTGATCCCACATATTGTCGAGAAGAACATGGCAAGGGAAATGTGGACTTCCTTGACCACTATGTACCAAGGCAATTCCGTCCAGCAGAAGATGTTGCTTGAGAATCACTTGAGACTGTTTCAAATGCAGAAGGGAGAGGAGATCGACCCTTATCAGATTGCAAGCGATCCAAAATCAACTAGCTTCTGTAGGGGCTACACTAGATGATGGTCTTATGGTCAGGATTTCCTTGAATGAAGTCTTTGGAGACTAGGAGAACTTTGTCCAAGGTATTTTGGGTAGGGTCGCTCTTCCAAACTGGGAGGATATGTGGGAAGCTCTTCAACAGGAAGAGATCAGAAGGTTGACCAAGGCCGGAAACAGTAGCACGGGGATCAAAATAAAGATGGAGGAAGAGGAAGATGTGGCTCTCACATCTAAGGGACAGCATGGGGAGAAGATAAGGAAGAAGAAGGACCTCTCGAAGGTCAGATGCTTCAAGTGTGGAAAATTGGGACATTTCACCACACAGTGCCCTCTCAAGAATAAAGGCAAAGAAGAATCTGACTCGAAGGCTGCTGCAACGAAGGATGATGATGATTGTGCTATGAGTGCTCATGTGCCTCGAGAGAAGAGGTGGGGTGACAGTGATCTGTAGTTCTTTGAACTGCAGTGTAGGGGCAGGACCCTTGAGGTGCCCAAACTCTTGGATCACATATGACTATGGGAACCCTTAATGATAGTAGCAAAGTGACGGGTGTCAGTTGGTGCGAGAGATGATGGAGTGACAGTGGCAGATCTAGAACACTATAGTCTGAAGCAGTGCGGAGTAGAGTTAGCAACAACGTAGCAACAATAGCAAAGTGCACGGAGGTGCAACGCAGTGCAGAGCAGTGCTTATGTAGTGCACAGTAGCAGCAACGCAAAGTATCAAAGGGTCAGCGTAGATTAGCAACAGAGGGAGCTTCACCATCGACATGCATCTAGACTTACCAGTATGTCAGTATTTGGTGTTTTTTTTCAATTTCTTAACTCTCAGCAAATTAGTTGTAGTGCAAGAATTAGCAGTGGCAGTGCTATGGGCAGCATGATGCAGCATTTGAGAGGGGGCTGCAGTACAAATGTCGCAGTGGTACGTGGCAGTGTCATGGGCAGCAGTACAGAAGGCACCAACGCAGTCGATGAGGGGCAACAGCCGAGCATCAACAACGCAGAGGACTGATTGTAATATTACGACTAGGAAATAAAGAGTAATACAAAGCAACATAAACCAAACTACAACAAATAGAGATGAACCATAAAAATTACTGCAACAATTCAGAAAAGTTGAGCCATTTTATTATATTTTCGGAAATAGGGAATGAGTACAAGAGGTGATCAGAATGATGGCACCTTGGCCTGCTCAATACAAGCTGAAATATCTCTCCAAACCCTGCTATGGAATGGTTGCTCCACTAGTGACTGCGTAACTCTTTGGGTTGTTGCTGCTACTGGAAGTGCTGCTACTGGCTGGAATGGAGCTTCTCTTTGGGGCTGTTACCCTGCTCAGAAAATTCTGAAACTCTGGCTATGAGCTCTCCTCCTAAAACCCAGAAAAACCCAAGAAGGAATTCCGGAAAGGCTGACCCCGAAATTTGACCCACTTGGGAAAATTACGCACTTCTGGTGAGTACGCTGGCCTCTAAACTGATCAACTGGAAATGTTGGCCTCTCACTACTACAAAATTCAACTTGTGAAGGGCTGATCCCCTCACACTTCTCCCGGACTGATACTCCAAGTCTCCCTCTCTCTTGGAGCTGCTCTCCTCCAAAACTGTGTAACCCCTCTAAGTGACTGTGTTGTCTGGTGAACTGTGTAACTCCTGAAGGCTGGCTCTTTGATCTATGCTCTAAAAACTAATGATGAATCTCCTCACCTGAGCAGGCACTCAAAGTCCCCTGAGGCTGAGGTTGGGATCTCGACACGGAGACACTCGCGTGCTGAACAACACTTGCAAACTTAGCTAAACAGCGTAAGTGTGCTCAATATCTGTTAGACAGAAATTCTGAAGATGAATGATAGAATGAATGAGAAGCTAGGCCCTCACTCCCTTTTATGCTTGAGGCCCAAACGTTCCCTTGGGCCCCACTGCGCTACGTTGTCCTCTTTGCCACGTTGTCCCTACCTACTCTGCAATGTCTGGCCCACGCTGCCACTGGGCTGCCTGGCCCACGCTGTCCCGGCGCTACCACTTGGTCCCCTATGGGCCCTACGCTGAATGTATTGTGTTGGCTAAGTAACTTTAGGAAGATTATTTTCTCCTAAGTTAGGTTATGGGTCCCAACACCCTTTTTATTTCTGACTAAACATTAGAAAGGAAAAATCTGAACAAAATTAATATTGCTAATTAGCTGCTGCTAATTGGGAATATTACAATCTCCCTGCCAAAATGTTGCTTGTCCTCAAGCGACCACAAGGATGGATGTTGCAGGATCTTCTCACCCTCCCAAGTGGCATCCTCATCGGGAAGGTTCCTCCATCTCACCAAGTACTCCTTGATTGTCCTGCTCCGCAACTGTCTCTCCTAGGTGTCTAAAATAGCCTCCATCTATAACACCAGGTGCCCCTCATCATCTGTGGGTGGGAGCTCACCTGTTGCAGTCACCTCTTGTCCCAAAGCCTTCTTTAGGCATGACACATGGAAAATATTATGTATCCTGCTCCCAATAGGCAATTCCAACTCATACGCAACTTTCCCTACCTGCATGGTCACTCTATAAGGCCCATAGAAGCAGGGCTTAAGCTTCTCATCTCCCCTTTGCTTCAGCATAGACTACTTCTATGGCTGAAGTCAGGGGTAGACCAAGTAACCTACCTCAAACTATCTCTCTATCCGCCCTCTATCTGCATACAGTTTCAGCTGGTTCTGTGTTGTAGCCATGTTGTCCTTAAGAGCCCAAAGTATATCTTGGCTCTCTTGGATCCAGTCCTTGGCCCTGGGGGCCTTGCTAGCTCCAAATATAACATCAACAAAATTCAGAGCATTATATTCATACAAAGCATAAAATGGAGACATACTGATAGACATATGGAAAGTGGTGTTGTAGCAGTATTCTCCCAGGTGAAGCCCACACAGCCATGCCTTCTGCTGCCCCGTGACATAGTTCCACAAGTAGCCTTCAACTACTTGTTCACTATCTTTGTCTGCCCATCTGTCTGTGGATCATAGCTGGTACTGGAGTTGACTCCGTACCCACCAAACGAAAGAGCTCTTGCCAAAAACCGCCCATTAAATGGTTGTCCCTATCACTGACTATGGTCTTGGGGAGACCATGCAGTCTAAAAACATCACGAAAGAATACCTCAGCCACCTATGAAGTTGTGTACCATGCGGATATGGCGAAGAAATGGGCATACTTTGTTAGTCGATCAACAACCACAAAGATGCAATCCTTGCCCTGCACTGTGGGCAACCCTGTGATGAAGTCCATGGAGATGCTTTCCCACTTTCCTTCCAGAATGGGAAGCGGTTGTAGCAAACCATCAGTGTGGCTCATCTCCCCCTTATTCCTCTGACACACTTCGCACTCCTTGACATGTCGAAGTACGTCTTCTTTGATGCCTCTCCAAGAGAACCTCTCCCTCATGGCCCTATAGGTCTTTGTGAACCCTTGGTGGCCTGATAGCGACAAATCGTGGGATGTGCACAGTATCTTTTCCTTGAGTTGGGAATTACCAGTCAAGAAGATCCTGTCACGGTAGTATATGACCTCATCCATCACCCGATACCTCTCATCTGTAATCTGGCCATCCAACACCTCACAGGAAAAGCGGTCCTTCGAATACTCCACCAGTAGTTAAGCCCTCCAGTCTGCATCTAAGCTCGTCAAGGATAATGTCACTGGCCTACGTGATAAGGCATCTGCCACCACGATGTTCTTCCCTTTGACATACTCAATGTCAAAGTCGTAGGCCTGTATCTTGCTGACCCACTTTTGTTGCCTCTCCTGCAACTGCTTCTGCTCAAGGAAAAACCGAAGGCTGTTGTGGTCAATCCTCACTAGAAACCTGTTACCCACCTAATACTGCCAGAACTTGGCCAATGCATGCATAATGGCCAGCATCTCCTTGTCGTATATCAGATACAACCTCTCATGCAGAAGTATCTTACGGCTCTCGAAAGCTATAGGGTGGCCCCCTTGCATCAAAATTGCACCTACTCCTTCCCCTGAAGC
The DNA here is from genome assembly GCA_034641835.2 of Pinus albicaulis. Classification (NCBI taxonomy): domain Eukaryota; kingdom Viridiplantae; phylum Streptophyta; class Pinopsida; order Pinales; family Pinaceae; genus Pinus; species Pinus albicaulis. The sequence goes on from CM076570.1 coordinate 118,424,468, forward strand.
ATCACACTCTAGAATGAAGGGTTGCATGAAGTCCGACAAATCCAATACCGGGAAACTTCTCATCACCTCTTCAAGCTTGTCAAAATCCCTCTGCGCAGTATTAATCCAGCCAAATGCCCCCTTCTTGGTGAGGTCCGTGAGGGGTGCAGCAAGTTTTGAAAATCCCTTGACAAATTTCCGGTAGTAGGTGCAGATGCGTACAAATCCCCAGAGCTCTGTCACATTCTTCGGTTCCAGCCAATCCTAGATGGCTCGTATCTTCTCCTCATGGACTCTTACCCCATCCACACCAATGATGTGCCCCAAATAGGACATCTTTGTAAGCCTGAATTCGCATTTGGAAAGCTTAGCATAGAAATGTTGCTACTCCAAGATACGTAGAACAACCTCAATGTGTTGCAAGTGCTCCTCCCATGTGCGGCTATAGATGAGGATATCATCAAAGAACACCAGCATGAAATTCCCTAGCTGACCACGAAAAATGTGGTTCATGCAAGAATGAAAGGTGGTCGGTGTGTTGGTTAGCCCAAAGGGCATCACTAAAAGCTCGAAATGGCCATAATGGCACCTGAATGCAGTCTTGGGAACATCCTGGTCCCTCACCTTTGATCTGATGGTACCCCGACCTCAGATCGATCTTGGAGAAGAACTTCGATCCCCTTAGCTCATCCATCAACTCATCAATCATGGGGATGGGGTATTGGCTCTTCATGGTCTTTTTGTTGAGCGCCCTGTAGTCAATGCACATCCGCAATGTGCCATCCTTCTTCTTCACCAAAACAACAAAAGAAGCAAATGGGCTAGTATTGGGTCGAATGTGCCCCAGTGCCAAGATCTCATGGATAGCTCTCTCAATCTCATCCCTGTAGGCCTTGGGGTGCCTATAGGGAGTGTTGATCACTACCTGGATCCCCTTCTCCAACTCAATAGTGTGCTCGAACCCCCGGTCCGATGGCTGCCCCAATGGTATGTCCCCAAAAACCGTAGAGTATTGGTCCAATATCGACTGCACATCGGGGTGTACTGGTTGCCCTGTGACTCCTGCCTCTGAAATGCGTAGCTTTACTACCCACACTATGTCCCCCTTCCGGAAGTCTGCCTCCATCCGGTGTGTTGAAACTGTCTGAGGATAGTATGTGTGCATGCCTCTGATCATCACATGCTTCCCACTCTTCTTGTCTGTCCACTCCATCTCCAATGTCTCCCAATCCGTAGTGACCTTACCCAGCGTAATCAGCCACTGCAATCCCAATACCACATTGGTATCTAGGATGTCAACCACAAAAAAGTGGCCAATCACCGTGTATGTCCCCATGGTCACTGCTAATGCTGGAACATACCTCATGCACTGCAACCCATCAAAAGTCTCTGAGAACCCATCAAAACTCTCTGTCGATATGCCCCTCCTCTGCACTAGCTGGGCATCGATGAAGTTATGTGTGGCACCACTATCCACCAGTACTGAAACACGCTGCCCTTGGACTGTGCCTCGGACACGCAGTGTCAAATACTTAGGAAATCCTCGCAAGGATGCAAGGACTTCTCCTGTGGGTGCAAACACTGCCCCTCCTGCTCCTGGGGGAAGTGGTGGTGGATGATCTCCTCTCGGTGCATCAGCGCTGGTATCTCCCTCCAACTCCTCATAGGCATCTTCTTATCCCTCATTGTCAGAGAAGACCTCAATGTAGTATGCCTTTCCTCCGGCACATCGATGACCCAGTCCCGATGGCTCCTAGCATGTGAAGCATAGCTTCCTCCTTCTCAATTCTCTTCAGGTATCATCGTCCAAAGGCCCTCGACCCTGGTTCCCCTTTGGAGGTGGAACTCTCATGTCTTTCCCCTTTGGATGGAATGCCGGTCTCTGGGGGAAAGGAGCTCTAGTTCTAGGCAAGGCATCCTGCAAGTCCCTTGTCCTCCCAACTGCGTCCTGAAGTGTAGCAGGCCTAGTAGACCTGACTAGCCCACACAGAGGCTCTGCCAACCCGTCAATGAACATGTAAATCCTCCTGGATGCGAGCAATTCTGGCACCATCACTGAAAGTCTCAAGAACTCAGAGATGTAAGTCTCTGGGTTCTCGGTTTGCTTGAGCTTGGTCAGCTTGACAAAATTCTCCTCAGGGTCCTTCCGGTCAAATCCTTCCGCTAATCTCCGAGTGAAATCTGCATATGTTGTCACTCTTGAATGACGCAGCGTGGACATCCCATGGAACCACTATTCATGGGCTTCCCCCTCAAGGTGCAACGTTGCCACCTTGATGGCCTCCACCTCCACCATCTGGTTCAACTGAAAGTAAATGTCCAGCTTTTCCACCCAAGCCTTTGTTGAACATTTTGATGACCCGTCATATGTAGGAAAGAAAAATCTGCCCATGGTACGTTGCAGTTCACCTCCCTACGTGTACCCACCTCCTCTATTATGGTTGCGGGGTTTGCTATTGTTCTTTAGCTAGCAGAAATCGTGGAAGGTGAGGGCTTTTCCAAACTCCTGCCCGTACGATTGATATTCTACAAAATAATCCTCGTAATGAGCCACCTTCAACTCCTTGGGTCCTCCCGTTCCCGTACCTGCAGTCAAGAACATGAGAATAGTGGAACGTGGGGGAGTGTGTAGCACAACCTGCTGCACAGTGTTCTGCTCCTGTGTATGATGAGAAGTGTCGGACCCTTCCCCGATGTGAAATCCCCTTGGGATCTCACGTCGTCTGTTCTCCCCGACAATCTTCTGACCCATCTCTTCTATTTTTCTAAAGAGTTCTTGTAAAGATTTCAGGAGTAGATTACCAAAATCCTTCTCACCATCTACTTCATCCACCATTGGTGCTTCCTCCTCTGCGTCCTCTACTGGAACACAGTCCCCTTCACCAAATGTGGGCTCGAGCCTCTGCTCTCTGCTCCTGTACCGCTGCTTCCAGTGAGTGATGTATTCTTTGTCTCTGAGTGTCATAGACTGATCTGCTCCATAGGCTGAGCCAAGTCTATGAGCTCTAATGCCACTGTAATATTCCGAATAGGAAATAAACAGTAATACAAAGCAAAGTAAACCAAACTACAACAAATAGAGATGCACCATAAAAATTACTGCAAATAATTCAGAAAAGTTGAGCCATTTTATTATATTTATGGAAATAGGGAATGAGTACAAGAGGTGATCAGAATGATGGCACATTGGCCTGCTCAACGCAAGCTGAAATATCTCTCCAAACACTGCTATGGAATGGTTGCTCCTCTAGTGACTGCGTAACTCTCTAGGCTGTTGTTGCTGCTGGAAAGTGCTGCCACTGGCTAGAATGGAGCTGCTCTTTGGGGCTATTCCCCTGCTCAGAAAATTTTCAAACTCCGGCTATGAGCTCTCCTCCTAAAACCTGGAAAAACCCAGGAAGTAATTTCGGAAAGGCTGACCCCAGAATTTGACCCCCTTGGTAAAATTACGCACACCTGGTGAGTACACTGGCCTCTGAACTAATCAACTGGAAATGCTGACCTCTCACTGCTACAAAACTCAACTTGTGAAGGGTTGATCCCCTCACACTTCTCCTGGACTGAAACTCCCAAGTCTCCCTCACTCTCGGAGTTGCTCTCCTCCAAAACTGCGTAATCCCTCTAAGTGACTGCGTTCCCTGGTGAACTGTGTAACTCCTGAAGGTTGGCTCTTTGATCTCTGCTCTGAAAAATAATGATGAAGCTCCTCACCTGAGCGGGCACTCGAAGTCCCCCGAGGCTGAGGTTGGAATCTCTGCTCGGAGACACCCGCGTGCTAAACAACACTTACAGACTTTGCTAAACAGCGTAAGTGTGCTCAATATTTGTTAGACAGAAATTCTGAAGATGAATGATAGAATTAATGAGAAGCTAGGCCCTCAATCCCTTTTATGCTCGAGGCCCCAACGTTCCCTTGGGCCCCACTGCGCTGCGCTATCCTCTTTGCCACGTTGTCCCTGCTGGCTCTGCGCTGCCTGGCCCACGCTGCCACTGGGCTGCTTTGCCCACGTTGTCCCTGCACTGTCTCTCTTCCTGCACTGCCACTTGGTCCCCCATGGCCCCTACGCTGAATGTATTATGTTGGCCAAGTAACTTTAGCAAGATTATTTTCTCCTAAGTTGGGTTATGGGTCCCAGCACCCTTTTTATTTCTGGCTAAACATTAGAAAGCAAAAATATGAACAAAATTAATATTGCCAATTAGCTGCTGCTAATTGGGAATATTACACCGATGTCGTGGATCAGGGTGATTCTTCTGAAATGAAGTATTGCTTGAACACATTCCTCGCTAAGAGGTAGTGTTGATTTTTGGGTACCATCAAATGTGCTCTAGCTCCGAAAATTTGTGGAGGGGCTAAGACACATGAGATCTCCAAGACCCATACATCGTTTGGAGAAATTCCACCCGAAGCTTAAGTTATTCAAATAATTAATTATTTTAAATGGAGCCTAAGTTAAAACTTAGGGAAATAAAATAATTAAAGTGAATTAATTTAAACATGTGGGTGAGAATGTTTTAAGCGACGAAGATCAAGTCTTTTCTAATCTTAGTTGTCGATTAGAGATTAGATAACGGTCATTGATTCATCAACAGGAAAAGTATAAAGAAGGCTTGAGGGTCAGTTGGAGAACACACATAGAGACGGAATTTAGAGATCGAATTCTTCTGACAGAACAGTGCTTGGACGAAGATAAGATCTGAGTAATTCAGTGCAGTGAGGGGCAGTGAGGCAGTGAGACTTCAGTCCAAGGCCGAGAATACAAGCGCAGAGAAGCAGATCAGCACCAGGAGAGACAGTGTAACCCTTGAGAGGATGATGCAGAGCCAGAAGGGCTCACACAGAGCAAGAGGAGGTGATGCAGTCACTTGAGCAACTGCGATGGGGTTTCTGTGAGGCAGATCGAGCAGCCAATCAACAGATCGATTTCTAAGCCAAGAAGGCTCATGAGGAGGGTGACGCAACCACTAGAGGAGGTGACGCAGTCTCAGCACAGAGCTTGCTCCAGCCATCGTTGCGTAGCACCGGGGACAACATAGTCACCTTGGGGTTTCTTCATTCTGCTGGTGGATCAACCAAAATATCTGTCTCCGGATAGAGGTACTTCTACCAAGGATTTTCTCTGTTGGGTGAGCCGGATTTGGCACCCTAGATTGTATTCGGAAATCTGTATAATAATATAAACCCTCAGAAATGTTGCACCGGTTTTCCCGCATTGGGTTTTTCCGAGGACAATTGTCCAAAAATAAGTGTCCTTTGTCTGAATGATTCATTTATTTTTCAGTAATTACATTAATATTTTCGTGATGTATTCAGAAAATAACTTGTTAAACTAATGAAAACAAGTGGGTAACGTAAATCAAATGTCTGCAGTAGGATTTATGTTGTAAAGATTCAGGAATTTTCACTGTTCTCTCCTCCAAATGCTCAACAATTTAGTCCGCAACTCCCTGCAAATGGCATCACAGTCTCCCATAACTAAAGACAAAATGGACAGCATGTTCATTTTGACCGTGTCAGGATGATGTTTCTTAATGCTAAAGAAGCATCAGAATATCTGATGGATCAAGTCATCACACCAAATATCAAACATGATCTCATATGTTCTAACCATGGCCATGATTTCTAGAACCTCAAGCTTCTTCCCAAAGGTAGAGCCTACATTGTTGTTCAAATCCTAAAAGGTGTTTACTATCAGTCTGAAAACTCTCCTCATAATGTCATCATTGTAAGGAGCTATAGGGGCAGTCAGTATCATGAAGTTACTGAGATAAGATGCAACTGGAAGTCTAACCCCTTCACAAGGTTCATCCATTAACTTTTGGTGTATGAGAGCAAGCATAGGTGATTTTAGGGCCCAAATCAACTTCTTCCCCTCTAATTGGTTCACTTCGGAAAGGAGTGCATCCAATTCATCTAGTTTGAAAAGGGCTTTCACCGTGACCCTCATGTGTTTCAAATCTAACCCAAGTGCAAAGATTTTGTGTCCTATTTCTTGTGCCCTCTGTATATCTTTTGACAGTTATTGTTGGAGAAGGGCATGTATCCCTTTTGAGAATGGTTTGTTGTTTTATGTGGGTATTTGGCCCAATGATACATGGTGGTTAACTTCTATGTTGTTCAATATTCTCCATTCATTCATGAATGTTGTGAGCCTTGTTAGTTTTTGTAGCATCAGATGTGTTCTAGCCACGAGATTTGGTGGAGAGGCTAGAATATATGTATTCTCCAAAAACCAGAAATCGTTTCTGGAAATTCCACCTAAAGACGACTTAATTAGATTTATTAATCAGTTTTTAATATTTCCTAAGTCCAAACTTAGGAAATATGATTAATTAATCAGAATTAAAGTCATGGTGTGAATGTTCTATAAACTCACACAAATCAACAGGACAATAATCTGGGCCATCGATTATGTTTTAATATTGGTTGTTGGCGCTCCAACAGAATATTATAAGAAGAATTCGATGGGTAGATGGAGAACACACCAGTGCATTTACTTAGTTGCCCAAGAAGATTGATTTTGTCAGTGGCTGAAGTTCGGCAGAGGAGATAGAGCCAACGGGTGAGTTGCAGGTGAGAGAGAGAGAGGGTATCAACAGTGATCCGGGAGTGCAGGACGAATTTAGAATTGTCAGCGTGAGGAGGGACGCGATACACCAAAGCACTGCGCAGAGGGTGACGCAGTGAGACCAACGTAAGGGAAGACGGTTCGTTTCGAGGTCAGAGAATCACCGTGTAATATCCCCAACGGGAAATAACCAGTAATACCCAGAAAACAACAAGCAGCTATATAGAACAAAAATGCCGGAACTATGAAATGGGACAAATACACATAAAATGCCAGAACATTAAGCCATTTTATTAATCTGAGAATATATGTATATGGGTACAAGATAATCAGAATGAGTGCACCTATCCTTGCCCTAGGCAAGTGGAGACCCTCTCAGAAGAAGAAATGGCTGCAACAGAGACTGCGTCCTAGCTGATTGGAGAAACTGCCGTAGAAAACTGCTGCTGCAATGCACTGGAACTAGGGGCTGATCCCCTCACTGGAATGAGCTGAAAACTGGAAGGCTAGCTGAACTCGACCCTCCGGACAAAACCCAGAAATCGTGAAGCAAATGCTCCACCTCCGAAAATGCACCAAATAAACCCTCTCCAGAGAAAACGCTGTCTCTCCCAGTGACAGCGCAGAAGCCCAAGAAAACGCTGGGAAAAAGGGCTGAATCCACCTACAAATCCTCCGGATGAAATAGCAAAACTCCTTAGGGCTGGAAAACGCTGTAATCACTGCCAAATCCCCACACAACAACCCTGCTCAACAAAACTGCGTCCTCCCTAGCTGGGACTGCGTCCTCTCTCCTAGACTGCGCAGTCACAAAAAGGGGCAACTCCTCTGCAAAACGTCCACCAGAAAACCACTGCAAATCACCACTGAAACTGAAGGAAAAACCTTGCTCGAGCAGGCACTCGAAGTCCCCCGGAGCCAAGGGTGAGATCTCTGACCGGAGACACTCAGTTTGCACTAAACAGTGCTGCAGACCGACTAAACAACCGGCGTGCTGAAGTAGACAGAAGTCTAGCTCTCAATATCAATATCATATCAACAATGCCAAATGGAGTGAAAACCCCACCTTTTATAGTGCTAAACTCCCTCCAAAACCCTAACTGCGTCCTTCACCCTCCTTGGCCTGCGCAATTACCTTAGGGTCAGCGTGAGGCCTCCCCTCATATGCGTGTGGACCCCCAAGGCCACCCCTTTAAGTTACAACGTCCATCAACTAGGAAAGCACTTTATTTTATAAAGTGAGATGACCCCCCCTTATTTCTCACTTTATTTATTATTTTTAGCTAAAGCGGCAAAATTAAACAAAAAATGAAATATTCCAATTAGCAATGCTAATTAGGAATATTACAGTCTCCCCCGGCAGAACGTTGCTTGTCCTCAAGCAACTGAAGTGATGGATGCTGCAAGATCCTCTCATCCTCCCAAGTGGCATCCTCATCCAGCAAGTTCTTCCATCTCACCAAGAACTCCCTGATCTTCCTGCTCCGCAGCTGCCTCTCCCTAGTGTCAATAATAGCCTCCGGCTGCAACACCAGATGCCCCTCATCATCCGTAGGTGGTAGCTCCTCTGTGACTGTCACCTGCTAGCCCAGTGCCTTTTTCAGGCATGATACATGAAAGATGTTATGAATCTTGCTGCCTTGGGGCAGCTCCAACTCATACGCAACCTGCCCGATCCTGCGTATCACCCTGTATGGCCCATAAAAACGGGGCTTAAGCTTCTCCGCCCCCTTCTGCTTGAGCGAAGACTGTCGGTATGGCTGTAGCCGTAGGTAGACCAGGTCCCCTACCTCGAAGTGTCTCTCCACCCGACCCTTATCAACATACAACTTCTGATGATTCTGTGCTGTGGCTATGTTGTCCTTGAGAGCTCGGAGGATATCTTGGCTCTCTTGGATCCATAACTTGGCTCTCGGAGCCCTGCTAACACCAAACATCCTGTCCACAAAAGATAAGGAATGATATCCATATAAAGCATAGAAAGGTGACATACCAATAGACATATGGTGCGTTGTGTTGTAGCAGTACTCGCCCAAATGCAGCCACTTCAGCCATGCCCTCTGCTACCCACTGACGTAGTTACGCAAGTAGCCCTCCAGCCACTTGTTAACTATCTCTGTCTGCCCATCCGTCTGGGGGTGATAGCTAGTGCTCGGTGTCAACTCGGTCCCCACTAATCAGAAGAGCTCCTGCCAGAATCCGCCCATGAAGCGGCTGTCCCTGTCACTGACGATGGTCTTGGGTAGACCATGTAATCTGAAAATCTCCCTAAAGAACAGCTCAGCCACCTGTACTGCTGTGTGATGTGCGGATATGGCAAAAAAATGGGCATACTTCGTCAGCTGGTCAACGACTACGAAGATGCAATCCTTGCCCTGCACCGTGGGCAACCCCGTGATGAAGTCCATCGATATGCTCTCCCATTTCCCCTCCGGAATGGGAAGAGGCTGCAACAACCCTGCAGGATGGCTCATCTCTCCCTTGTTTCGCTGGCAAACATCGCACTCCCTGACATGCTGGAGTACGTCCTCCTTGAGGCCCTTCCATGAGAACCTCTCCCGAATAGCTCTGTATGTCTTGGTGAACCCCTGATGGCCCGCCAACGGTGAATCATGTGAAGCCTGGAGTATCTTCTTCTTGAGCTGAGACCCCTCAGTCAAGAAGATCCTGTCCCTGTAATAGATGATCTCATCGACCACCCTGTACCTGTCATCTGCTACCTGCCCATCCAGAACCTCGCATGCAAACCTATCCTTGGAGTACTCAACCAACAGTCGAGCCCTCCAATCAGCGTCCAAGCTCATGAGTCATAACGTGGCCGGTCTACGAGAAAGGGCATCAGCTACCACGTTATTCTTCCCTTTGACATACTCTATGTCGAAGTCGTAGGCCTGGATCTTGCTGATCCACTTCTGCTGTCTCTCCTGCAACTGCTTCTGCTCCAGAAAGTACCTCAGGCTGTTATGATCTGTCCTCACCCTGAATCTGCCACCTACCAGGTACTGCCGGAATTTGGCCAATGCATGCATGATGGCCAACATCTCCTTGTCGTATATGGGATACAACCTCTTGTGTGGAAGGAGCTTCCGACTCTCAAAAGCAATCGGATGACCGTCCTGCATCAAAACTGCACCAATCCCCTCTCCTGATGCATCACACTCTAGGACAAAGGGCTGCGTAAAATCTGGCAACGCTAATACAGGACAACTGCTCATCACCTCCTTGAGCTTGTCAAAAGCTCGCTGTGCTGTGTCCGACCAAATGAATGCCCCCTTCCTCGTCAGATCCGTGAGGGGTGCAGCAAGCTGAGAGAAGCCCTTGACGAACTTCCTGTAGTATGTGCAAATACCAATAAATCCCCGAAGCTCCGTCACATTCCGCGGCTCTGGCCAATCCCTGATAGCCCTAATCTTCTCCTCGTGGACTCTCACCCCATCCACTCCTATAATGTGTCCCAGATACAGCATCTCAGTCAACCCGAACTCGCACTTGGAGAGCTTGGCATAGAACTGCTGCTCCTCCAAGATGTGCAAGACTGTCTCAATATGCTGGAGGTGCTCCTCCCAAGTCCTGCTGTATATAAGTATGTCATCAAAGAAAACCAGCACAAACTTTCTCAGATGACCCCTGAAAATGTGGTTCATGCATGACTGGAAGGTAGCAGGTGCGTTGGTCAGCCCAAATGGCATGACCAGAAACTCAAAGTGCGCATAGTGACACCTGAAAGCGGTCTTGGGAATGTCCTGTTCCCTCACACGTATCTGATGGTACCCGGATCTCAAGTCAATCTTCGAGAAGAACCGTGCCCCTCTCAACTCATCCATCAGCTCATCGATCCTGGGGATGGGGTACCTATTCTTCAGGGTCTTCTTATTCAGAGCCCTGTAGTCAATGCACATGCGCAATGTGCCGTCCTTCTTCTTCACCAATACTACAGAAGAAGCGAATGGACTTGTGCTGGGCCGAATGTGACCAAGGGCCAGCAACTCCTGGATAGCCCGCTCTATCTCGTCCCGATAGGCCTTGGGATGCCTATACGGTGTGGTAATCACGGCCTGTATCCCCTGCTCAAGCTCTATCGTGTGCTCAAACCCCCGATCCGGTGGCTGCCCTGGTGGAATATCCCCGAAAACCACTGCATACCTGTCGAGAATAGACTGTAGATCAGGATGCACTGTCTGCCCTGTATCCACTGCCTCTGAAGCCCGCAACTCTACCGCCCACTCTATATCTCCCTTGCGGAAGGTCGCCTCCATACTGTGTGCCGACACCGTCTGAGGTGGGTATGTGTGCTGCCCCCGTATCTTCTCATGCCTCCCCGTCTTGGGATCATCCCACTCCATCTCTAGGGCCTTCCAATCTGTCGTGACCTTCCCTAGAGTGATAAGCCACTGAACACCCAATATCAGGTTGGTGTCCGGAATGTCCACCACGAAGAAGTGATCTGTCAATGTATAATTGCCCATCGTCACTGATAACTCCGGGACATATCGAGCACATGCCATGGTCTAATCTCCTGGGACCAAAACAGAAAACCCATCAAAGCCCTCTGTCTGTATGCCTCTCCGCTCAACCATCTGGGCATCAATAAAATTGTGGGTGGCCCCACTATCAACTAAGACTGAAACCCGTTGTCCGCGCACTGTCCCCCGTACGCACAGTGTCAAGTACTTGGGGACTCCCCGCAATGCGGCTAGAGCTCCCCCAGTGGGTGCAAACGATGCCCCACCTGTTGCGGGTGGTGGAGGTGGTAAGGTACTCTGTGCTGCATAACAATCTCCTGCCTCCACATCATCCCCATCATCCTCTTCTCCACTGCTCTCGGAGAAGACCTCTATGAAATGTGCCTTCCCTGCCGCACATCTGTGTCCCGGTGCCCATGGCTCCTGGCAAGTGAAGCACAACCGCTTCCTCCTCAGCTCTCTCCTGGCCTCATCATCAAACTGCCCTCGTCCAAGATTCGCCTTGGGAGGCGGAGCCCTCGTGTCCTTACCCTTAGGCTGGAAGGCCTGTCTCTGGGGATAAGGTGTCCGAGTCCTGGGTAAGACATCCTGTAAGTCCCGAGTCCTGCTGATGGCATCCTGAAGGGTAGCCGGTTTGTTCGACCGGACTAGGCCACGAAGTGGCTCTGACAGCCCCTCCACAAACATGTAAACCATCCGGGCTGCCGATAAGTCAGGTACCATCACTGAAACCCTCAAGAAGTCTGAAATGTATGTCTCTGCACTCCCAGTCTGTTTGAGCTTGGTCAGCTCAACAAAATGTTGCTCCGGATCCCTCCTGTCAAAGCGCTCTACCACCCTCCGGGTAAACTCGGCATATGTCGTCACTGTGGAATGCCCGAGTGTCGCCATCCCATGGAACCACCAATCCTGGGCCTCACCCTCCAGATGCAATGTAGCCACCTTAATGGCCTCTGACTGCGACATCTGGTTAAGCTGAAAATAGATGTCCAGCTTCTCCACCCAGGACTTTGCCGAACTGCTCGATGAGCCATCGAACGTGGGCAAATGAAATCTGCTCGCTGCGCGGTGGTCATCACGGTGGTGCCTGTGCCCCCTGTGATGATCACGGGGTCTAATGCCATACTGGACATGGAGATAGCTCTCGAAGGTGAGAGAATCCATGAAGGCTTGTCCGAAAGCCTGATACTCTGCAAAAATGCCAGCCAACCGAGCCGGATCCATCTCTCGTGGTGCTGCTGTCTCCGCATCCTCTGCCAGGAAAGTAGGCATGGTGGGCCGCGTGGGTGCTGGAATATCCATCCGTGCACCTCCCTGTACTCCTGCCCCTGTGTCCTCTGGCAAGAAAGTGGGCATAGTGGATCGCGTGGGTGCCTGAGTCGTCACAATTGGGATAGCCTCGTGCACTGGTATGTGGTGAGACATCCCCGATCCCTCACCGACCTGGAAAACCCTAGGGGGTTCCCTCTGTGCTACCTCTACAGCCGCGAGCCTCTGTGACATATCCTGCATGTGATGGAGGAGTGCATCCAGTTTCCTATCTGTGTCTGCCATCGGGTCCCGCTGCTCTGTGTCCCTCACAGGCTGCTCCTCCTCTGAATCTGTCTCAGGTGGCTCCTGATCAGAATCCCTCCCTCCGAAGGGAAAATTCCACCTACCCTCAGCTTCTCTGCGTCTCCTCCGATGGATGTAGGGATTATCCCTCGTGCGCTTGCGATCAAGTAGCACCACAGTCAGCTGGGATCAGTGCTCCTGATACGATTCCTGCACGGGAAATAACCAAGAATACCCGTAAAACAACAAGCAAATATACAGAACAAAAATGCCTAACTATGAAATGGGACAACACAAATGCCAGAACACTAAGCCATTTTATTAATCTGAGAATATATGTATATGGGTACAAGGATAATCAGAATGAGTGCACCTATCCTTGCTCTAGGCAAGTGGGGACCCTCTCAGAATAAGAAATGGCTGCAACAGAGACTGCGTCCTAGTTGACTGGAGAAACTGCCGTAGAAAGCTGCTGCTACAATGTACTGGAACTAGGGGCTAATCCCCTCGCTGGAATGAGCTGAAAACTGGAAGGCTAGCTGAACTCAACCCTCCGGACAAAACCCAGAAATCGTGAAGCAAATGCTCCACCTCCGAAAATGCACCAAATAAACCCTTCTCCAGAGAAAACGTTGTCTCTCCCAAGGATGAATACAGAGCCCCTAAAAATGCCGAAAGGGTCAATCCATACCCCAGCAAATCCTCCTGGATGAAATAGCAAACTCAAAATGAAAACGCCCAAATCACCTCCGCAAATCCCCACACTACAACCCCCGACCCCTCGTTTCAACAAATCAAAGGTCTTCCCCGTCGGACCGCCCTTCCTAGCTCTGCGTAGCACCAAAAGGGGCAACCTCCCAAACTGCCCACCAAATCCACCGCAAATCACCACTTTAAATCGGGCTGAACCCAGCCGTTGTGCACTCGAAGTCCCCCGGAGCCAAGGGTGAGATCTCCGACCGGAGACACTCAGTTTGCACTAAACAGTGCTGCAGACCGACTAAACAACCGGCATGCTGAAGTAGACAGAAGTCTAGCTCTCAATATCAATATCATATCAACAATGCCAAATGGAGTGAAAACCCCACCTTATATAATGCTAGCTCCCTCCAAAAACCCTAACTGCGTCCTTCACCCTCCTTGACCTGCGCAGTCACCCTTGGGTTAGTGTGAGGCCTCCTCATGTGCGTGTGGACCCCCAAGGCCACCCCTTTAAGTTACAACGTCCATCAACTAGGAAAGCACTTTATTTTATAAAGTGAGATGACCCCCTTATTTCTCACTTTATTTATTATTTTTAGCTAAAGCGGCAAAATTAAACAAAAATGAAATATTCCAATTAGCAATGCTAATTAGGAATATTACACACCGTGGAGAGTGATAAATTTCTCTCGGTATTTTTCCTCTATTTTTTTGTCTGAATTCTTGTACTTGAATCACTGTTGAAGATTAATAAAGAAACTCTCATCTGCTGCACCGGTTTTCCAGCATTGGGTTTTTCTGGGCACAATTGTCCAAAAATAAGTGTGTTAATATCTTTGTGTGTGTGCTAGAATTTCTCTAATTTTACAACATTTATTTTCTTCCACGGTATTTATTTTGTGAAGGCTGCAGTGTATATGTTTTGAAATTTGTCGTAGGAAATTGTAAATAATTTGTTTAAGTAATTTAACAAATAGAATAAACATTATCAGTTGTTGCAGTAGGATTCCACATTTTGGAATTTTCACATGGTATCATAGCACAGATAAAATCCGAAGAGCTCAGTTGCAGGCAGGAAAAAGCAGCTTCAAAGCACTGCGTAAGCAGCTGCTCGAAACCCCAGAGGTTGCGCAGTCCATTTGGCCAACAGAACAATTTTTGAGGAAATTTCTATTTCTCTGATAGAGTCAACAGAGAAATTAGATTTTCCAGACCAAATATTGTCAGAGGCAAAGGGAGAACAATTTTTTCCTTGTAAAGCATATTTTCAGCTGGGACGCAGTACTTTGCAACAGAAAAATCAGTGTTGGGAAGGAAAGGAGAAATAGCTCAAAAAATCATCGATAGAATCAACAGTCAAGAAGCCTCAAAATTATCTTTCAGGTTGGAGGATGAGTTCACGTGCTTGTCAGGTTCGGCATCATCTGGTGTCTAGTATATTGATAGTGGAGCTTCAGCTCATATGACAGGAGTTAGAGAATATTTCTCTAGCTATCAAGAGGCGCAGATGGACTTCCATATCACTATGGGCAACAGAACTAAGTGTACTCCGGTAGGGAGAGGAACCATAGAATTTCAAAAGGAAACAGGAACCAGCACCAATGCTACTAATGTACTGCATGTGCCAGGATTGGGTATGAACCTAATTTCAGTGTCCCAGTTATAGGACAAGGGGTACGATGTACACCTCGTGGGAAAAAAAGTGTATGTCAAACACTCTAGCTGGAAGAAGGTGAGACAGATTGGTGCTCAGAGCAACAGGTTATATAGGCTGCAGATAGATTTTCCAATGGCACTAATAGACAGTGATAATAGCAGTGGGAAGGAGCTGAACAAATTATGGCACAGGAGGATGGGACAATAATTTTTCCTTGGGATTTAGCCTGCATGCAAAGCCTTTGGGATCTTCTGAGCTTTTTCCCTTTTTCTCACAGCTGCAAGGGTAACTTGGTTAGAGGAGATGACAGTTCTTTAGATAAAAAGTGGAAAGACAACTTGGGGATCAGACAGTAGTCTTTCAGAGTAGATTGCAACAGCAGATGACTTGTTCCTTTTTCCCCTGGATATTAGATCACTACCTCCACTGCAAGCCAGGAGAATGATGGAAGCCTACTACCCATAATTCACTATCATGCAATCAATCTCGTGTCACATGTGATTTTGTCCAATTATGCTTTGTTCTAGCTCCTTGAATCTATCGGTTGTCATTAGATAAATTGTTTTGTACTGTTATGATAGCTTATAGTTCACTTATTTTGAATTTTTTGCACCTAAGGTGCACATTCACTTTACTCATTTTTGTTAATTTGTTGTTACAACTATCTTTGGGATATGATCTCAACCACTCTTATTTTTTCTTAAGTTCATTCTCGTTTTCATTTGCATATTGGCAGCTCAAGAGTGAGTTTTATTATGCGCAAATAAATTGGAGATTTAAATAGAAATATTATTTTGATAACAGCACAAAGACCCTAGGGGCACCCCTTAAGATTGGAAAGTACCAATTTGGATGGATAGGATTCTAAGAGTGAGAGAGTTGATTGTCTATAATTATTAGGCAGGTCTGCCAGTGTAGATTTGCATGATAACAGACCTATGACCTTCCTGTTGGCCATATGTCTTGGGCACATGATTCAACTGATTGAGAAGATCCTTAGGTCTATGACTGTATACATATATACATAAACAAATACCAAAATTTGTGGAGAGTGATCATCTTTGACCAAGTCTCCACTGAGATGCACAAGGATAAAATATAAATTTAGTGAGTAATCATCTGCAGTTGTCACCTATAGAACATTTTAATTTTAAAATGAGGTAGGTGAGATATAAGATACAAATATAATGCAAAGTTGGAATAAGTCCAATAGGAACTAGAATCAAACCTCGTTAGTTCTTTAGTTTCTCATAAGATTCATGCCTAAATAAAAATAACTAAAAAAGAGAAGGAAAATACTAAAAAACTTATTGCAGTTCATATATTGCAAACTTACCAAAGGAATAAGAAACAAATTCTCCTTTGGCCGTTGCATAAGTGAAATAACTTGATTTCCATCAGGAACAATTACTTTGGAAGTAAGGTTCTTCAAAATATCCCTCATAGGTGCACCTAAAATGACTGCTCGCAAAGATGCTATCTTTCTGACCAATTGTATTAGAGTCTCTGTGTAAACAGGAGAAAATATGTCAAGGAAAACTACCATATGTAGATATACAGTTTCTAGTCATTGAATATACAAGGCAAAAGACATGCTTTCCACTTTTTTCTTGCATATAGAATGGTTTCCCAACTATTAGTATATCCCATTGAGTTTATTTTAGAATGGATTATGCTTATAACAACATTATATTAATCATGAAATAATATGCTCAAAAAACAACCATTACGTATTGACAAAATTCCCACTAGTCATGTTCTACGGTAGAATATTCACATTTGATTTTGAAGTTCAATTTGGAAGTCAAGAATTTGACATATTAATTAAAAAACTTCCTTATAATCTCAATTTATCAGATCAAAGTCATACTGTCCAAAGAGATAAAACTAATCATAGAGAATGAAAGAAGGAAAATGCATTGATGTGCATGTGAGAAAAGCCTGTTAATGAGACATGTAAGATATTGATATTGAGAACGATGTGAAGGAACGTATCAAGCATCTCCAGCCTAATTCTCACATTACTATGTCAAATGAAATAGAATAAGCGTTGTCTAGCAAAAACCTGCATCTATAAATAAAACAAAACACAATTTATGATAGCGTAAACTAGAAATAAAATGTGGTATTTATTAATGTCTAATTATGACCATTGATGATAAATGGCACCACAGAAACACTACAATTAGAACTTAAAAATGAGGACAAGGGATTTTTTTAGGCATTTCCATTGTGAAAAGAAAGAAATAAACATTTTTCTACAAAGTTAGATGGTTCGAAACATCGACCAAAAACTGATGATGTGATTTATCCAAAAGACATTTACAATAATAATATAGATCACAGAAGTCTGAAATCAATGATCAAAAAGATCAAGTCGGCATGGCAGTTAGTATAAGCTATTAAATTCTACCATACAATGTTAAGAACAAGCTAGCAATAAGAGTTGATGACATTGTATGTGATTCTCTCAATCAACTTCTTCAAAGTGATTAAGGATCCTATCTTCTGAATTGAAAGAGATCATTTGTGCTTCATGCAGTTAGTCAATTGGGTCAGTTGTACGTACGGTTCCCTTAGCACAGTGATCATAATCATCATAAATTGGTGGGACATCGAACTGGAACATATACATTTTATGGCTTATCTGCTTGAGGTTGAATGGTAAGCCTAAGCATACGATTTCGTCATGCTTCATTTCTACCCAGGAAGGATGACTAAGCCATGCCCTTTTGACCTCAGTATGCTGTTCATGTGTCATGTCCCAAAATCTATCACCAGCAGGGTGATAATCTGCATTTGGCGCTTCATCAAAGTGACAGTCTTCAGGATGAGCTTTTGCAGCCAGAAAAAAGTGACTCTCAGTTTGCATCTTCAAAACCAAAATCTGTCGTAAGAGTGGACCTGTTTTCAACACAAACATTAGCATCTCTAGAGTCAAGAGGATTACCAGAACAGTGTAACAGTTCTGCCAGTGTATCGTTTCATTTCAGAATGCAAATGTGATCTGATGTCAGTATTTCAGGGCTTTGTTGTGCTAGCATGTCCACCAGTTGTGCAACTTTTTCCATCTGCTACATCAAGGTTGCAAAAGCCGCTGATGTACAGCTTGCCTAGTTTCTGAATAGGTATCAAGTTTGATCTGCATAGTAGTATATCATTGCTGGTTTCATTGGGTCTGCCATTCACAATATCAATGATATGAGGAATAATCTCTTGAATCTCTGGCGACATTCCAATATCCGTCTTGTTGTTGCCCGGATTGTATAGGCACCGCGACAATGCTCAGGACGGGGGTTGTCAATCTGATCCCCACCGACTCCGTTCTAGCTGTCTCCCAACAACAGACTATGGGGGGGAGTCCCTATGGAATGAGATGGAATGAAACAAGTTAGAAACCAACTTGCTCGAGAGACATGGATAAGTGGCCTGGCCACTTGGTTGAATTTAAGCAAGGTTATTGACTAGATTAGATTCTTTATTATGAGACCAGTGCATTAATCCAGTCACAAATCCTCGTTTTTAGTAAATTAAAACCAAATGACTGGATGGACACCCACTGCTTGAGATGATTGATTAACCTATATGATATGCAAGACTTAAGACCTAGGTGTAGTGCAGTGATCTTGGTAAATTTTAGTTAAATGCCATGTCTAAATGTAACCTTTCCCCTAACTGTTTTGAGAAATAGTGCTCAAAGTAGGTTGTGCAATGGAAGCCAACGGGAAGCAGGCAACGACTTGATTAACGATACCTCCTAATGTGTTCCACCCACCCAGTGCCTCTGGTGCTACAGAGACTATAAATCTGACGATTGCAAGAACACTGGGTTAGCCACTAGGAGAAGTTGAATCTCTCAAGATAGATTGGAAAAGGGTTGCCCTATATCTCTATCAACCTAGCTTATGTTAGGAGGTAAATTGTTAGTGCAATCTAGATCTAGTATGCTAATGCAAGAGATTATGGGAGAGACATATATTGAGTTAAGATTTTCTTAAGTTGTTTAAGCACTTAATTAGAATTTGTCTCAAGGCAAGAGTACTTAACAATGTTGAGTTATAATCTTAAACAAAATACGTGCCAAAACATACAAGTGTAAACTTCAACAATATTCCACAAGATACCAAGTAAACAATGAACCCAAGATGCCAAATGCATAAGATAAACAATCAAGATGATGATCATAGATTTATGATAGTTTGTACCAGCACTACTACTTCAAAAAATTCAGATCTTATCAACGTTATGACAACAATACATAAACCACTTCAAATGATGAAACTTGCCCAACAAATGAAACACATAATTTCTAATGATCAACAAATGTAATTTAGCTTGATTAGACCACTTTAAGGTGATGTATTCAGCAAAATTTCAGATCTGAAAAATTAATTTGCAGCAGTAAATAAGGATAGATCAACAAGACAAATATGTCCAAATGTAATATTCCTAACAGTAAATTACAGTAATAACAGGCATCAAAAGACTTTAAAGAACAACAGATAAAAATCATGTCATTAGAACACAAATTAAGCCATGAAATTGAGTTGAGTCATTTTATTAATTTGTTGGAAATGAGTACAATGGAGGTGCTGGAATGAAGGCACCTGGGATTGCTCAAGAAAATCTATAGAAACCCTTTGAATCAATGTTGAAATCCACCATTGATGGTATGTTGTATAACTGTAGTTCTACGCTACAATCTGTGAGAAATGTTGTTGTTGCTCCCGAAGAAATGTTGCTAGGGCCTGCTACATTGCTCAGAAAATTTTGAAACTTTAACCCCGAACCCTACTCAAGAAACCCACAAAAACCCACGAAGGAATTGGCCAAATGTTGATCGTAGAATTTCGTCCCAATTTCCCTAACTCCTCTCGCTGTTGGCTGAGTTAGAATCTTTTTTTGACACCTCAAATCTTTCCAGAAAATTCTGCCAAAATAATCTTGGCTTCTCCTCAATAAACCCAGAAAAACCCAGAAAGGGTTCGCCCAAATATTGACGCTGGAAATTGGCCCTCTTGGGCTTGGCTCACTGCGCTGTTGGTTAAATATTTCCTCCTGTAAATCCTGCTGCTGGAAGTCTCCAAAATGCCACAAAAATCCCTGTTAGAAAGCTCCAAGCCTCCCCACCAAATCTCAATTGCAACTCCCTCTCTTCTCACCTCTCGAAACAACCTCTCTCCATGTGTTGCGTCCTCCACGCAGTCCCTGAAGTGAAAACACTCCTCCTGTAATCTCTATTGTGAAAAGCTCCTCCAAAATGATAAGACTCCTCTCCTGAGCGGGCACTCAAAATCCCCCGAGGTAGAGGTTGAGATCTTCGCCTAAAAATCTCGTGTGCTAAACAGCACTGCAAACTTGGCATCCGACACAAGCGTGCTATGTAAAAATGAAAATTAGAATGATAAGTGAATGAATGAATCCCAGAATGAGCCCCATGATTCCTATTTATCGAATGTTTCCCAACGTTCTCTTGGGCCCCACCTCGTGCCTCTAGCCTCCAATACGCTCCAATGACTGCACTGCCTCCATGTGGGCCACAATTTCTCCTCATTGGGCCCCATCCTCCACTACTGCCACAATATTTCACCTTACCCTAATGTCTAGAAGCCCTATAATTGACTAAGTTTATTTGTGGGTCCCCAAATCCACATTTCCTAAGTCAAAACTGTGATATTATCAAAATTGTCCAGAATTAATATTCCGGTTAGCAAAATTGCTAAACATGAATATTACAGTCCTCCCTACCAAAAATTGCTTGTTCTCAAGCAATTCCTGAACAAGAATCCGGTCTAGCTGATGCTCCCCACTTTCACTGCAAAAAGGCGCTAGGGTCCTAGATGCAACACTGAATCATCCCTAACCTCTGCATCGCCCTGATATGAAGGGATCCCTCAATACCAAGATCCCAAGCCATCCTGCCCAACATGAAGCTCCCCCTGCTCCACTCATTATCCTGCCGAGCATAAGTATCAGAAGCACTCTACACACCATCAGTGAGTAGGGAATCATGATAATATGGCACTATTCCCAACTCCTCATGAAGTTTCCCTACCAAGTAATCCATCTCATGCACTCCAAAAGTAAAACCTCGAAAATACCACCTAATCCCTGCAGAGATAGTGTCTCGCTCGCATGAGCTCCTCCTGATATCATCCTGCTGACCATCCTACCATGCTAATGAAGTCCCTCACTCCATCATTGACTCACTAAATCCCAATGGAAAATCTAGATGATCTCCCCCTGTAGTATTCAACTCATCCCTAAAGGTGATCGAGCTGTGTAGAGTTGTAATGCTCAGGTCCCTTGCCAAACTCAAAGTTGTGCCATCATGTTGATGTTGCGCTACTCTGATTATCGCTAATTTGATTATGACATACTCCCCACCATATGCAAACTGTATCCTCCTCTCCTAAGCCCTAGTGGCGGGAGATCTGTGAGAGACAAGCTCATCCGGCCCAGGCATCGCCATGATGCCAATATCTACCCCTCTGAATGTAACTCCGAACCTATGCAGCAACAGAGAAAGCCTGCCTCTCCATTCGATGAAGGCCTCTTTGTACCCCCATGTGCCAACCCAATAGTGAACAAGATCACTCTCTATCATGACTCCGACTATCATGAGATAGAATGGTCTATCAATCAACTGAATCTCAACATCCCATAGTTGGACCTGTTGCACCATAGCTCTGACCACTGCCAGAATCCCTTCGTGCCTCATCTCTAGTCCCTGCATGTGACCAATATAGAGGGTCCATATATCATGGGCTAATCTAATGCATGCTAACCTACCTTGTTCCTGCCACTGTGTAGTACCGATGACGGCTAGAAGCCACATGTGAGAAATAGCTACCCTTTGAATGCAACCCACATATGGATATTTGATACTCGCAATTGACTCAGGGTATGTGGATCCCTTCTGTTCCTACCAACCATCTTCACTGGGTCTGCCATCCGCCCTCTTGATAACGTGCCGATACAATTTTTGGAGCCCAGACACATACTAGGATGCTACCTCGGTTGTACCCAATATCCTCTGCTCATGCATGGTCCCGACATGCCTTAAGAAAAGAGTGACACATGTATGCCTCGTGACACACTCCCGAGGCGTAGGCTTAGTGATGACTGATATGCCACCCCTGCAGATGATCATCTCATCCCCCAACCTATGGCTGTCAACTAGCACACCAACCCAATGCCACTGCCGAGAAGTCTCTCCCTTAGTGTGTTGAGTGTCATCCAAATATCTCGGGTGAGCTCTACGTACCCCACTGCTCATGCTCCTCCAACCTATGGCTGTCAACTAGCACACCAACCCAATGCCCACTGCCGAGAAGTCTCTCCCTTAGTGTGTTGAGTGTCATCCAAATATCTCGGGTGAGCTCTACGTACCCCGCTGCTCATGCTCAAAGTGCCAAAGGAAAACAACAAAGTCGGTTGTGCCCATAAGTGATGTAGAAGAGGGTCAGGCATGTGAGTCCCCATGGATATCATCAAGTATCGCTCATCTCTGTCCCCGTTGATCCTGGGTGAACTACCCCCAAAGTTATGCCCGATGTCTTCGTCCATGAGTGTAAATTTTTGAAGATCTTCTATGCTTGATGCAAGTTTACTTCAAACCCAATACCAAATAGCAATCACATAAACAAGAAAGTAAAATGTTGATAGAACATACCAATAGATCGACAGAAGACAAGCCAAAAATACACTTAACTTGATCAGCAAAATATATGTGTTGTGGTGCGTTACGGCGGTCAACAAGATGCTTCAACCAGCAACTTCTCCTCACGGTAAGCCAACCAGAAGTGTCACACAACCCTCAAGACAAATCCACAAAAGTCAACGAAAGTCAACATAGTCAAAACAGAACAACAGCAGCAAAAAGTCAACGCAACAGGTCAAAGGTCAACGTCTAGCCTCAGTATATGTGCCAATGAATGCGGCCTTCAGAAATCATAAGTTTGGTGAAGTCTTGAAGTCAAAAGGACCAACCGTTGACCAAAGTCAACGTTGGTCAAACCTACGCTGAAACCCTAGACAGATCCGTACAGAAACCCTAGTTGTTGTTCCACACATGTGAGAAGAAAAGCCTCCAAAAGGTGATCGAACCAATCAGACACAAGAGAGAATTGTGTGATGAGTGGATGATGAAATGACCTCCAAGTTTGTCCAATTTATATGCATTTGTGAGGATGTGTGACACATCTGTTGGGGCTCCAAGCCTACATTACAATTCTGGCAGACCTTGCACATAAGTGGAATAAATTCAAAAATAAATTTTCTACTCACCCGATCAAGATGATCTTTAGATCAATCTTGCACCTCTTCGAAAGAGGAATCCAATAAAAATATTGGCATCATCATCTGAGCATTACAACATGGAGTTTGGACATAGTTGCCCAAAATTAACACTCCCTCTCCACTAGGGAGAACTCCATCCACTAGTGCCATCCAAACATCGTGCGTCATCCCACCGTAACTTGTTATGCTGGCTTCTTTATTTCAAATGTTGAGTCACAAAGATATCACTCCCAGTTGACCCAAAGTCAGCTCAGAGGTCCGAAACCTCTAGAGGACTCAAAGGAGCCTCATACTAACCCAAAGTTAGTTTAACTGACCAGAAGTTAGTTTAACTGACCTGAAGTCAGTTGGAGGTCTGAAACCTCACTAGACTTGATGCCAGATTAAGTGTGTAATATCCCCAAATGGGATATTTTACTAATTTTGCAGAAATCACACTAACCCAACATTTTACCATAAAATTACTAAATTAATAAACAAAAGATTGCCATGTAAAATAAAACACATAAGCACTGCAATCTACCAACACATCGAATAAGAAGAATCTCAATATTTTTATTATAGATAATAACTGGGGTTACAAAATTACAAATAAATCTGACCCAAAAAGCGCTGAGAGGGAGAAATGGCCATCAATATGAACTGCTGCAAAGTGTTGGCCTCCAAAATTGAATGGCTGCACTCTCCCTTCGGAAACAGCTACAACTAAATCCACTGAAACACCCGTTGAAGATTTGAATGATCCTCACTCCAATATCTCTGAAGCTCTGCGAAACTTCTGAATGAAGTCTCCTCAAAGAGAGTTGGGTTTTTGTCCAACACTCACCAATCACCCGAGGGTTTCCGTCTTGGGGCTACCAATGAAGTAGAGAACCACATCTCAAACCTCTCACATAAGAAAATGATCTAATCCAAAGATATCCCTCAATGGCCTCCCTCCTTTCTTTTATAAATCTCTTGGAGCCTTCTAGAGCCTTATTTTATTATTTTATTCATGGACCACTTTTCCCTCTTATTGAAATATTCCTTTGTAATGCAGAAAAGAGTAAATCGATTACCACATCTCCTCCGGCCACTGAAACTCTTGTCCAACTATCCCATCATGTAGGTATCCTCGTCCCGGTTCCAATGAGCTATTGCACTAAGGTGTTCTATCATGTATTCCTCCCGGAATGCCACCTTGAGCGTAATTAACTGAGTTAAGCCCAAAAATAACTCAATTTTCCGAAAGTTGTCGGAATGCACTGGAACGAAAGGCACGTTGATCAGATGATGGAATACATCAAGCGAATGCCACCCGAACACATAGAAACTCCTCAAAACTCCTCCAAAAATCCCCTGGGCCCACTGATGACACCAACCTGTACCTGTGACCTGTCTGCTCCTAACTCTGGAAGTCCATCCTAGCCCTGTCATAGGTGACATCAAAAAAGGGAATATTACAAACCTTTCGCCCCAAGATTTTTTGCCCTCAAGCAATCCAAATATGTGGGCCACCCTATTGGCCCGATGCAACTGAGACCCAATGCCCGGATCC
The DNA here is from genome assembly GCA_034641835.2 of Pinus albicaulis. NCBI lineage: Eukaryota > Viridiplantae > Streptophyta > Pinopsida > Pinales > Pinaceae > Pinus > Pinus albicaulis. The sequence goes on from CM076570.1 coordinate 118,449,230, forward strand.
CATACAAACCCCTGGGTGTCGCTATGCACCTGTGTCAAACCACCTAGAATAGACCCCCAATGTTGGGATCCCAAACTGATCTCTCACAGTACCTATCATCAAACAATCCTCCCGGATCCCAACGCTACCATGGCCAATCATCGCCCAAGTCCCACAGCGCAAACTACCCACTGCCTCTGGCTATAGCTGTTGCTCTATGAGGCGAATACCACGGCTCTTGCCGTGTTGTAGCTATGACTATGTAAGTTATCCCACCAACTGTGACCAACTCATCACCTCTCTCCAATCCAACCCCTGACTCAATCCAATGCTAATCCTACTCTCTTGAAACCAGGATGGAATGCTGAAGAAATGTCGATCTATGCCCCACTGCCAACTGGAATCTGTATCATCTGCCATGTCTAAGGGTCCATGCTCCCCTGTGCTCCCTGCGAAGAATATCGTACCATAAAGAGGGTACCAACTCATAATCTCCTGCCATCTATCCTGGAAGAAGAATCCAATGAAGTGACAACTATATACGAAACATGCCTGGAGTGTTGTCGCCAGTCCGTAATCAACTCACGCTGCTTTGTCCCGTCTGCCGACGAGATCTGCCTACAGAAGAAGCCCCCCCCCCCCCCTGCCACCTCTAAAATAGGCCAAAGTGGGCAAGATATGATGCAAGTCCCATCGATGTACTCCTGAAGAGTGCTACTCCCTGAAAGTACAGCAGCTCTGTTGACTGCATGTGCATCCATCTGCACCTCATTAGTGCATCGGCCTAAAGAGGGATGCTCCACCATCTCCAATAGTGCCTCCCTCTCCTGATCGGGAATGTCATGCTCTTGCGGTCTACTAGCCCCTTGCAGAACTATCCCATCAACCTCCAACCTCTCCAGAGGATATGGATCTGCAATTGTTGCCACCATACTCAATGTATGTGCATTTGACTGCTCCTCCTCAATGGCTGACCCCAACGTTAGCCGCATATCCATCATAGACTCAATGTGAGCCTCCATCTGGCTCTCCCCCAAAGGACTATCATGCATGATGTGCATATTATCCTCCTCTGCTGACTCATGCTCCATCATATGCTGCTCTGGCTGAATCGTCACAAGTGACTCATCACCTTGAGTATTTCTTGTAGAGTCCCCTAACTGCTTACCCTGCACACTGGAATACAGCGCTGGCCTACTGTCATCATCTCCGCATGATTGCTCTCGCTCCCCAGAAGCATCCCCATATGATCCTGTGGACTCACCTGAAGAAGAGTCCTCATCTTGGCATACAAAAGGAATGCCCTTCTGTTTTGCCTCTGCCACATCATCTGCATCACTCAAGAACGAGTGATCATGCCTCCAAGGTTCTTTGCAAATGAAACAAAGTCCCTTCCTCCTCAACTCATTTCTGCTGCCTAAAACACCAAACTGGAGCATCTCCTCCTTGGTCAACTGTCCTCTGAAAAGCTCAATGTTCTGCTCAACTAGCCCTTGGGCTAGCTCATAAGCAACAGGTGAGGCCAACTACTCTCTCCTCCAAATGCTCAGTAACCTAGTCTGCAACTCCCGGAAAATGGCCTCAATGACTCCCATATACGACGACAGGATGGATTGCATGTGTGCTATGGCTGCGTCAGAATGATGTCTCCTAATGCTGAAGAAGCATTGGAACATCTGCAAAATCAAGCCATCACACTCAAGGTCAAACATGATCTCATAAGTACGGGACATGGCCATGACTTCTAAAACCTTAAGCTTCCTCCCAAATGTAGAGCCTGGGCCCTGCACAGTTGTCCAAATCCCGAAAGGTCCCTATTATCAATCTGAAAATTCTTTTCATAATGTCATCATTGTAGGGAGGGAAGGGTGTTGTTATCCTCAAAATATCACTGAAACAAGAGGCAATTATACGCTTGACTCTCTCACTTGGATGTTCCAAGAATCTGGTTTGTACCAATGCAAGCATAGATGGCTCCAAGGCCCTATTTAAACTCCAATCAGATTACTCTACCTTTAAAAGGCAAGATTCCAGTTTCTCTAACATGGGAAAGTCATTTTCTGATCTCCCACTCTTTAAGTCCATCCCAAGTGCATACAGCCAATTTCCCACTTCTTCCTCCTTTTGTAAATTCCTCGGATGCCTTTGTTGGAGCAAATTATGTACCTTCTTGGAGAAGGGTCTGCTGTTCTGTTTTTTTTTTTGGTCTTCTGATGCATGGTGGTTCAAGGAACCAACTTTTATCCTTCTCAAGCTGTTTAGGAATCCCTCCATGGTTCAACCAATGATGTGGTCATTGGTTTTTGAGTTATTAATTTTCCCCTCCAGTCAAGAGATTAATCAAGCCTTTCATATGCATGTTGTTGTATGTACGAGCTATAAAAACTTCTCCTCAAAAGAAATATTACAGGGGAGATTACAACCATTAATGAGGCTCCAACAATGGGGTAATCTTCCTAAACTCAGACAGATTTATTATAGCTGATATCAGATATAAATGATAGTATTTCTAAGGAAAGATAGCAATATGGCATACAGTAAAGTATAGAAATTTTGAACCTGGTTATGTAGTCTGTGGAGAACCCATCAACTAGAGAGTGCATACCAGCAACAAAATTTAAATAAGCCCGTCTCCTATTTGAGGACAAATACGAACAATTAGGAATTCAGACTTGGCCTCCAATCAGAAATTCTTTTGGCTTGGCATGCTCAGCACGCAGTGATAACCCATGGCTCTGTATTGTCCAAGAAAACCGACTTATCCATACCTGGAGAAGACCCACTGCAAGTAAAATAAGCTCAATTCTGTAATGGACTGATTCTGAAATGCAAATGGCACTGCGTCTGAATTGGAAATAACACATACAACAAGCAAAGATAGCTTACGATCCTTGCAGTTATAGGAAAATTGACTCCTCATTCAAAACTCGGCCAACAGGTTCCTTAATTTTGCTTGAAATTTCCGCCATTGTTAAGACTTAGTTTGACTCACCTGGGTATTCTCCCATCAACCCAAGCAACTTGAGCAGTGCTAGTCGTTCGACTCGGTCATCGATTGCTTCCTCCCCGAGCGGCTCTGTCTCATTCTTGTGGGACCAACGTGCTATTTTTTACCTCTTGTATCGCTTACCGTTTAAACAAGGAACTCGAACAATTTGTGTCAATTAGAAATCAGCTTCCCCATAAAAATGCGGACGGTTGCTGGCAATTAATTCCGCTAATACCAACTCAACTCTTCAGTATGAGCGATGCCAACCCGACCCAGATGGTAGTGGCATATTCCACGGATCTCCACTGAACTATTCCACCATGATCACTTAGTCTCCGTGCTGATGGCTCACGAATTTGGCTGTGGTGGTGATTTTGGCCTTCGATCAGATATAAGCGGTCCTTACGTTAACACCGCCTCACTACAAACAGTCAATCGATCTGATGTTGGCTTTAGTCGCACATGGTTTTCTGTGGACATCACCCCTTTTGGACGAGAGAATGACTACCCGTATTCACGAATGGGTCAGGTCGGATTCCTTTCACCACAGAAAATAGGTGCGTTGAATTGATTGTTGTCTGCTGCATTGGGATTCCGCCTCTATTAATATTAATGCCCTCACTTCACTTCTTGGTGTCTTCAAAAAAAAAAAACAACGGTTTTGCCTCATATGCATTTCCCTGTGACTGGATGGATCTTCTCGAACTAGTCACCAGTCGCTTGATGGCATTCAACCCTCTGCAACAATTCGGGTGTTCTAACCCCTGTGGTCAACTTCTGACTACAGCTCGGTCCTTCGAAATTCTTAGATGGCTCAAAATTATTTGATCTTATTTTTCTTCCGTCTGCGTCTTCATAATGCAAATTTCTCAAGGCCCCCCACTTGATAACATAATCATAAAATCATACGTTCTCTCTTTCTTTCTTCTTTTTTCTTTTTTTTTAATCAAGTCGATTTGTTGAATCTATTACGCTTGCGACAATTTGCCAGGAATTTTGTTGCATTAGCTAATTGGAAATATTAATTTTGACCAATTTTGCCTTATTATAGTTGGAGCATGAATAAAGTGAGTAAAATGTTAATTAACTCACTTAGGATAAAGCACTTTCCTAAAGTCCACATCGAAATTAAGGGAGTGGGGCCTAGTGGCCAAGTGGACAGCGTAGGATAGGGACACAGACCACGTGGGTAGCGTGGGGCCTACCTCACGCAGATGAGAGGGACAGCGTGGGCCAAGGAGCACGTGGGAGATGGTGGGGCCTAGGGAGAGAGAGGCCCATTGTTATAAAAGGAAGGAGAGCCCCCTCATTTGGGCATTCATGTTTATACATGTTGAGCTAGTCATTTCGACTTGGAGCAAGCTGGTTGTTTAGCTTGTCTGCAGTACTGTTCAGTACACCGGGTGTCTCCGTTCGGAGATCTCACCCTCAGCCCCGAGAGACTTCGAGTGCTTGCTCGAGTAAGGTATTTCCGTCATCATTTTGCAGGAGAATCGGTGATTGCATTCGTGGAGGAGCAGAGCATTTAGAGACTGCGCAGTCTTGAGAGGGAGGACGCAGTCCATCTTGGGGGAGCTCCGGATTGACACCATTTTGGAGGATTCAGGCCAGAGGATTGAGCAAGGGGCCAGCCCTTGCCTATTGGAGACATTTGACAGAGTGGGAGGCCATATTTTGGGAGGATTGCATTCAGCACCAACGTGGCCCTTGGGAGGATAGCGTAGATCCTCAAGGGAGGAATTTTCGGGGGTCAACCATTTCAGAAATTCTCTCTGGGCTTTTCTGGGTATTGAGAGTAGAGACCGATTCCAGAGTATCAGATTTTTCTGAGTAGGGGAGCAACCCCAAATACTCATTTTGTTCCAGCAGTAGCAACAGCACGACAGTATTCCAGCAACTTGGACGCAAAGCAGAGAGCAACCATTTCCATTGATATTCTGAGAGTATTCCTAAACTTTCCTAGTGCAAGTCGAGGTGCCATCATTTTGATCACCTCTTGTACTCATTTCTATTTCTCAGTATAATAAAATGGCTTAGCATTCTCTCTAGTTCGTGTGTATCTGCTTCATGATCTGTTTCTAGCATTTTATATCTTGTTGTATGCTTTGTATTACTGTTTATTTCCCCTTCAGGATATTACAGTGGTATCAGAGCTCATAGACCTGGCTCAGCCTGTGGAGCAAGTTGTCTATGACACCGGGAGAGAAGCCATATATTTGCTACAGGGGTAGGAAGTACCATGACCGAGAACGTAGGTTGCAAATCACCTACGGAGAGGGTGATTGCGTTCCAGTAGTGGATGCAGAGAAGGAGGAACTGATGGCAGATGATAGTCATGCGAAGAAGTTTGGGGAAATGCTCCTCAAGTCAGTACAAAATCTGTCAAGGCAGATTGAGGTGATGGGACAGAGATTCACTGCTGTAGAGGCTAGATAGCATGAAACCCCAAGGGGTTTTCAGATTGGTGAGGGATCAGGCACATCTCACCATTTGCAGGAGCACGATGCCACTCAGCACATGGCATCACATGCACCCACACGTTCCACTATGCCCACTTTTCTGGCTGCAGACACAGGGGCAGGAGCATAGCAGGAGTCGAAGCCTGGCCACATGGGTGATTACTTTGTTGAGTATCAGGCATATGGGCAGGAGTTTAGGGATGCCCTTTCACTTCGAGATTTTGTCCAGCTCCAACGTGACAGCAGACCACGCGACCATCACAAGGACAGCGGCATTATCACGAGGGAGACACTCAGCGTACGATGAGCAGGTTCCATTTGTCTATGTTTGATGGTTCATCAAACAGTTCGGCAAAGGCTTGGGTGGAGAAGCTGGACATATACTTCTAGCTCAACTAGATGTCGGAGACGGAGGCCATCAAGGTGGCAGCGCTGCATCTGGATGGCGAGACCCAAGATTGGTGGTTCCACCGGATGATTACACTCGGGCATTCGACAGTGACCACATATGCCAAGTTCACCCGGAGGTTGATAGAGAGGTTTGATCAGAGGGATCCGGAGGAGAACTTTGTTGAGCTGACGAGGCTCAAACAGACCGAGAGTCCAGATACATATATCTCAGATTTCCTGAGACTTTGGTGATGGTGCCAGATCTATCCGCGGCACGAATGATTTACATGTTCATTGAGGGGCTAGCAGAGCCGCTTCGGGGATTGGTCAGATCCACTAGACCAACCACACTCTATGACGCAGTTGGCAGGACCTGAGACTTGCAGGATGCCTTACCCAGGACCAGGACGCCTTACCCCCAGAGACAGGGTTTCCAGCCTAAGGGGAAGGATGTGAGGATTCCGCCTCCAAAGGGGAATCAAGGTAGAGGACAGTTGGATGATGATTCCAAGAGGGAGTTGAAGAAGAAGAGGTTGTGTTTCACCTGTCAGGAGTCGTGGGCACCAGGACACAGATGTGCTGCTGGCAAAGCACATTTTATCGAGGTCTTCTCCGAGAGCAGTGGGGAAGAGGATGAGTATGATGACGTGGAGGCAGGGGGCAGCCATGCAGCGCAGGATCAGTTGCCACCTCCACCACCAGAAGCAGGAGGTGCAGTCTTTGCACCTACCAGAGGGACCCTTGCAGCATTGCGAGGATTTCCCAAGTATCTGACGTTGCGCGTCCAAGGGACAGTACGGGGCAGCGGGTATCTGTACTGGTGGACAGTGGGGCAACCCACAACTTCATCGATGCACAGATGGTAGAGCGGAGAGGCATATAGACAAAGAGTTTCGATGGGTTTTCAGTGTTGGTCCCAGGAGATCAGACTATGCAGTGTGCCAGATATGTCCCAGAGCTGGCAGTGACGATGGGCACCTACACAATGACTGACCACTTTTTCGTGGTTAACATACCGGATACCAATGTGGTATCGTTGGAAATGTTGTCATTGATGGCAAAGGAGATAGCATAGAAGCAAAGAGATAGCAAAAGAAGACTGTTGAAAGGCAAAGAGAGCAAAAGAGGCAGAGTAGTAGCAGAGAGGCAGCAGAGGTCTGAAGAGGATGTAGAGGGTCGAGCAGCTGCAAAGCAGGGCCATTTGAAGCAGCCTAGGCTGCAGAATATGCAGAGAATACAGAGAAACGGTCAGAGAGGGTCACGCAGCAGAGACAGGATGCAAAGAATACAGAGAAACTGTAGAGAGGGTCGAGCAGTAGAGAAAGGTTGCAGAGAGTACAGTGAAACAGTGAAACAGTCATGCACAAAGACAGAGAATACAAAGGCAGAGCCGTTAACAAATCCATTGTGAAATGAAAACAGAAGATGTGGAACCATGCAAAACGAGCGGAACCGAAAGGCAAAAGGAATAAATTGATAAATATACACTCTAGTTATAATGCAGGGTTAATACACAAACTGTGCATGTAAACGAAATATGGAGGACAAATAAACTTTGAAGCGGAATCATTAGAACTGGAACCCTGAGTCAAGAGCGGAACCTTGAATAAATAGTAAAACTAGAGGTGAAAATACCAGCAGCATCGTGTGCATTTGGGAGTGGTAACTGGATTTCGCTTTTTGAACGCGATCTATGTCGCTGATGGACACGTGGCTTAAGGTGGTATTTGAATACCACTTACATCGCGCAATTTTTGTGTGTTAACCCTCGACCCAAAGAAAAATGCGATATTGCGCGTCATCCGTCGGATGGGGGTCCAAAGTTCAGTTGGAGCGCGAGAGTAGATTGACCATCCGATCAGAAGAGAAGTTGCAGGGAAGAGAACCGAGGCTGTGGGACCTACATTCATTGCTGCGGGGACCAAGTATTATGCGAAGTTCAGTGTATTGTGTGTATTATAAAAGTTAATAAACAGGCAGAAGGTAAGTAACAATGCATTGTGGGCCCGAAAGTCGGTTTTAATTCAAAACATGGTATAATGTTTGAAAGATCTTGTTTATGCGTCAAGGTTGATATAAACTGTAGTATTAATACAGTGTGGAGGAAGGTGGGCCCGAGAACGATTATATATGTTATCTCGTGGGTAATTCCAAAGGGTTTTGTTATAATGTATGACAGAGGAGGTAATATATGTGAATACAGTATTGTGATTATGAAATATCACAAAGGGTGCGCGTATAAAACATCGTATATGTGGATATAAGTTGTGGTGGGCCCAGCTGAATTGTTGCGTTAATGGTTAGTTATTAGCCATTAGAGAAATGTTGAATGGTTGATATGCGGGTGAATAGAGATGTGGGCCCAAGAGAAAGATAGGAAATTGTATGTGATGCGATGGTTGTTTGATAGCCTAAGGTTAATATGTTGCATGGCTTAGTCTATGATTGTGAGCGGAAGCGTTAAATAAACTATGGGGCCCGAAAGGTTATATAGATATATATATTAGTACTGGGTTTAAGTCTGAGTCAAAGACTTGATATACTGTTGACGGAGGATATATATCTATATATGTTATCTGTTGGGGTTTGAGTTTGAGTTGTGGATTAAAACAAGGTCGAAGAACTTATAATATTTGAATGCGGACCTTACGAATGGAAATATAAAAGAGGCGGAGTACATGTGTAGTGTGGGCCCCCATGTGAAAAGAAAAGTTCAATGCATGGTTATTCCGAGAATTTTAACCCAAGCTGAAGAATATATCAAAGGTAAAGCGGCAAAGTATATATATATGAAACAATATATATATACACATATATATGTGAACAGTGAACCATCACATCGGAGAAAAACATAACAACGGAACATGTTAATAAAAGTTCCGATTGCGATTTCGATAAAGAAGCGGACCCGATATATTATAAACGGTGATTCTCATATGTTTGAGTTCCAGCTTAAAGTGCATCACAGTGAACCATCGCATCGGAGGTGAAAGAGTGGCGAACAAATTGAAAGCTCTGATTGCGATTGAGCGATCGGATGATAGCCGTCGAATTTGCTGAAGGATGGACGGCGGATATGAGTCGTTTGATTACATGGTGGGGGCCTTTGCTAATCGCATTGGAGAATTCCAATCGCATCGGCGCAGTGAAGTGCAAGTGAACAGTGAACCATCGGATCGGAGTAAAGCAGAACATCAGAACATACCATTGAAAGTTCTGATTGCGATCAATCGCATCGGAACCATCGTAAGAGGTGTAATCACATCGGAACCATCGCAAGAGGTGTAATCGCATCGGAGCATAAGAAAAGATCGATTAGTGGGACCGAAAAGGCATTTTATATATTAAAAGGGTCTATTATGATTATATCGCTGAGAGGCATTTGTGTTATATAGAAAGGGCAGTTTATATGTTAAAAATGCCTTTATTATTACGCCGAGAATTGATTTACGTTGTATTAAAAAGGAAGTTAAATATATGCAGGAGTTACGCAACAGCAGTGAACAGCAGAGCATACAAAGAGGAAAAAGACAGAGATAGTGTAAGGTTCCATACACGAAAATTTAGTTTGAAAAAAATATTAATCTAAGTATATATTTCAGCAATAATGCATTTCAATGAAAATCAGCGGTAAAATTTAATTGAGAAACTATTCTATACATAAAAGAAATACCTGGAATGCAGCTGATGGTTTAATGATGGCTCTCCTCCGATGATGCTGTGGACAGCTGAACAGTTCACCAAAACAAACAGTGCACCGAAACAATCAAGTCCTCCCAGCGAATCCGGGAACAATCCCAGACCCAAAGGATGTCTCCTCTGCCCCCGTGCCCAGATTTCCAAGAAGAACAGAGACTCCCCCTCAGTACAAATTCTTTCCTATCATCATATCACTTGGTAATCAGCCCAAGCTTACCAACCCCCCTTCCTCCTTCGAATCAGCTTCCTTATATAAATTTTCCCACCGCCACACAACCTACCCCACCGCCTCTTCTCCATCAAGATAAGGGCTTCTTAAAGGATGGTACGAATGTCATTTAAGGAGATGTCAGTGGAATTAAAGAGGAGGTGTGATCTTTATGGTTATCCAATCTATTTAGGAGTATACAGCTTGACTTTAGAGTACATTTATGATTAAGGCTTATGTTATAATATTTAACTCAACTATGTGTATATGTATATTTTAATTAATTCAAATTTTATTTTCTTTTCATTAATCCTTTTTATATACTTTATACTAAATCAATATGAATTTTAATCCGAAACCTTAACATTAATTTCTAACTCAGGTAATCCTGATATTAGTAGTTAGGTGTACTAGAGCAATGTGTGAGATAGGCAGGTGTAGCTATCAAATGTCTATACCGTACACACGCTAATATTATTGTGTATAACTCGGGAACGGGTTGTTACAGACAGCTGCAAAAAAGACAACACGCAGTGATCCAAAAAACTGAATGGGTTGATTTGTAATCCATATTGTAACTAAATGTAAACGTTTTTAATTGGTTTATATTGTTTGTGATGCACTAGCAAGTCTCCGTAGGAAACAAAACTCCACTGTAAAACTGAAATTTGTACCAATCGTTGTAGCTTTTCTGAATGAACTGAACAAAGGAATGAGGAGGCAGAAAGCGAAGAGTCAGGGCTATTCACTTCGAATTCCCTATGGAATACGAACAGATATGAGGCAAACTGTATAAAGGATATTACATTGATATGCAAAAAGAGGTTAGAGAATGCAGAGTATGAAGAATTGAGGCAGAGAAGATAAGAAGGAGGAGGAGTAGAAAGAGATGCTATAAGACAGAGGCAGAGAAGATAAGAAGGAGGAGGAGTAGAAAGAGATGCTATAAGACAGATTTGAAGACTGGAGGACAGCACAAAAGAAGGTACAGAACAGCGCTAATATCCAAGGTAAATCAGCAAATGTTTTCTTTTGATAGAATGAGGAACTTGGAGCTTCCCTATCAAGTTGTAGCTTGATAGATGTCAGTTGTAGCTGACTGAGGTTGGAGCCCCCTGTAGGTTGGTGCCTGCAGAAAATTGAAGGGAGTTGGAGCTTCCTTACAAGTAGTAACTTGCAGAATTGAGGTTGGAGCCTCCTGTAGGTTGGTGCCTACAGAAAATCAGTGGTGAGAGGGAGTTGGAGCTTGCCTTTGCATCACAACAATAATAAGATGTGGTTTTCTCCCTTTATGGGTTTCCACTTATATCTGATGTCTCTATGTGTGATGCTCATATGTTGATATGGTCCATTCAATTTGCTTAATACTTGCTGCTCTCATAATAAGTTTGTTGTCACATTACCTTAATACTTGCTACTCACTGATAAAGATGGTTCACATACAAAGCTGATCATAAATTACATTGTAACTAAGCTTAATGAAAAGTTGTAAAAGATCATGAATGCATTAAACTGATTCACCCCCCCCCCTCTCAGTTTAACTAAGGATTCAACAATTGGTATCAGAGCCGGTTCCTTTTGTATCAGTTTAACAACTGAAAGGAGATCCTAGGTCCCCAGTATGTCTAGTCAAGAAGGAAGCTCAACCAATAAAGCCCCTTTTTTCACCGGTGCTAATTATGCCTTCTGGAAAATCAGAATGAGAGCTTACATAATGTCTCTAGGAATAGAAGTTTGGGCTGCTGTGGAATTTGGATATGCCCCAAAGGCAACTGACTCAAAGAAAGAAGCTAAACAAGACTTTGTAGCTAATGAAAAGGCTATGAATGCAATCTTAAATGGACTATGTGAGGCTGAATTTATCAAAGCAATGCCCAGCAAGACTTCCAAAGAAATGTGGGATACTCTTGAAAACATCCATGAGGGAAACAAAAAGGATTCAACAGGTATTGGGTGTACAGTGGTTGATCACTCTAGGGAAGGTCACCACAGATTGGGAGGCCTTGGAGATGGAGTGGGATGATAAGAAGACCGGGAAGCATCAGAAGATACAGGGCATGCACACTTACCCACCCCAGACCGTTTCAGCTCACCGGATGGAGGAAGACTTCCGAAAGGGAGACATAGAGTGGGCCGTAGAGCTGCGTGCATCAAAGGCAGGGACTACCGGGCAGACAGTTCATCCAGAGATACAGACCATCCTTGACAGGTATGCCACGGTGTTTGGGGAGATACCACCAGGACAGCCACCAGATTGGGGATTTGAGCATACGATTGAGCTAGTGTAATATCCCAAAGGGGATATTTTAACTAAGAATGCAGAAAAATACTGAATACCACAATTTGCCGTAAAATAAACATTCACTCAACAGAAGATTGCCATGTAAAATAAAAAGACAGGAAACACTGCAATCCAATACCATATAGAACGGGAAAAATCTCAGCTTTTATTTTAGATAATAAAAAGAGGTTTACATATAGATCTGACCCAAAAAGAGCTGAGATAGAAAACTAGCCACCAAGATAAGTTGTTGCATTGCTACACTACTGTGACCTCCAAAATAGAACTACTGCACTCACCCTCCGGCAACAGCTACTATTGAACCCATGAAGCACCTATTGAAGATCTGAATGATCTTCACTCTGATATCACTGAAGCTCTACAAGATCTGAGTGAAACCTCCTCAAGAGTATTGGGTTTCCGTCCAACACTCACAAATCACCCGAGGGTTTCCGTCCTGGGGCTACGGCTGAAGTAGAGAACCACATCCTCAAACCTCTCATACACAAGCAAATCTCCAAAGATATCTCCCAATGGCCTCCTCCCTTTCTTTTATAGATCCCTTGGAGCCTTCTAGAGCCTTATTTTATTATTATTTTATTCATGGAACACTTTTCCCTTTTATTAAAATATTATAAAATATTCCTTTTCAATGTATAAAAGGGTAAATCGGCTACCACGCCTCCTCCGGTCACTGAAATCTGTGTCTAACTGTCCCACCATGTAGGTATTCTCGTCCCGGTTCCAATGAGCTATTACACTAAGGTGTTCCATCATGTATTCCTCCCGGAATGCCACCTTGAGCATAATCAGCTGAGTTAAGCCCATAAATAACTCAAAATTCCGAAAGTTATCGGAATGCATCGGAACGAAAGCCAAACTGCTCGGATGGTGGAGTATATCAAGCGAATGCCTCCGAACACCATGAAAACTCCTCAAAACTCCTCCGAAAAGCTCCTCAGCCCATTGATAGCACCAATCTGTACATGTGACCTGTCTGCTCCTAACTCTGGAAGTCCCTCCTAGCCCTGTCACGGGTGATACAAAAAATGGGAACATTACAGACCTCTCGCCCCAAGATTGCTTGCCCTCAAGCAATCGAAATATGTGGGCCACTCTGTTGGCCCTCCGCATCTCAGACCCAATGCCTGGATCCCATACCAACCTCTGGGTGCTATGCACCTGTGTCAAACCTCTCGGAACAGACCCCTCAACGCTGGTATCCCAAACCGATCTCTCTCTGTCCTAGTCAACAAACAATCCTCCCGGATCCCATCGCCACCCTGGCCAATCATTGCCCAAGTCCCACGGCTCAGGCTGCGCACTGCCTCTGGCTATAGCTGATGCCCCATGAAGTGAAGCCGGCCAACAAGCATCAATGCTCCCTAGCTCCTATTGTGTTGTACCTCTAACTGTATAAGCTGCCCCACCAACTGCATACCAACTCAACACCTCTCTCCAATCCAAGTCCTGACTCAATCCCATGCTGATCCTGCTCTCCTAAAAATGGGATGGAGTGTTAACGAAATGATGACCTGGGCCCCACTGCCAGCTGGAATCTGTAATATCTGCTATGTCTAAGGGCCCCTGCTCTGCTGTGCTCCCTATGAAGAATACCGTACCATCAAGAGGGTACCAACTCATGGTCTCCCGCCAATCTATCCTGGAAGAAGAATCCACTGTAGTGCCAACTGTATACGGAATATGCCCAGAGAACTGTCGCCAACTCATAATCAACTCACGCTGCTCTGTCTCGTCTGCCAACGAAATCTGCCTGTAGAAGAGAGCCCCTCTCTCTGTGATGGGCCAAAGTGGGCAAGATATGCTGCAAGCCCCATCAATGTACTCCTGAAGAGAGCTACTCACTAGGAGTACTGCAGCTCTACTGACTGCATGTACATCTATCTGTACCTCATCAATGTGTCAACCCATCAATGGATGCGCTACCGTCTCCAACAGCTCATCCCCCTCCTGATTGGGAATGTAATGCTCCTGCTGTCTACTAGCCCCTTGCAAAACTATCTCATCAACCTCCAACATCTCTAGAGGATAGGGCTCTGTAGCTGCTGTCACTGTACTCGGTGTCTGTGCATCTGACTGCTCCACCTCAAAGGCTGACCCCAATGTTAGCCGCATATCCATCATAGGCTCAATGTGAGCGCCCATCTGGACCTCACCCAAGGAAATGTCATGCCTGATGTCCATAGTATCCTCCTCTGCTGACTCAGGCTCCATCATATGCTGCTCTAGCTGTATCGTCACAAGTGACTCATCACCCAGAGTATCTCTCATAGAGTCTCGTGGCTGCTCACCCTACACACTGGAACACAACTCCGGTCTACTGTCATCCTCTCTGCATAGCTTCTCTCACTCCCCAGAAGCATCCTCATATGATCCCATGGACTCATCTGAAGAAGAGTCCTCATCCTGGCATACAGAAGGAACGTCTACCTACTCTACCTTTGCCACCTCATTGCATCTCTCAAACATGAGTGATCAGGCCCCCAAGGTTCTTTGCAAATGAAGAAAAGTCCCTTCCTTCTCAGCTCATTCCTACTGCCTGTCCCACCAAACTAGAGCAGCTCCTCCCTAGTCAACTGTCTCCTGAATAGCCCAATATTCTGCTCAACCAGCCCTTGGGCTAGCTCATAAGCAGCCGGTGAGACCAACTGCTCTCTCCTCCAAATGCCCAACAACCGGGTCTGCAACTCTCGGCCAATGGTCTCATGGTCTCTCATACATGATGACAAGATGGACTGCATGCGTGCTATGACAGTATCAGGATGGTGTCTCCTAACGCTGAAGAAGCATCGGAACATCTGCAAAATCAGGTCATCACACTCAAGGTCAAACATGATGACATAAGTCTTGAATGTGGCCATACCCCATAAAATCTCAAGCTTCTTCCCAAAGGTAGAGCCTGCACTGTTATCCAAATCCTGAAAATTCTCAATAATCAATCTCATAATCCTCCTCATAACATCATCATTGTATGGAGCTATAGGTGCGGTCAACTTCATGATGTTACAGAGACAAGCTACAACTGGAAGTGTGACCCCTTCACAAGGTTCCTCCAAGAATTTGGGCTGTATAAGAGCAAGCATAGCTGGTTTTAGAGCCCAAATCAGTTTCTTCCCCTCTTCTTGGCTTATTTTGGACAGAAGTTCATTAAGCTCTTCTAATTTGGAAAAAACTCTCCACGACATCTTCATGTGTTTCAGATCTGTCCCAAGTGCAAAATTTTTGGGACCAACCCCCAATTCTTTCTGCAAATCTTTTGGCTGTCCTTTTTGAAGGATGGCATAAATTCCTCTTGAAAAGGGTCTGTTGTTTGGCTTTGTTTTCTGGTCTTCTGATGCATGGTGGTTTAAGGAACCAGCTTCTATTTTTATTTTCATCAATCTGTTTAGGAATCCCTCCATGGTTCAACCAATGATAACAGGAATGTTTGTGATAAATGACTGCCAATAGAGATATGTAATGTTGCCCCCACTCTGCTTATAATCTATAGTAGATGTTTTGTGGGTAGTTTAAATTTATCAACAATGGTTTACAACTTCAACAAACAATTTCACAATGAGGAATAATACAAATTGGAGCATAGAAACAACCCATAAATTCACAGCATGGATTTCCTCAATCTTTATATAGCAGAAATAAATATTATGAAGAGATGTGCAGTAGAACCTGGACTGATATGTCGATTGAGTTGATGCAAGACAGTCTTTCCACATCCAGCGCAGTGTTCAGCTATACGGGAATCCAAGAAACTCGAGTCCTTTTTTGCTATTTCCCATATTCAATGTGATTTGAGGAAGCTACCCGCATATAGAAGAGCACTTGCCTAATTTTTAATTCTCAGCGATCCAGCTCAGCAATGGTCTCTATCTTGATGTTTATACACCACTTCGAGTGCCAAAACACTCTTCAGCAAATAAGCAAGAATTCTGGTCTTGAAATTAAAATCCACGCCCAGAAGTACAAATGCCTACATAAGGAATTTGGCCTCCAATTTGAATCGACTTCCCTGTGGCATATAATACAAACTTGGCCCTTCCAGATAAGCTATTACAGGCATATAAAGTCACGACTTCAAGGGATTTTTCAGATCTGTATCATGCATACAACAATGATCTCATTCTCGGAATTTTAAATTTCTCAATTCCTTGTTGTTGTTTCCCTGCAATTCGTGAGCTTGGAATCCTTGGTCCCACAAAAACAATGTGGTCTCTTAAAACAGCAACTATCAGCTCTTACCACAGAAATTATAATACTGCTGCCCTAATTCGACCTCCTATATTAAGCGATAATTTGGTCTTCGATCATTATGAAATGCGAATTATTACTCACGCATCCAAAATATGAGTGGCCCTTTTCAGCGTGATACACCACGCTGTCGTCTTCCAATTCTGTCGTCCATCAATGCTGGATTCACGCTCGATGTTGGATTCATACTGTCGCTTTCCATCCTGCACGGCACCCACTTTGATGGCGGCTCGTTCCCCTTTTTCTTATGTGGATCACAGCC
This sequence comes from Pinus albicaulis, assembly GCA_034641835.2. Classification (NCBI taxonomy): domain Eukaryota; kingdom Viridiplantae; phylum Streptophyta; class Pinopsida; order Pinales; family Pinaceae; genus Pinus; species Pinus albicaulis. Next base: position 118,465,763 of record CM076570.1, read on the forward strand.
CCCCCTACAGCGACTCGACTCCGATCAATACCGGGCGGTGTTACATGCAGCGGTTATGCCTCCGTAGCCCATTGTTCCTTACGTCCAAGATTCGGGCAATATTTTTGACAACATTTGACCCCCGTGGAATTTGGTTCTGGCGGCTGTTTGAATTACTATTTGCGTGGACAATGCCAATATGCCTCCACCTGTAGCAAGTTCACACGGCCTCCTCACATATTACAAACAACCCGACAACAAGCAATGGCTCACGTCCCGAGGAGAATGTGCTCTGACTAATTACTACACACCGGGTTCCACATGCTCACTATTCCTAACAGCGTTGTCGCCCAGCGGATTAACCATGACTCCTCCCGATCCCATCATACAATCATATAGGTGGATATTCCACTCCACGTAAGCTCATTTGATTTCCTTCAATTCTACGGTGGTTGTGCCCTGGCGTCCGAACTTGAGGATTGAGACTCTACGTAGATCGTGTGATGCCCGTCACATACTAGCTGCATATAAATTTCTCGGTATCTTCGACAGGAATCCAACCTTGAAAATAATTGGACGGCTGCCCAAAAAAAAAATTCAGATCCTGAAATTAAAAATGTGTCCTAGCTGAATAACGTGACGGTTGATCAATTAGCGGCTCGATCCATACTAAGGTGACTGCAGCCACTCAGTTCAACGTGCGGCCCTCACTTGCCGACGTGAAGCACAACATTACGCCTGATACGATATATCATGCAATCAACTCCTGCGCTCTACGTGAATTCACCTGACAGTGATCGCGTGAAAGCAGTGACGATCTCCGGGATTCCAATTTTGAGCCGTCTCGGTCCAACAAACCCAACGGATCTATGATGGATCAACTAATTTGGTCTAGTGCGCCTTTCTTAACAAGCTTCGCCAGGCAACGCATCCTTTGATTTGAATTGTTCCTCACCCATTACATATTCGATGGCTAGCGTTTGCCAAAGTCTCAATTTCACACCATTCGCACTTCTTATGTGCTTTGAATATACGTGTTAACTCAACGGACCAGTTTACACATCCAATGTGCTCCTTGGACGGTAGTTTGGCTGTAGCCCCAACAATTCACAAACTTGTCTTCTGAAATTATTCTCGCAACCCTACGAACTTAGCCGATTGAAATACCTGAATCTTGCTCCACATTGACAACGTCGACCTCAAAAATGTCTTCAGCTTATGTAATAATCAACCCTTCGACAAATAAAATTTTGACCCTCCACCAGATATGAGTTTGAGGTGAAACATGAGTGGCTCCCCTTCAACAATTCCAAATCAGATAATTCAACAATTTCAAAGGAAATCTGTTGAATGCTTAGGTGATAATTTCACACCACTTCCCTGAAATAAATTTCAATAATTTGATCATGAACCTTCTTTGACATTTAGCTGCAATAACCCTCAGGCTGGCAAGATCACCAACTCTGATACCACTGTAATATCCCAGTTGGGATATTTTAACTAAGAATGCAGAAAAATACTGAATACCACAATTTGCCGTAAAATAAACATTCACTCAACAGAAGATTGCCACGTAAAATAAAAAGACAGGAAACACTGCAATCCAATACCATATAGAACGGGAAAAATCTCAGTTTTTATTATAGATAATAAAAACGGGTTTACATATAGATCTGACCCAGAAAGAGCTGAGATAGAAAACTCGCCACCAAGATAAGCTGCTGCACTGCTACACTGCTATGACCTCCAAAATCGAACTGCTGCACTCACCCTCCGGCAACAGCTACTACTGAACCCATGAAGCACCTATTGAAGATCTGAATGATCTTCACTCTGATATCACTGAAGCTCTACGAGATCTCTGAGTGAAACCTCCTCAAGAGTATTGGGTTTTCGTCCAACACTCACAAATCACCCGAGGGTTTCCGTTCTGGGGCTACGGTTGAAGTAGAGAACCACGTCCTCAAACCTCTCATACACAAGCAAATGATCTACTCCAAAGATATCTCCCAATGGCCTCCTCCCTTTCTTTTATAGATCCCTTGGAGCCTTCTAGAGCATTATTTTATTATTATTTTATTCATGGAGCACTTTTCCCTTTTATTAAAATATTATAAAATATTCCTTTTTAATGCAGAAAAGGGTAAATCGGCTACCACGCCTCCTTCGGTCACTGAAATTTGTGTCTAACTGTCCCACCATGTAGGTATTCTCGTCCCGGTTCCAATGAGCTATTACACTAAGGTGTTCCAACATGTATTCCTCCCGGAATGCCACCTTGAGCATAATCAGCTGAAATAAACCCATAAATAACTCAAATTTCCGAAAGTTATCGGAATGCATCGAAACGAAAGCCAAACTGCTCGGATGATGGATTATATCAAGCGAATGCCTCCGGACACCATGAAAACTCCTCAAAACTCCTCCGAAAAGCCCCTGAGCCCACTGATAACACCAATCTGTACTTGTGACCTGTCTGCTCCTAACTCTGGAAGACCAACCTGGCCCTGTCATAAGTGTCGCCAAAAATGGGAATATTACAGCTAGAGCAAGGCATTCAAGCCGTCATTACTACACCCTATAGGCACCCTAAGGCCTATCAAGACGAGATCGAGCAAACTATCCGCGAGTTGTTAGCTCTTGGACACATTCGGCCTAGCACCAGTCCCTTCGCTTCTTCGGTAGTGTTGGTGAAGAAGAAGGACGGCACATTGAGGATGTGCATTGATTATAGGGCCCTAAACAAGAAGACCATGAAGAACAAGTACCCTATTCCTCGGATTGACGATCTGATGGATGAGTTGAGAGGGGCACAGTTCTTCTCAAAGATTGATTTGAGATCCGGGTACCATCAGATTCGCGTGAAGGAACAAGACATTCCCAAGACCGCTTTCAGGTGCCACTATGGCCATTTTGAGTTCTTGGTGATGCCCTTCGGGCTAACCAATGCACCGGCCACCTTCCACTCGTGTATGAACCCCATCTTCCGCAGTCACTTGAGGAAGTTTATGTTGGTCTTCTTTGATGACATATTGATATATAGCAGGACATGGGAGGAGCATCTCCAGCACATAGAGGCAGTGTTGCGTATTATGGAGGAGCAGCAGTTTTATGCTAAGCTCTCCAAGTGCGAGTTTGGATTGACGGAGATGCTATATTTGGGACACATCATAGGGGTGGACGGAGTGAGGGTCCACGAGGAGAAGATCAGGGCCATCAGGGATTGGCCAGAGCCAAGAAATGTGATAGAATTTCAGGGGTTTGTGGGTATCTGCACCTACTACAAGAAGTTCATCAAGAGTTTCTCTCAGCTTGCTGCACCCCTTACAGATCTGACGAAGAAGGGGGCATTCAGTTGGACAGATACAGCGCAGCGAGCCTTTGACAGGCTCAAGGAGGTGATGAGCAGCTGCCCAATGCTAGCATTGCCAGATTTCACACGGCCATTCGTTCTGGAGTGTGACGCATCAGGCGAGGGGGTCGGTGCAGTGTTGATGCAGGGAGGCCACCCTATAGCTTTTGAGAGCCGGAAGCTCCTTCCACATGAGCAGTTGTATGCCATATACGACAAGGAGATGCTGGCCATCATGCATGCATTGGCCAAATTCCAGCAGTACCTGGTAGGTAACAGGTTCAGGGTGAGGAATGACCACAACAGCCTCAGATTCTTCTTAGAGCAGAAGCAGCTACAAGACAGGCAGCAGAAGTGGGTCAGCAAGATCCAAGCCTACGACTTTGAAATCGAGTATGTCAAAGGGAAGAAGAACGTGGTGGATGATGCACTTTCACGTAGACAGCCACGTTGTCTCTGATGAGTTTGGACGCGTATTGGAGAGCTCGGCTATTGCTGGAGTACTCCAAGGATAGGTTTGCTTGTGAGATTCTGGATGGTCAGGTGACAGATGATAGGTACAGGGTGATGGATGAGATCATCTACTACAGGGACAGGATCTTCTTGACTGAGGGCTCTCAGCTCAAGAAGAAGATATTGCAGGCTTCTCATGATTCACCATTGTCTGACCACCAGGGGTTCACCAAAACCTACAGGGCCATCAAGGAGAGGTTCTCATGGAAGGGCCTCAAGGAGGACGTACTCCAGCATGTCAGGGAGTGTGAGGTTTGTCAGCGCAACAAGGGGGAGATGAACCATCCGGCAGGTTTGTTGCAGCCTTTTCCCATTCCAGAGGGGAAATGGGAGAGTGCTTCAATGGACTTCATCACAGGGTTGCCCATGGTGCAGGGCAAGGACTGTATATTCGTCGTCGTTGATCGATTGACGAAATATGCACATTTTTTCGCCATATCTGCACATTATACAGCAGCACAGGTGGCGGAGCTGTTCTTCAGAGACATCTTCAGGTTACATGGTCTTCCCAAGACCATTGCCGCGATGTGATAAAGCCGTTCATGGGGCGGATTTCGAAGTAAGAGCGCCCGCTGGTGGGGACCGAGTTGACACCGAGCACCCCATCGACAAATGACAAGAAGATGTGAGACATGGCCACAGAATCTGAGGGTTGGCCGAGAACCACGTCGGGCAAGCAGAGCATGGCCGAAGTGGTCGCACCTAGAAGAGCATCGCTACAACAACACACATCACATGCTCAGCGATGTCTTTGTCAGCGTAATATACATACTGTGTTTATCTTTTGTTGATGATGTTTGGTGCCAAGAAAGCCCGAGAGCCAAGGATTGGATCCAAGAGAATCGTGACATCCTTCAGCTCTCAAGGATAACATGGCTACAACAAAACTCAAAGTAGGTGGTTGTAACAGGGGCATTGCAGAGAGACAGCTGAGGCAAGCTCTTGGTTCACCTACGCGTGCATCGACACCGACTCGACAAAGAGAGTTGAGAAGCTCAAGCCCCGTTTTTATGGGCCTTACAGGATGATACGCAGGATTGGGCAGGTTGCTTATGAGTTGGAGCTGCCCCAGGGCAGCAAGATTCATAATATCTTTCACGTGTCGTGCCTGAAGAAGGCATTGGGACAGCAGGTGACGGTGACAGGGGAGCTTCCACCTACAGATGATGCGGGGCATTTGGTGCTACAACCGGAGGCCATTATTGATACCAAGGAGAGGCAGTTGCGGAGCAGGACAGTGCAGGAATTCTTAGTGAGGTGGAAGAATTTGCTGGATGAGGATGCCACTTGGGAGAGTGAGAAGATCTTGCAGCATCCATCACTACAGTTGCTTGGGGTCAAGCAACATTTTGCTGGGAGAAAATATTAATTTTGACCAATTTTGCCTTATTATAGTTGGAGCATGAATAAAGTGAGTAAAATGTTAATTAACTCACTTAGGATAAAGCATTTTCCTAAAGTCCACATCGAAATTAAGGGAGTGGGGCCTAGTGGCCAAGTGGACAGCACAGGAGAGGGACGCAGACCACGTGGGCAGCGTGGGGCCTACCTCACACAAATGAGAGGGACAGCGTGGGCCAAGGAGCACGTGGGAGATGGTGGGGCCTAGGGAGAGAGAGGCCCATCATTATAAAAGGGAGGAGAGCCCCCTCATTTTGGCATTCATGTTTATGCATATTGAGCTAGTCATTTCGACTTGGAGCAAGTTGGCTATTTAGCTTGTCTGCAGTACTGTTCAGTACACCGCGTGTCTCCGTTCGGAGATCCCACCCTTAGGCCCGGGAGACTTCGAGTGCTTGCTCGGGTGAGGTATTTCCGTCAGCATTTTGCAGGAGGATCGGTGATTGCATTCGTGGAGGAGCAGAGCATTTAGAGACTGTGCAGTCTTGAGAGGGAGGACGCAGTCCATCTTGGGGGAGCTCCAGATTGACACCATTTTGGAGGATTCATGCCAAAGGATTGAGCAAGGGGCCAACCCTTGCCTATTGGAGACATTTGACAGAGTGGGAGGCCATATTTTGGGAGGATTGCATTCAGCACTAGCGTGGCCCTTGGGAGGATAGCGTAGATCCTCAAGGGAGGCATTTTCGGGGGTCGACCATTTCAGAAACGCTCTCTGGGCTTTTCTGGGTATTGAGAGTAGAGGTCGATTCCAGAGTATTAGATTTTTCCGAGTAGGGGAGCAGCCCCAAATACTCATTTTGTTCCAGCAGTAGCAGCAGCATGGCAGTATTCCAGCAGCTTGGACGCAGAGTAGAGAGCAGCCATTTCCATTGATATTCTGAGAGTATTCCTACACTTCCCTAGTGCAAGTAGAGGTGCCATCATTCTGATCACCTCTTGTACTCATTTCTATTTCTCAGTATAATAAAATGGCGTAGCATTCTCTCTATTTCGTGTGTATCTGCTTCATGATCTGTTTCTAGCATTTTATATCTTGTTGTATGCTTTGTATTACTGTCTATTTCCCCTTCGGGATATTACACTTATTTGATAAAATTTGTCGAGCCCTTCTTTTTAATAAATCATCCAATAATAATCGTTGTAATTGGAAATTGGAAAACCTGCAAGCTGAGCCGAGACCGAAGCTCTGATACCACTGTAATATCCCCAAATGGGATATTTTACTAATTTTGCAGAAATCACACTTACCCAACATTTTACCATTAAATTACTAAATTAATAAACAGAAGATTGCCATGTAAAATAAAACACATAAGCACTACAATCTATCAACACATCGAATAAGAAGAATCTCAGCATTTTTATTATAGATAATAACTGGGGTTACAAAATTACAAATACATCTGACCCAAAAAGCGCTGAGAGGGAGAACTGGCCATCAATATGAACTGCTGCAAAGTGTTGGCCTCCAAAACTGAATTGCTGCACTCTCCCTCCGGAAACAGCTACAATTGAATCCACTGAAGCACCCGTTGAAGATCTAAATAATCCTCACTCCATTATCTTTGAAGCTCTGCGAAACTTCTAAATGAAGTCTCCTCAAAGAGAGTTGGGTTTTCATCCAACACTCACCAATCACTCGAGGGTTTCCGTCCTGGGGCTACCAATGAAGTAGAGAACCACATCTCAAACCTTTCACATAAGAAAATGATCTAATCCAAAGATATCCCTCAATGGCCTCCCCCCTTTCTTTTATAGATCTCTTGGAGCCTTCTAGAGCCTTATTTTATTATTATTTTATTCATGGACCACTTTTCCCTCTTATTAAAATATTCCTTTTTAATGCAAAAGAGAGTAAATCGATTACCACGTCTTCTCCTGTCACTAAAACTCTTGTCCAACTATCCCATCATGTAGGTATCCTCATCCCGCTTCCAATGAGCTATTACACTAAGGTTTTCTATCATGTATTCCTCCCAGAATGTCACCTTGAGCGTAATTCACTGAGTTAAGCCCAAAAATAACTCAATTTTCCGAAAGTTGTCAAAACGCACAAGAACGAAAGGCAAGTTGCTCAGATGATGGAATACATCAAGAAAATGCCACCCGAACACATAGAAAGTCCTCAAAAATCCTCCAAAAAGCCCTTGGGCCCACTGATGACACGAACCTGTACCTGTGACCTATCTGCTCCTAACTCTGGAAGTCCGTCCTAGCCCTATCATAGGTGACACCAAAAAATGGAATATTACAAAGTGGTTGGACATGTGCCATCCTAGACATAGAGAGTACGGAAATCTTCGATGCGTCAATCGGTCTTGCTATCGGTCTCTATCCACATTTCCCACCTCATTGGCCAAGATGAGAGGTTCTTCCCATGAGTCTGGGACTCCATGGGTAGGATGCATATGGGGCACAGATCAAAGAGAGGTGAACCAACTCAATATTATCATGGTGGGGCGGAAGCACACCAACAAGGTTCAGCAAGCTTAGCCCTGTGGTTTCTTATAGCTCCAAGAAGCTATCCCCAAAGCCCCCTGGAGCTCCCAAAGCTCATCGTCCAACAAGACACTCAGAATAGGGTCGTTCCACGATTCCAAGATTCTCACGGAAGGTTAGGAACTTAACCTTCCCCAAGGGCTTTGTGAGAATATCCACGACCTACTCATTAGTTCCTATATGACCGAGTCTTACAGCGCCTCGTTGTACCATATCCTAGATAAAATGGTACCTGATATCAATATGCTTGGATCGATCGTGGAACACGGGATTCTCTAACAAACAAATGCCACTCTGGTTATCACAAAGGATAACGGTGGTATCTAGCACATGCCCGAACAACTCACTGAAGATCTTTCGCAACCAAATAGCTTCACAACAGGCCATACTCACTGCAATGTATTCGGCCTCAGCAGTGCTCAAAGCGATTGACTTCTGCTTTCTACTCATCCAAGATATCGAAGCAGACCCAAGTATGAAGCAGCGTCCAGATATGATCTTGCGATCCACCACACTGCCAGCCCAATCGGCATCAGTATATCCATGGAGTCTCAAACTCCCAGCAGTGTGTCTCAACCTATGGTTTATCATGCCCCAAAGAGATCTCAAGAGATTCTTGGCACCAACCTAGTGACTGTGATGAGGATCAACCATGTGTTGACTCAAAGTGTTCACTGCAAAACATAGCTCCGGACAGGAGTTCACTAAGAACATCAGGGCCCCCACAAGTTGTCGATACTCGATAGGATTCGATAGCAGCAAGATCAATTCAGCACCAGGATTACACAGCTCATCCCAGGGCAGCACAGTCACTCAGGGGATTACGCAGTCAAGGAGGAGAGCAGCTCCGGGAGAGGAGGAAGCTTGAGATATTTCAGTCCGGAGCCTTGTGAGGGGATCACCCCTTCCATAGCAGAGTTCTTTGGTTAGGTGGTGGCCATTCTTTACAGCAATTCAGTTCAAAGACCAGCGTACCCAACAGAAGTGCGTACCCATCCCAAGGGGGTGATTTTCCGGGGTCAACCTTTCTGGAAATCCTTCGTGGGTTATCTTGGGTTTTTGGACGAAAGTCCGATGTCCGAGTTCCGGATTTTTCTGAGCAACAGAACAACCCCTTTTCGCAGTCCCTTTCCAGCCAGCAGCAGCATTTCCAGCAGGACAGCGTAGAGGAGGAGCCACGTAGAGCAGCAAAGGAGCATACTTTATGAGTAGGGAAAGAGATACCATTTCAACCTGCCTAGAACAGGCCAAGGTGCTATCATTCTGAGCACCACTTGTACTTGTCCCTCATTTCAGAAACATTAATAAAATGGCTCAGCAATTCTGGTTTATTTGTAGTGTTTTCATGCATGCTTCTATTTGTTGTAGTTTTAGTCTTGTAAATTTTTGTAGATGTTCTATGCTTGATGCAACTTTACTTTTATAACAGCAATCACATAAACAGTTAAGTAAAAATGCTGATTGAACATACCAGTGGATCTATAGAAGACAAACCAGAAATAGGAGAATGTGTTGGTGCGTTACGGCGGTCAGCAGGATGCTTCAACCAACAAAGTCTTTTTGGTCAGCCAACCCAGAATGTGTCACAACAGTCCTCAAATCAGTCACCCAGTCAACTCAAAGTCAACCCCAGAAAAGTCAACACAGTCCAGAAAAAGTCAATGTAGGGCAGCAACAATAAAGTCAACGCAGCTCCAACTTCGGTCAACCTTTTGACCTCGATTTTTGTGCCGATGAGTACGGCCTTCAAAAATCAAACTCTCCACCAAATTTCAGCGAATTCGGACCATGCGTTGACCAAAGTCAACGCTGGTCAAACTTGCCCAAAAACCCTAATTGCAGAAAATTTGCTGCAGTAAATTTCGTCCTTTTTGCTGTAGTAGATTTTGTCCTCCTTCTCACGTGGGAGATGAAACTGCTTCTCAGATGCTCGTATATAATCAGAGGAGAAGATGTGTGATGTTGAGTGAGTGAAATGCTCTCCAACGTTGACTATATTTATATCCATCATTGAGGTGTGTGACACATCTGCTGGGGGTGTAAAACCTTAAGGCCGACCTGCACTTAAATTTATTATAAATAATAAATTCAAAATAAATGTTCTGCTCATCAGATTAAAATCAATTTTATATTGATTTTACACCTCTCTGAAAGAGGAATCCAATACAAATATTGGAATCTTTATCTAAGCATCACAAGATGGAGTTTGGACCTAGTTGTCCAAATTTAACAAGTCTTGTGTTGCTTTGTATTACTGTCTATTCCCAATTTGGGATATTAAAGTGTTATTAGAGTTCATAGACTTGGCTCAGCCTGTGGAGTAACTGGTCTATGACAGTCGGAGATAGAGAGCTCATCACATACCTGAAGCAGAGGTATAGAAGCAGAGAGCGTAGCCTCGAAATCACACCTGACCAAGAGGACAATGTTTTGGTTGAGGAAGAAAAGGGAAAAGCACCAATGGCAGATGAAAGAGATGAAGAGAAGGAGTTTGGTAACATCCTCTTAAAATCCGTGCAAGAGCTTTCCAAAAAGATAGAGGAAATGGGACAAAAGTTTGTCGGAGAGAACAAATAATGGGAAATTCCAAGGAAATTTCACAATGGAGAAGGGTCTGGTACTTCTCACCATGTCCTGGAGCATAACGCTGCGTAGAAGGTAGTGCTACGCACTCCCCCACGTTCCACCATGCCCACATTCTTGACTTCAGGAGCGGGAACGAGAAGACCCCAGGAGCCGTTGGTGGCTCATTACGGGGAGTATTTTGCAGAATATCAGTCAAATGGGTCGGATTTTGGAGATGCACTCACCTTCAACGAATTCTGCCAACTAAAAAACAATAGCAGACCATGCAGCCACAATAGAGGAGGGTACACGCAGGGGAGTGACATGCAACGTACCGTGGGCAAATTTTTCTTGCCTACCTATGATGGATCATCGAAGTGTTCGACAAAGGCTTGGGTGGAGAAGCTGGACATTTATTTTCAGCTGAATCAAATGGCAGAGGTAGAGGCTATCAAGGTGGCAGTGTTGCACCTTGAGGGAGAAGCCCACGACAAGTGGTTCCACGGGATGTCTATGCTGGGTCACGCAGGTTGGTTGAGAGATTTGATCGAGAGGACCCGGAGGAACATTTTGTTGAGTTGACCAAGCTCAAACAGACAGGGAACCCGAAAACTTACATCTCTGAGTTCTTAAAGCTCATAGTGTTGGTTCTAGATCTGTCTGTGGCCAAGAGAGTGTATATGTAGGACATAGTAGGGAGGACTAGGGACTTGCAGGATGCCATGCTGAGGACGAAAGCTCCTTTTCCCCACAAACCAGCATTCCAACAGAGGGGGAAAGACGTGAGAGATCCACCCCCGAGAGGGAACCAGGGCTGAGGGTCTTTGGATGATGATACCCGAAGAGACTTGAGACCGAGGAAGTTGTGCTTCACTTGTCAGGAGCCATGGGCACCGAGTCATCGTTGTGCCATGGGGAAGGCACATTACATTGAGGTCTTCCCCAATAATGAGGGAGAAGAAGAGGCATATGAGGAGTTGGAGGGAGATGCCAGCATCGGTGCACTAGGAGGAGATCATCCACCACCACCTCCCCCAACAGCAGCAGCAGCAGTGTTTGCACCTACTGGAGGAGTCCTTGCATCCTTGCGGGGAGTTCCCAAGTACTTAATGCTAAGAATATGAGGCACAGTCCAGGGGCAACGTGTCTCAGTACTGGTGGACAGCGGGGCCACACATAACTTCATCGATGCCCAATTAGTGCAGAGGAGGGGCATACCGACAGAGAGCTTTGATGGGTTCTACGTGTTGGTTCTAGGTGCCAGGACCATGTAGTGCATGCAGTATGTTCCGGCATTAGCAATGACCACGAGGACATACACAGTGACAGATCACTTTTTTGTGGTCAATATTCTAGATACCAACGTGGTATTGGGTGTACAGTGGCTTATTACACTTGGGAAGGTCACTAGAGAATGGGAGATTTTGGAGATGGAGTGGACGGAGAAGAAGAGTGGGAAGCATGTGATGATCAGGGGCATGCACACATACCCTCCCCAAACAATCTCTGCACACCGGATGGAGGCAGACTTCCGGAAGGAAGACATAAAGTGGGTAGTTGAGCTGCATATTTCAGAGGCAGGAATCTCAGGAAATCCTTCGCAGGTTATTCTGGGTTTTTGGAGGAGAGTCCGGTGTCCGAGTTTCATATTTTTCTGAGCAGCAGAACAACCTCTTTTCGCAGTCCCTTTCCAGCCAGCAGCAGCATTTCCAGCAGGACAACATAGAGGAGGAGCCACGCAGAGCAGTAGAGGAGCAGACTTTTTGAGGAGGGAAAGAGAGACCATTTCAGCCTGCCTAGAGCAGGCCAAGGTGCCATCATTCTGAGCACTACTTGTACTTGTCCCTCATTTCAGAAACATTAATAAAATGGCTCAGCAGTTCTGGTTTATTTGCAATGTTTTTCATGCATGCTTCTATTTTTTGTAGTTTTAGTCTCGTGCTGCTTTGTCTTACTTCCTATTCCCAATTTGGGATATTACAAAAGAGGGGAAAAGGGCTAAAACACAGTCCTAACCCAGAATCTCTACAAAAACACAGCGTGGGCTAGGGTTTTAGGGGAAAACGAAAGAAATGAGGGAGATGAATGTGGGAAATGGTTTGGGGAGTTGTATGAGGAGTGTAAGAAGGTGATAGGCTAGAAATACCAGGAGTTTTCTCACTAAAACCAACCATACATGGAAGGAATCCAAAAACGTAGTTGAAAACCCTAGAAGAGGGAATCCAGCCTTTGCTGAAGAAATTCACTTGAATGAGAGGTAAGGAATGTTCACTTACTGACTTAGGAGCACCTGAACCTTGTGAAATGATGAATAGAATCCCTGTGATGCTTGCTTGGCCTCCACTTTCAAAAGCGCAGCAAGTGAGCTAGAAGCGCAACGTAGGAGGTAAACTTGTGCTTTGAGGATGAATTTTAATGCTCTAGTGGATGAAATGGAGTTTGGTGGTAGAGAGGAGTGTTGGAAATACTAAGAGGGGGGAGGGGGAGGGGTGAATTAGTATTTATTTTCAATTGTTAGTTTTACCAGTTAGATCACTTATATTTAGTACACAAAATGAACAATGATGTAATAAGTACTTTTATTAATTTCGTCTTACAATAAATCAAGTACAATAATAGTATAGGGCTCCAACCCTAGATGAAGACTCTAATCTTCTAGGCTCCAACCTGTATTGTGCCAAGCACCGACTTGGACTTTCCAAGGCTCCAACCTTGTCACTTTGAGGCACCAACCTCTAGGGCTCCAACCCTATCTCTGGTACAGGATCCAACTTGGTTTCTTGAGGACTCCAATCCTCTAGGGCTCCAACCCTATCTTCCAAGGCACCGACCTTATCTCTATGAGGCTCCAACCTCTTGGACTCCAACCCTCAGCTTCACTTCGTCAAAATATGTTTGGTTATACTTCACGGCTCCCAATGTCTTCTTCAACGAGCCCTGTCAATCTTCGCTTAGTCTTCACTTTAGTCTCCACGTAACATTATCAATGACAACCTTGATCTCTTAGAAGGTGTCACCACTGCTCTTCATTGTACCCAAACAATTTCTCCAAGTCACATCATGATGATATCATGGTCTCCAATGATCTCCACAAATATTCAATGTGCCTTCAATGAGCAGACCTAGTTCTACACCTGCTCTAAGTCTCTTCAAGGGCTTTTTCAAGATCTTCTCACAAGGGCTCAACAAGGTATTTCTCCACAATCTCTTCAAGATGTCTTCAAGGTACTCCAAGATGTCTTCAAGATTCTTCACTTTGTTGCACCAAGTCTGCTCCATAAACTAATCTTCACGATCTTCAAGGAATGTCTTCAAACCCAAAGCACTTTTCAAATTCTTCTTATGTTCTAAAAACAATTTGTTCTTGACTGTCAATATATGTTTCCACCACTGATCTTGATGTTTCCACCACAATTGCTTCACACAATGAAACACTCGACCTTCAAAATGCAGGTCTATCCTTGGTGTTGTGACTTACCTCTTCACTGAAGATCTGAAGATAATAATGCTGCAATCACAGTCTAGCTCACCACTTAACCCAAGCTTATAACTGTTCTTTATACCTGAACCATAGCACAAAATCCGAGGACTCCACAAATCGAAATCTATCTGAGGGACAGTACTGTTCCACAGTCCCTAGATTACTGCACTAATTCAAACTTACAGTAGGTCCAAAGGTTGACCAAGTCTGAAGCAAAAAGGTCCGAAGCATAAGTTTGTTGATGAACTGAAATAGTCTGAAATACTGTACCTATAGTAGGTCCGAAACACAGAACTGAGGAGAAGTTAAAGCACTTGCAATGTACTTATGGTTAAGAAGTCTGAACCACTATAAGCCAATTCTGTCCTCAAAGAATTTACCTAAACAGTCCTCCTTCTAGTAATGCAATCCGAAGTTATTGTTGAGGTTATTCCAAGCTCATTTTAAATGACTGTTTATTAGTCCAAGTCTAAAGAAACGCAGAAATTTCTGAGTCTTGAACTGCCTGATCCGAGCCTCTTCCAAAAGGCAGCAAGTCCAAGCTTGATCATGTAGCTTAGCTGCTTGTAAAATAGTCCTTCTGTCTACGGCTTTTTATCCCTGGTAGCTGCTTCAAATGTCAAGGAGATTTCATCCTTTTCTAATTCAATCAGAAGAATTTTCTCGGTTTAGTTTTATCTTCAGCCCAACCAATTACATAATAGCTTCCTCCTTTCGTCCTTAAGCTTCTCTTCTTGGTGTCTTGTATCACTGTAATTGTTGAACGAATTTTTATGATTGAAATGAGGTTCTGGGGTTTTATATTTATAGTAGTTTATCAAATTTTAAAGGTCACGTCTGTTTGGAGGGGACCGACATGAGTGTGTGAAGGTAGGTCAGCTAGGCTTCAAAAATTTGATATGTGATCTTAAAAAATTAATTTCTCTTAAACTATTTGGAGTTAGGGGCTGAGTGAGGACTCGTTGGAAAGAGGAAAGATTCCTCTTTAAGATGGCGAAGGAGCGAACTTGACAGGATGCCTCTAAGGTGACAAAAAATAATTTTCTTTATGAGCGTCATTAATAGCTTGACATCTTCATAAGGTTAGATCAGCCTTATCATCTTCATTAATGGCATCCTTAACACCTAGGGATTGCATGAGGTTCATTGACATCACAAGAATATTTCCCATCTCAGCTAATGCCATATTGACATCAATGACAACCTTGACTAACAATCTCCCCCTTTTTCATTGATGGCAATATTCTTGCCCTTCAACGTTCTCTCCCCCTTTGACATCAATGGCAAAAGGGGTGCTCAAGTACTCCCCCTAAAAAGTTGCTTCTCTTTATCATATTTTCTTCGTCAATAATAGTTCTTCATAGGTACGATGCTCACCCTGTCATGGTGCTCTTCTTTCTAGCAATGTGTTCCATGATGGATGTGTTTACATCCTCTCCATGGATGAACCAACTCCCCCTGCATGCATAAGCTCTTCTAGCTTCTTTAGACAAGAAAGATTGCTGCCTTGTGATCAAGTGGAAGAAATCTTCACAATTTCATTATTTTCTTCAATGGAGTTTCTCCCGAGAGATGATCTGTCAAGATTGTCCAAGTGTGACTCATCATGGATTCCATAACACCTTTTCACAAATGACTTCTGCAAGAATAGTCATGAGTCACCAGCTCCCCCTAATAGTACGCATGGTCTCCTTTTTTGCAGAGTCTCATCATCAAACACTTGAAATATCACATTTTCCAAGGATGTCTTCATCAAATCAACATGTGTTTTTGGCTAGAGTGTTCAAGAGACTTTCGGATCCAATTTCCTGCCTTTTCCACACTTGTGTAACTTTCTTCTCTAGCTTGGTTGTCATAATTTTAACTTGTTTAGGGACCCAAGTCAAGTTACAATCAAGAGCCCCAATGTTATCGCAATTGAAGCATTCCATTTTATTCGTGAGTGAAGAAGCATGAGTTCTTGCAAAGTTTCTTCTAGGAGATTGACAGGGACCATTATATTTGTCTTTGTGATATGCCCTACAATATTTTGCCATGTGCCCAAAGTTTGTACAAGAATAGCAATATCCAAGAAATATACTTTGGTGCCTGGGAGATGAAGAGTTCCTTGAAGTACTTCTGAAGTCTTTTTGCCATGTGATTCTTTGATGATATTCATTTCCTTTTGTATTCTTGACACCATCTGTAAGTCTCCTTGGAGTAGGGTTTCTTCTAAAGTCATCTTGACTCTTGCCTTTGCTCGAAACGGGAGTATCATTTCTTCTTGGCTTCCTCACATATTTTTTGTTTGAAGCATTATCATTCTTGCTTGAGGATTCACCTACATAGCCAAGACCGGATTTATCAAGGGGGGAGTCTTTGATGACTTACGATGTCATCTAGGGTTTGAGAACTCTTCAAGTTCTTATTCAGCAAGTCAACTTCCTTTTTAAGAGAGACAATTTCTCCTTCCAATTTTTCACAATCTTCATCTTTCATGACTAGTTGCTTCTTCATTTCTTCCATCATCCTTGTTGCTTCGTGTGCTTCGATTTTAAGGGAGATGATATTTGATTTCATTATGAATATTTCTTCATTCTCCTTTGCTAGATTGTTCTCCATTTCTTCTTTTATTCTTGTAGCTTCACATGTTTGGGCCTTGAGAAGATTCATGTCTGATTTTAGTTTGAATATTTCTTCATCCTTTTCTTCTAGTTGGCATATCATGGTGTTTCTCTCCTTTTCTGCTTCATCGACTTGTCCTTCTATGAATGCCAGAGTTTTCATCACCCTCTCGGCTCCTTGTGCTTGTTTCATTGTTTCTTCTAGTTGAGATCTAAGAGAGGAGACCTCTTCCTTGTATTGACCAATTTCTTCTTCAATATTGTTCAAGCTCTTAAGTCTTTGTTCAAGGTGGCTCGACAAAGTTTCTCCCCTTTTCCTTGCCTTATCCAATTGATTTGTCATAGATATGACTTCTTCATGATGCTTTCTTTTGTTTTGATGAAATTACTCCTTAAGTTTGGCGAGCTCCTTGTCTCTTTCTTGTACTTGAAGCTTGACAAAGTCAACTTCCTTCCTTATCTTGTCTTGGTTACCAACTTGCGCTTTCTTCTTAACTTCCTCATTTTCCTTTTTCAACCTGTTAATCTCTTCCATGGAAGCCATAAGTGTTGATATTTCGTATAGTTGGTGTAGCATCGAGTGTGCACTAGCCCTGGAATTTTGTGGAGGGGCTAGGACACACTTGATCTCCAAAACCCAAAAAGGATTTGAGAAATTTCAGTTGGTGTTCAAGTTATTCAAATAATTATTTATTTTAATGGATTTCCTAAGTCTAAACTTAGGAAAATTAAATAATTAAAGTGAATTAATTAACACATGTTCTGAAATTGTCTTAAGTCACATGGATCAAGCAGTCTTTTAATCTCAGCCGTTGATGAATTATTTAATCTCGACCGTTGAAGGGTTCAACGAAAAGTATAAGAGAAAGGCTTGAGGGTCAGTTGGAAGAGACACACAGTTGCAGAGCTGAGGAATAGATCTGGAATTCTAGGGAAGGTTTGCTAAGAATTTCCGGAGGAATTCCCTGTAGCGAGGGGTAGCATTGGCCAAGGCAATGATCTGATTCCAGGGATAAGAGGCAATAAGAGGCAGAGGAGCAGCAACAAGGACAGCGCATGGAAGTAGAGCAGCAGCTATGCAGGTGCTGCGCAGCTGCTACGTAGGTGCTACGCAGGCCAGTGCTAAGGCTCCAAAGGGTTTCAGATTTACGCAGAAGGGCTTCCAAGCCAGCGTAAGGCCTACGTCACCCTTCCAGGGGTTACTCAGTCCCTCTCTAGGAAGCGCAGTGGCACTCTGAGGCTAGCAACGCTGACATTGGGGCTTCAGGGGCAGCGCTGAGGGTTTCTAGGGCCAGATTTGGGTTGAGTTCTGTAAATCCCATTTGAGGGTGTGGATCAGTCAGATATTTGGCACTAGAACTTCAGGTTAGCTGCAGATTTGATTTCTTTTATTCTCTCTCAGCTTTTCCATATCTGTAACCCAGATTTATTGTACTCAGAACTACTTAATAATAAACCCTCATTCTGCTCCACCAGTTTTCCCGCTTTGGGTTTTTCCGGTGACTTATGTCCAAAAATCCATGTGTCACTTTGTTGCATGAGCATATTATTCAGTAAATGATCTGCATGTGTAGGTTCTAGTTGTGTTTATTTTCGGTATTTTCTGAATCCAATTTCTGAAAATAACTTGTATTAATTAAATCGAGTAGGAGAAATAAACCAATACACTGCAGTAGAATTTTCACATGGTATCAGAGCGATAGCTGATCAAGCTGAATCTCCAGCAATCAGTTGAAGAAATATTTTTTCTGCAGGGTGGCAGAAGAAGTAGCAGATCCAGAAAGGGCATCTTGACAGCAGGAGAACACAGATCCAGAAGACAGCGCTGAAGCTGCAGAAGGCCTTCAAGATTATGCAAACGCTTCCCAGGGCATCGTAAGGACTGCGTCACCCAGTCTGGGGTTACACAATCCACTTTTGAGCAGCGTTGGGACTGCGTTAAGCCAGCCAGGAAGACGCAGTCCAGTCATTTCTCCAGTTGCAGAAGAATTTTGTCAAGATCCGGAAGCAGTGCTTCAGATCTTCACCAACGCTGGTGGGGTAGAGATTCTGCAGGTACAGAATTGTGCCTAGCTAAGGCAACAAAGGCAAGAGGAAGACATTTATTCATCAGATCTGAGATTCAATTAGGAGGATCTGAGAGTACTGTCCGTTGGTGTTTTGGTGGAAGATTTCTAGGAGGGAAATCAGTCTTCAGCATAAGCAGCTCCTAGATAGTCACCAAGAAACCTAGATCCAAAGGGAGAAGTAATGTTTCTGCCAGATCTGAGCTAAGATGGCTCGCTATGGACTGAGGGATAGAGATAGAATGGACGGAATGTCCAACTATGTTATCTGGAGAGCCAGAATCTTCTCAGTTTTGGATGAGTATGGTCTCAAAGAGCATGCAGAGAAGGTAGAGCATGCAGAGAAGGTTCTTGCTGTACCAACCGATGCAGATCCTCTTAAGAATTATGAAGAAAATCAAGCACGAACAGAGCGATTGATCATAGACGAAGTCAAGGAACACGTTATACCTCATATTGTTGGGAAGACTACAACAAATGACATGTGGGTAGCCTTGGACACAATGTACAAAGGAGGCTCCATACAAAGAAGAATTCTTCTTGAGAACCAGATGCGGTTGTTCCAAATGATGAAGGGTGAAGTGATAGATCCATTCCTCTTCAGGCTTCAAGCCATCCGAGATTAGTTGGTTGGCATTAGTGCTACTTCGAATGAGGGGCTCTTAGTGAGGACTGCTCTGAATGCAGTCTCGGAAGATTGGGAAACGTTTGTCCAGAGCATTCTGGGAAGGGCAGCGTTACCATCTTGGGCTGACATGTGGGCTATCCTCCGCCAAGAGGAGATCAAGAGGGTCACCAAGCATCAGAATATCAGTGGAGGAAGCAAAAAGGCCAAAGTCAAGGAATAGGAGGAGGATGCAGCCCTTGCATCAAGGGAAAAGAAACAGCAAGGGAAAAAGAAGAAGGACCTTTCCAAGGTCAAATGCTTTAACTGTGGTGATCTTGGACATTTCGCCAGCAGTTGTCCTAAGAAGAAAGACAAAGGCTCTTCTAATTCCAAGGTTGCGGCAGCAAAGGATGATGGCTCTGATGATGATGCAGACATGAGTGCTCATGTGCCTCGAGAGAAGAAGTGGGGTGACATGGATCTGTAGAGCATCTACAAATAGGAGTGGCCAGATCCTTGAGTCATCCCTACTCTTGGATCACATACGAGCTATGGGAGCCTTAAGACGGTAGCGGGATGAGTCGGGAGATGGTTGCAGAAGGCCACATTGAAGCAGAAGAAGGAGCAGCGTAATGTAGAGGCAGCAGCATAGAGGGGCTAATGGGACTTCAGCAACGCAGAGAAGTTGTGCTCACGTAGTGCAGTGCTACAGCATGATAGTGTCTCCAAGAGAACAGCGAGAATCAGCATCCAAGAAGCTTCGATGGTGGAAGGCATCTTGACTTATCTGTCAAATAGTTGGGCAGAGTCTTTCAGTTGCTTATTTCTCAGCAACTGAGTTGTAGTGCAACAGTTAGCAGTGGCAGTGTTATGGGCAGCATGATGCAGCATGTTGAGAGGGAGCTGCAGTACAGATGTGGCAGTGTTAGTGGCAGTGGCATGGGCAACAATACAAAGAGCAGTAGTGCAGTGGGTGGAGGGCAGCAGGCCAAGCATCAACAACACAGAAACCAGCGTCAAGATCTTGTAATGCATGGTGTGCTCTAGCCCTGAAATTCTGTGGAGGGGCTAGGACACACTTGATCTCCAAAACCCAAAAAGGGATTTGAGAAATTTCAGTTGGTATTCAAGTTATTCAAATAATTAATTATTTTAATGGATTTCCTAAGTCTAAACTCAGGAAAATTAAATAATTAAAGTGAATTAATTAACACATGTGCTGAAATTGTATTAAGTCACATGGATCAAACAGTCTTTTAATCTCAGCTGTTGATGAATGATTTAATCTCGGTCGTTGAAGGGTTCAATGAAAATTATAAGAGAAAGGCTTGAGGGTCAGTTGGAAGAGACACACAGCTACAGAGCTGAGGGATAGATCTGGAATTCTAGGCCGAGTTTGCTAAGAATTTCTGGAGGAATTTCCTGCAGCAAGGGGTAGTATTGGCCAAGGGAATGATCTGATTCCAGGGCCAAGAGTTAGTAAGAGGAAGAGGAGCAGTAACAAGGACAGCGCAGGGAAGCAGAGCAGTAGCTACGCAGGCCAGCGTTGAGACTCCAGAGTGTTTCAGATTTACGCAGAAGGGCTTCCAGGCCAGCGTAAGGCCTGCGTTACTCTTCCAGGGGTTACGCAGTACCTCTCTGGGTAGCGCAATGGCATTCTGAGGCTAGCAGGGCTAACGCTAGGGCTTCAGGGAAAACACTGAGGGTTTCTAGGGCCAAATCTGGGCTGAGTTCTATAAATCCCGTTTGAGCGTGAGCATCAATCAAATATTTGGCACTAGAACTTCAAGTTAGCTGCAGATTTGATTTATTTTTTTCTCTATCGGGTTTTCCAGATCTGGAACCCAAATTTACTATACTCAGAACTACTTAATAATAAACCCTCATATCTGTTGCACCGGTTTTCCTGCTTTGGGTTTTACCAGGGACTTATGTCCAAAACTCCATGTGTCACCTTGTTGCATGAGTCTATCATTCAATAAATGATTTGCATGTGTAGGTTGTACTTATGTTTATTTTCGGTATTTTCTGAATCTAATTTCTGAAAATAACTTGTATTAATTAAATCAAGTAGGAGAAATAAACCAATACACTGCAATAGAATTTTCACAATAAGTTTATTCAGGAGATCTTCTTCAAAGTCTTCTTTGTTCTCGTCATCTTCTAGATTTTCTTTAGCCTTGTTGTCATCTCTCTTATCTTCAGCTTCCTTCATGGATTCTGGACTTCTTTCTTGTTTTCCATCATCTTCTTCACTAGAGATCATTGTCAACGCTCCTTTTGAGTGAAGATAATGAAATTTGTCCCATATGACTTTTGCTGACGAAAATTTTTCAAAATTGGCCTTCACAGTATTCGGTAACCCATTCAAAATTGCCTTCACTACTCTTGTATTGTACTCCTTGAATTCTTCGTTCATCGTGTCATCAGTAATCACTGATTTCCAAACTTCAATTCCTTGAGTCTTTATGAAATTCCTCATTCTTGCCTCCCATATAACAAAATTTCCATTGAACAATGGAGCTTTGTTGTCTTGGTTTACATTTGAATTCTTAACTGAGGAAGGGACATTTTCACATGCTTTGGAGCCTTTATTCCTTGGTTTTGCCATTTGTGTTCTAATAATCAACCTTCAAGTTGTTAGGCTTTGAATGAAGGTACTGGCTCTGATCCCAATCATTGGAAATACTGAGAGGGGGGTGAATCATTATTTCTTTTCAATTGTTAGTTTTACCAGTTAGATCACTTATATTTAGAACACAAAATGAACAATGATGGAATAAATACTTTTATTAATTTCTTCTTACAATAAATCAAGTACAATAATAGTATAGGGCTCCAACCCTAGATGAAGACTCTAATCTTCTAGGCTCCAACCTATATTGTGCCAAGCATCGACTTGGAATTTCCAAGGTTCCAACCTTGTCACTTTGAGGCACCAACCTCTAGGGCTCCAACCTGGTTTCTTGAGGACTCCAATCCTCTAGGGATCCAACCCTATCTTCTAAGGCACCGACCTTATCTCTATGAGGCTCCAACCGCTTGGGCTCCAACCCTCAGCTTCACTTCGTCAAAATATGTTTGGCTATACTTCACGGCTCCCAATGTCTTCTTCAATGAGCCCTGTCAATCTAAGTTTAGTCTTCACTTTAGTCTCCACGTAACATTATCAATGACAACCTTGATCTCTTAGAAGGTGTGACCACTGCTCTTCATTGTACCCAAACAATTTCTCCAAGTCACCTCATGATGATATCATGGTCTCCAATGATCTCCACAAATATTCAACGTGTCTTCAATGAGCAACCCTAGTTCTACACCTACTCTAAGTCTCTTCAAGGGCTTTTTCAATATCTTCTCACAAGGGCTCAACAAGGTATTTCTCCACAATCTCTTCAAGATGTCTTCAAGCTACTCCAAGACGTCTTCAATATTCTTCACTATGCTGCACCAAGTCTGCTCCAAAAGCTAATCTTCACGATCTTCAAGGAATGTCTTCAAACCCAAAGCACTGTTCAACTTATTCTTATGTTCTAACAACAATTTGTGCTTGACTATCAATATATGTTTCCACCACTAATCTTGATGTTGCCACCACAGTTGCTTCACACAATCAAACACTCAACCTTCAAAATGCTAGTCTATCCTTGGTGTTGTGACTTACCTCTTCACTGAAGATCTGAAGATAATAATGCTGCAATCACAGTCTAGCTCACCACTTAGCCCAAGCTTATGATTGTTCTTTATACCTGAACCATAGAACAAAATCTGAGGACTCCACAAATCGAAATCTATCTGAGAGACAATACTGTTCCACAGTCCCTAGATTACTCAATCAGAAGAATTTTCTCGGTTTAGTTTTGATCTTCAGCCCAACCAATTACATAATAGCTTCCTCCTTCCATCCTTAAGCTTCTCTTCTCGGTGCCTTGTATCACTGTAATTGTTGACAGAATTTTTATGATTGAAATGAGATTCTGTGGTTTTATATTTATACTAGTTTATCAAATTTGAAAGGTCAGGTCCATTTGGAGGGAGGCCGACATGAGTGTGTGAAGGTAGGTCTACTAGGCTTCAAAAATTTGATATGCGATCTTAAAAAATTAATTTCTCTTAAACTATTTGGAGTTAGGGGCTGAGTGAGGGCTCGTTGGAAAAAGGAAAGATTCCTCTTTAAGATGGCGAAGGAGCCAAGTTGATAGGATGCCTCTAATGTGACACCAAATAGTTTTCTTTATGAGCATCATTAATAGCTTGACATCTTCATATGGTTAGAGCAACCTTAGCATCTTTATTAATGGCATCCTTAGCAACTAGGGATTGCATGAGGTTCATTGACATCACAAGAATATTTGCCATCTCAGCTAATGCCATATTGACATCAGTGACAACCTTGACTAACAAGGAGCTTAATGAAGGTGAAATGAATAATGAAAATGACTCTTATTTGCCTTTCTTACATGACATGATTGGCATTATGATGACAAGACAAAAGAAGCCCTAGACCATGATCTAGATGATGGTATGTTAACTGATTCAAGACCATAGACACTTAAATGAAGACTTGACCGAGATGAGTGATGATGACCATGAGTGAATGGAGGGAGCAGCACTGACCTAGACAACAACCAATGATCAAATTTTATTTGCACACTTATTTGAAACTATAAAATTTGACCTAGGACCCTATCAACTAACCTTGAAAGAGTACATTTGATCACTGGTGACTAACAAACACTAACAGGAGATAACAAGCAGAGGGAGATTCCAAGGGAATTCCAGATCGGAGAAGGATGTGAAACCTCCCATCACCCACTTGAGCCTAACACTGCCCAACAGGTGGTGCCACACACTCCACCACGTTCTACCATGCCCACATTCCTGGCTTCGGGAGCAGGAACAGGAGGGCCACAAGAGCTGGACGTGGATCACTATGGGGAGTACTTCGCTGAGTATTAGTCTTATGGGCTGGAGTTTAGAGATGCCCTCACCTTCAACAAGTTTTGTCCGTTGAAGAATAACAGCAGGCCACGAGGCCAGACCAGAGGAGAAGGGTACACGCAAGGCAATGACATGCATCGTACCATGGGCAGCCTTTTCTTGCCTACATTCGATGGGACATTGAAATTTTTAGCCAAAGATTGCGTGGAGAAGCTGGACATTTATTTCCAATTTAACTAGATGGTGGAGATGGAGACCATCAAGGTGGATGCTCTACACCTTGAGGGAGAAGCCCATGACTGGTGATTCCATTGTATGGCTACGCTGGGTCACTCGAGAGTGACAACGTATGATGAGTTCACCCAAAGATTGATATAGCGGTTTGACCGAAAAGATCCGGAGGGGCATTTTGTTGAGCTGAACAAGCTCAAACAGACAAGGAAACCGGAAACCTACATCTCCGAGTTCTTGAGACTTTCAGCGATGGTTCCAAACTTTTCCACGACTAGGAGGATCTATATGTTCATAGACGGACTGGTTGTACCCTTGCGTGGGCTAGTGAGGTCCACTCGGCCTACTACGTCGCAAGACGCAATAGGGAGAACCAGAGATTTTTAGGATGCTTTGCCGAGGACGAGGGCTCCCATGCCCAATAGACCAGCCTTCCAGCAAAGAGAGAGGGACGTGAAAGCCCCACCCCCGAGAGGGAACCAGCGCCAAGGACGGTGGACCATTGGATGATGACTCCTAGAGAGATTTGAGACGGAGGAAGCTCTGCTTCACCTGTCAGGAGCCACGGGCACCAGGTCACAGATGTGTAGGACGGAAGGCACATTACATTGAGGTCTTCTCCGACAATGAGGGAGAAGAGGAGTCATGTGATGAGATGGGAGGAGATGTCGGAGCACCAGGAGAGAATCCTCCACCACCATCTCCCCCAATAGTAGGAGGATGAGTGTTTGCACCAACGGGAGGGGTCCTTGCATCTTTGCGGGGAGTACCCAAGTATCTAATGCTGAGGGTCCAAGGCGGCATGTCTCAATACTGATAGACAGTGGAGCTACGCACAATTTCATTGATGCTCAGTTGGTACAGACGAGAAGCATATAGACAGAGGGCTTCGATGGGTTTTTTGTGTTGGTTCTAGGGGCTAGGACCATGCAGTGCATACGATATGTCCCGGCATTATCAATGACCATGGGAGAGTACACATTGACAGATCATTTCTTCGTGGTCAATATTCCGAAAACCAACTTAGTATTGGGAGTCCAGTGGCTTATCATTCTTGGGAAGGTCACTACAGATTGGCAGACTCTGGAGATGGAATTTGTTGAAAAAAATAATGGGAAGCATGTGATGATTAGGGACATGGATACATACCCACCTCAGACGGTTTCTGCACATAGGATGGAGGCAGATTTCTGGAAGGGAGACATAGAGTGGGTTGTGGAGTTGAGGGTTTCAGATGCAAGTGTCTCAGGCCAGCCTAAGCACCCAGATGTGCAGACTCTCCTAGATCGTTACTCTACAGTTTTGGGGGAGTAGAGCATCTAGGGACTGCGCAGTCTTGAGAGGGAGGACGCAGTTCATCGTGGGGGAGCTCCGGATTGGTGCCATTTTGGAGGATTCATGTCGGAGGATTGAGCAAGGGGTCAGCCCTTGCCTATTGGAGACATTTGACAGAGAGGGATGCCATATTTTGGATGATAGCATTCAGCACCAGCGTGGCCCTTGGCAGGATAGCGTAGATCCTCAAGGGAGGTATTTTCGGGGGTCGATCATTTCAGAAACGCTCTCTGGGCTTTTCTGGGTATTGTGAGTAGAGGCCGATTCCAGAGTATCAGATTTTTCCGAGTAGGGGAGCAGCCCCAAATACTCATTTTGTTCCAGCAGTAGCAGCAACACAGCAGTATTTCAGCAGCTTGGAGTTACAGCACAGAGCAGCCATTTCCATTGATATTCTGAGAGTATTCCTACACTTTCCTGATGCAAGTCGAGGTGCCATCATTCTGATCACCTCTTGTACTTATTTCTATTTCTCAGTATAATAAAATGGCTTAGCATTCTCTCCATTTCATGTGTATCTGCTTCATGTTCTATTT
This sequence comes from Pinus albicaulis, assembly GCA_034641835.2. Lineage (NCBI taxonomy): Eukaryota > Viridiplantae > Streptophyta > Pinopsida > Pinales > Pinaceae > Pinus > Pinus albicaulis. The sequence continues at coordinate 118,491,875 of CM076570.1, forward strand.
CTAGCACTATATATCTTGTTGTATGCTTTGTATTACTGTTTATTTCTCCTTCGGGATATTACAGTGGTATCAGAGCTCATAGACCTGGCTCAGCCTATGGAGCAAGTTGTCTATGACACCGGGAGAGAAGCCGTATATTTGCTACAAGAGTAGGAAGTACCGTGACCAAGAACGTAGGTTGCAAATCACCTACGGAGAGGGTGACTGCGTTCCAGTAGTGGACGAAGAGCATGAGGAACCGATGGCAAATGATAGTGATGCAAAGAAATTTGGGGAAATGCTCCTCAAGTCAGTACAGGATTTGTCAAGGCAGATTGAGGTGATGGGACAGAGATTCACTACTGTAGAGGCTAGACAGCGTGAAACCCCAAGGGGTTTCCAAATTGGTGAGGGATCAGGCACATCCCAGCATTTGCAGGAGCACGATGCCACCCAACACATGGCATCACATGCACCCACATGTTCCACTATGTCCACTTTTCTGGCTGCAAACACAGGGGCAGGAGCACAGTAGGAGCCAGAGCCTGGCCACATGGGTGATTACTTTGCTGAGTACCAGGCATACCGGGCAGGAGTTCAGGGATGCCCTTTCATTTCGAGATTTTGTCCAGCTCCAGCGGGACAGCAAACCCTGCGATCATCACAGGGGACACCGACATTATCACGAGGGAGACACTCATCGTACAGTGAGCAGGTTCCATATGCCTATGTTTGATGGCTCATCAAACAGTTCGGTAAAGGCTTGGGTGGAGAAGCTGGACATATACTTCCAGCTCAACCAGATGTCGGAGACGGAAGCCATCAAGGTGGCAACACTGCATCTAGATGGTGAGGCCCAAGATTGGTGGTTCCACGAGATGGTTACACTCAGACACTCAACAGTGACAACTTATGCCGAGTTTACCCGGAGGTTGATTGAGAGGTTTGATCGGAGGGATCCAGAGGAGCACTTTGTTGAGCTGACGAGGCTCAAGCAGACCGGGAGTCCGGATACATACATCTCAGATTTCCTGAGACTTTCTGTGATGGTACCAGATCTATCCGCAGCACGGATGATCTACATGTTCATTGATGGGCTCGCAGAGCCGCTCCGGGGATTGGTCAGATCCACTAGACCGACCACACTCCATGATGCAGTTGGCAGGACACGGGACTTGCAAGATGCCTTACCTAGGACCAGGACGCCTTACCCACAGAGACAGGCTTTCCAGCCTAAGGGAAAGAATGTGAGGATTCCGCCTCCTAGGGGGAATCAAGGTAGAGGACAGTTGGATGATGATGCCAGGAGGGAGTTGAAGAAGAAGAGATCGTGTTTCACCTGTCAGGAGTCGTGGGCACCAGGACACAAATGTGCTGCTGGCAAAGCATATTTTATCGAGGTCTTCTCCGAGAGCAGTGGAGAAGAAGATGAGTATGATGATGTGGAGGCAGGGGGCAACCACGCAGCGCATGATCATTTGCCACCTCCACCACCAGGAGCAGGAGGTGCAGCTTTTGCACCTACCGGAGGGGCCCTTTCAGCATTGCGAGGAGTTCCCAAGTATCTGACGCTGCGTGTCCGAGGTACAGTGCGAGGGCAACGAGTATCAGTACTCTTGGACAGTGGGGCAACCCACAACTTCATCGATGCACAGATGGTAGAGCGGAGAGGCATACAGACAGAGAGCTTCGATGGGTTTTCAGTTTTGGTCCCAGGAGATCAGACTATGCAGTGTGCCAGATATGTTCCAGCGCTAGCAGTGACGATGGACACCTACACAGTGACTGACCACTTTTTCGTGGTAAACATACCAAATACCAATGTGGTATTGGGTGTACAGTGGCTGATCACTCTAGGGAAGGTCAACACAGATTGGGAGGCCTTGGAGATGGAGTGGGATGACAAGAAGACCGGGAAGCACGAGAAGATACCGGGCATGCACACTTACCCACCTCAGACAGTTTCAGCTCACCGGATGGAGGCAGACTTCCGAAAGGGAGACATAGAGTGGGCAGTAGAGCTACATGCATCAGAGGCAGGGAGTACCAGGCAGACAGTTCATCCAGAGATACAAACCATCCTTGACAGGTATGCCACCGTGTTTGGGGAGATACCACCAGGACAGCCACCGGATAGGGGATTTGAGCATACGATTGAGCTTGAGCAGGGCATACAGGTCTTCATTACCACACCCTATAGGCACCCCAAGGCCTATCAGGATGAGATTGAGCGGGCTATCCGCGAGCTGTTAGCTCTTAGACACATTCGGCCTAGCACCAGTCCTTTCGCTTCTTCGGTAGTGTTGGTGAAGAAGAAGGACGACACATTGAGGATGTGCATTGATTACAGGGCCCTGAACAAAAAGACCATGAAGAACAGGGACCCTATTCCACAGATTGACGAGCTGATGGATGAGTTGAGAGGGGCACAATTCTTCTCAAAGATTGATTTGAGATCCTGGTACCACCAGATTCGCGTGAGGGAACAGGACATTCCCAAGACCGCTTTCAGGTGCCACTATGGGCATTTTGAGTTCTTGGTGATGCCCTTCGAGCTAACCAACGCACCGGCCACCTTCCAGTCATGTATGAACCACATTTTCCGCAGTCACCTGAGGAAGTTCGTGTTAGTCTTCTCTGATGACACATTGATATACAACAGGACATGGGAGGAGCATCTCCAGCACATAGAGGCAGTGTTGTGTATTTTGGAGGAGCAGCAGTTTTATGCTAAGCTCTCCAAGTGCAAGTTTGGGTTGATGGAGATGCTATACTTGGGACACATCATAGGGGTGGACGGAGTGAGGGTCCACGAGGAGAAGATCAGGGCCATCAAGGACTGGCCAGAGCCGAGAAACGTGACAGAACTTTGGGAGTTTGTGGGTATCTGCACCTACTACAGGAAGTTCGTCAAGAGTTTCTCTCAGCTTGCTGCACCCCTTACAGATCTGACAAAGAAGGCATTCAGTTGGACAGACACAACGCAGCGAGCCTTTGACAAGCTAAAGGAGGTGATGAGCAGCTGTCCAGTGTTAGAATTACCAGACTTCACGCAACCATTCGTTCTGGAGTGTGATGCATCAGGAGAGGGGATCGGTGCAGTGTTGATGTAGGGAGGCCACCCTATAGCTTTTGAGAGCCGGAAACTCCTTCCACATGAGGGGTTGTATGCCATATACGACAAGGAGATGCTGGCCATCATGCATGCATTGGCCAAATTCCGGTAGTACCTGGTAGGTAACAAGTTCAGGGTGAGGACTGACCACAACAGCCTCAGGTTTTTCTTAGAGCAGAAACAGTTACAGGAGAGGCAGCAGAAGTGGGTCAGCAAGATCCAAGCCTATGACTTTGACATCGAGTATGTCAAAGGGAAGAACAACATGGTGGCTGATGCACTTTCACACAAACTAGCCACGTCGTCTCTGTTGAGTTTGGATGTAGATTGGAGGGCTCGACTATTGGTGGAGTACTCCAAGGACAAGTTTGCTTGTGAGGTTTTGGATGGACAGGTGACAGATGACAGATATAGGGTGATGGATGAGATCATCTACTACAGGGATAGGATCTTCTTGACTGAGGGCTCTCAGCTCAAGAAGAAGATATTGCAAGAGTCTCACGATTCACCATTGTCTGGCCATCAGGGGTTTACCAAAACCTACAGGGCCATTAGAGAGAGGTTCTCATGGAAGGGCCTCAAGGAGGACGTACTCCATCATGTCAGGGAGTGCGAGGTTTGTCAGCGCAACAAGGGGGAGGTGAAACATCCGGCAGGTTTGTTGCAGCCTCTTCCCATTCCAGAGGGGAAATGGGAGAGTATCTCGATGGATTTCATCACAGGGTTGCCCATGGTGCAGGGCAAGGACTGTATATTCGTCGTCGTTGATCGACTGACGAAATATGCACATTTTTTCACCATATCCGCACATTATACAGCAGCACAGGTGGTGGAGCTGTTCTTCAGGGACATCTTCAGGTTACATGGTCTTCCCAAGACCATTGTCAGTGACAGGAACAGCCGCTTCATGGGCGGGTTTTGGCAAGAGTTTTTCCGGTTGGTGGGGACCGAGTTGACACCGAGCACTAGATACCACCCACAGACAGATGGGCAGACAGAGATAGTTAACAAGTGGCTGGAGGGCTACTTGCATAACTACGTTAGTGGGCAGCAGAGAGCATGGCTGAAGTGGCTGCACCTAGGAGAGTACTGCTACAACAACACACATCACATGTCCATCGGTATGTCTCCGTTTTACGCATTATATGGTTATCATGCTTTATCTTTTGTTGATGTGATGTTTGGTGCCAGCAAGGCTCCAAGAGTCAAGGATTGGATTCAAAAGAGTCAGGACATCCTCCGAGCTCTCAAGGATAACATGGCTACAGCGCAGAACTAACAGAAGCTGTATGCCGACAGGGTGTCGGGTGGAGAGACAGTTTGAAGTAGGGGACTTGGTCTACCTACGTTTGCAGCCATACCGACAGTCGACTCTGAAGCAGAAGGGAGTTGAGAAGCTCAAGCCTCGTTTTTATGGGCCTTACAGGGTGATATGCAGAGTTGGGCAGGTTGCTTATGAGTTGGAGCTGCCCCAGGGCAGCAAGATTCATAACATCTTTCACATATCGCGTCTGAAGAAGGCACTGGGACAGCAGGTGACAGTGACAGGGGAGCTTCCGCCTACGGATGATGAGGGGCACTTGGTGCTACAGCCGGAGGCCATTATTGATACTAGGGAGAGGCAATTAGGGAGCAGGACAGTCTGGGAATTCTTAGTGAGGTGGAAGAATTTGCCGGATGAGGATGCCACTTGGGAGAGTGAGAAGATCTTGCAGCATTTATCACTACAGTTGCTTGGGGTCAAGCCACATTTTTCCCGGGGAGACTGTAATATTCCCAATTAGCGACAGCTAATTGGAAATATTAATTTTGACCAATTTTGCCTTGTTATAGTCGGAGCATGAATAAAGTGGGTAAAATATTAATAAACTCACTTAGCATAAAGTATTTCCCTAAGTCCACATCGTATTTGAGGAAGTGGGGCCTAGTGGCCAAGTGGACAGCACAGGGAAAGGAGGACGCAGACCACGTGGGCAGCGTGGGGCCTACCTCACGCAGTTGAGAGGGACAGCGTCTGCCAAGGAGCACGTGGGAGATGGTGGGGCCTAGGGTGAGAGAGGCCCATCGTTATAAAAGGGAGTAGAGCCTCCTCATTTGGTCATTCATGTTTATGCATATTGAGCTTGTCATTTCCACTTGGAGCACGCTGGTTGTTTAGCTTGTCTACAGTATTGTTCAATACACCGGGTGTCTCCGTTCGGAGATCCCACCCTCAGCCCTGGGAGATTTCGAGTGCTTGCTCGGGTGAGGTATTCCACCATCATTTTTGTAGGGGGATTTGTGGTTGCATTCGTGGAGGAGCACAGCATCTAGGGACTGCGCAGTCTTGAGAGGGAGGATGTAGTTCATCTTGGGGGAGCTCTAGATTGGTGCCATTTTGGAGGATTCAGGCCGGAGGATTGAGCAAGGGGCCAGCCCTTGCCTATTGGAGACATTTGACAGAGAGGGAGGCCATATTTTGGAGGATAGCATTCAGCACCAGCGTGGCCCTTGAGAGGATAGCATAGATCCTCGAGGGAGGTATTTTCGAGGGTCGATCATTTCAGAAACGCTCTCTGGACTTTTCTGGGTATTTTGAGTAGAGGCCGATTCCAGAGTATCAGATTTTTCCGAGTAGGGGAGCAGCCCCAAATACTCATTTTGTTCCAGCAGTAGCAGTAGCACGGCAGTATTTCAGCAACTTGGAGTTACAGTAGAGAGCAGCGATTTCCATTGATATTCTGAGAGTATTCCTACACTTGCCTGGTGCAAGTCGAGGTGCCATCATTCTGATCACCTCTTGTACTTATTTCTATTTCTCAGTATAATAAAATGGCTTAGCATTCTCTCCATTTCGTGTGTATCTGCTTCATGTTTTGTTTCTAGCACTATATATCTTGTTGTATGCTTTGTATTACTGTTTATTTCCCCTTCGGGATAACACACACATACAGATCATTTAGTGAATATAACGCTCATATGACAAAGTGACACAAATTTTTCGGACAAATGTCCCTGGAAAAACCCAATATGGGAAAACCGATGCAGTTATCTCTGGAGGATTTTATTATTATGCAGAATTTGAATACAACAATTTATGGGTACCAGACATGGTTGGCCCTACAAATAAAATCACGGCAACAATACCTCTTTCACTCGGAGACCTAAAATATGGCTGATTCACAACCTCAAACGGGATTTTTAGAATTCGAGCCCTTTCTGGCCCACCAAAAACCCCAGCGCTGCTCCTCAGCCCTCTGCGCTGCTCTCGAAGGGCCTGCGTCACCCTCTCTAGGATTATTCTGCCCTTGCGCTGCCTTGATTGGGCCTGCATCAGCCCTGCGTGGCTGCTGCTGCCTATGCACTACCCCTGGCTAGACTCTGATTGGACTACGTAGCACTGGTTGCCCTCTGCGCTGCTGGATATGCTGCCTCTCTACTGCAATTGTATTCTTGGCCTTGGATATGAATCCCTTGCCAATACTGCCCCTCGCTATACTACAAACTCTTTCTAAAGTTCTTAGCAAACCACGCCCTATAATTTCAGCTTAGCTTCAGTGCTCTGCCAATTTGTGTGTTCTCCAACTGACCCCAAGCCCTTCTCTTATACTTTTCTCGTTGGCAAACCAACAACTGTGATCTAATCTCTAATCAACAGCTAAGATTAGAAGTTGCTGCTTGATTCATGTCACTTAGAACATTCTCATCACATATTTAATTTAGCTCACCTTAATCTTTTAATTTTCCTAAGTTAGACTTAGGGTCCTAAATTAAAAAGATTAATTATTTGAATAACCCTTAAACCTAATGGAATTTCTCCAAACACTTTCTGGGTCTTGGAGATCTCATGTACTCTAGCTCCACAAAATTTCAGAGCTAGAGCACATCCGATGCTTCCCCAAAATGTCAACACTCCGTCTTAGCGAGGAATGTGCTCTAGCAATACAATCACACTAAATTATTGCCCTGATCTTTGGCATCGGTCTCCGCGTTGATGCTTGGTCTATTGCCCTCTATCACTGTGTTGTTGTTTCTCTCTGTACTGCTGCCCATGACTCTGCCATAGTCACTTCCACATCTGTACTACAGCTCCCTCTATAATTGTTGCATCGTGCTGCCAACTGCTGCATTGCAACTCAGTTGTTGAGAAGTAAGCAACTGAAAGGACTCCTGCCCAAACACTGATAGACAAGTCATCGGGCTGCATCTCATCACTGAAGCTCCCTTGGCTGCTGCTCTGCGCTGTCCACCTGAAGCCACTGCGCTGCTACAGCTCTACACTGCATAAGCACTGCCTCCTCTGCACTGCTGAAGTCCCATCAACCCCTCTGCGCCACTGCCTCTACACTGTTGTTGCCTCTGCAATGCGTTGCTCCCTCTACAGTGTTCCAGCTCTGCCCTCCACTTCACCATGATCCTCTGCACCCACTGCTCTAGTCATCCCCGCTATTGTCTTAAGGCTCCTGTAGCACGTATGTGATCTAAGAGTTAGGCTACTCAAGGATCCTACCTCTACCCTGTAGTTGCTCTACAAACCAATATCGCCCCACCTCTTCTCTCGAGGTACATGAGCACTCATGGCCACATCATCATCAGAGCCATCGTCTTCTTGAGTTGCCACAGACTTTGAATTAGAAGCTTCCTTGTGCTTCTTCCTTAGAGGACAATTGGTGGCGAAGTGCCCAAGTTCACCACATCTAAAACACTTGATCTTAGATAGATCCTGCTTCTTTTTCCCTTGCTACTTCTTAGATGCCAGGGCTACATCTTCCCCTTCCTCCTCCTTCACTTTTCTTGACCCGATGTTGGGTTGTCTCTTGGTCATCTATCGGATTTCCTCTTGTCAGAGAATAGCCCACATGTCATCCAAGCTTGAAAGGTCATGTCTGCCCAAGATGCTTTGGAAAAACGTTTCCCAATCATCTATGACTGCATTTAGAGCAGTCCTTACTATGACATCATCATCCACTTTAACCCCCATGGCAATCAACTGAACCCAGGTCGTTTGCAAACTGAAGAGGGAAGGATCGATTTCCTCCCCTTTGTTCATCATAAACAACCTTATCTGGTTCTCTAGAATCATATTCTTCTCGATAGATTTCCCTTGATACATTGTGGTTAACGCTTTCCACATATCATTACCTGTCTTTTTCTCAGCTATGTGTGGGACCACATGATCCTTGACCTTGTCCATGATTGAATGCTTAGCATGCGCTTCAACTTCATTATGCTTCGCGAGAAGAGCAACATTGGTTGGTGTAGCCAAGACGCTTTCTGCATGCTCCCGTAATGCGTATGCCTCCAGGACTGTCAGGATTCTGGCCTTCCAAATAGCAAGGTTGGACAAGCCGTCCAACCTATCCTAATCATGCAGTCCGTATGGCGCCATCTAGCTCAGAAATAGTCTGTTGAAACAAATACTCCTCTCCATGCTACTATTGCTACTTCAATAGTGGCCCAGATCTAGGGTCCTTGGCGAAAAAGGCACCCTCTATAGTAACTCCTCCCTCTGACAACTAATTTCCTCCCTTGGAAATTTGCCAAATCTTCTGAATAAGCCCTCTTCGATCAACCTCTTGATCGATCCTCAAATTTCTTTGGCAAAAATCTGCTAAGCAGTTGTACTCCTCTCGCTCTTTGTAAACTTAGCTAGGCACGATTTTGAACGGACAAAATCTACACCACACCAGCAACTGTTGAAGATCTGAAGCTCTACTTCTGGACTACAGCAAATCTGCACAGAACTCGCAACTGGACTGCGTCCCTCTAGCTGTCCTCTGCATGAGCAGACTGGTTCAGCATAGCCTCTACGTAGCGCAGGCAGCTCTTGCATCGCCCTGGAAGGCTCTACGCTGCCTCTGCATCACTCAGTTGGGACTGCATCAGCGCCTGCATGGTCTCTGTTGGGACTGCGTACTCTTGGTGCTATGCTGCCCTTCCCAAATCTCTGTTGCTTCAGCTGCCACTCTGCAACAAAAAATTCTTCAGTCGCTTCGCTGGAGATTCACCTTGAACTGCAACTCTCTGATACCACGTGAAAATTCCTTAATCTAAGAAACCCTACTGCTAACTATTGATTTACTTCTCCTACTTGATTAATAATACAAGTTATTAATCTGAATATTCAGAAAAATAGCAAAGTAAACATAAATTGCAGCCACATACAGATCATTTACTGAATATAACACTCATATGAAAAAGTGACAGATTTTTCAGACAAATGTCTCCGAAAAAACGCAATGCGAGAAAACCGATGCAGCTAGCTCAAGAGGGTTTTATTATTATGCAGAATTTGAATACAACTTCTGGGCACCAGACATGGTTGGCCCTGTTGTCGTACATAATGTCTAGGCACCGTGACAACGGCTCAAATCGGGGGCTGTCACCCTGATCCCCAATCTCTCAATCTAAGTTGTCTCCTTGCAGACTAAGGGAGGTAGACCCTAACGAAAATGAAGAAGGAGAATTGGTTTAAATCCAACCAATTCAAGGGACACAGTCAAATAACCAAGTACTTGTTAAGATTAACTAGATTTTACAGATCCAATTAGATTTGAAGTTTAAAACCAGTGCCTTGTGGAGTAAAAAAAAATATCCTGTTATGAAATTAAAGTCAAGTATTTGATAGGTAATTGCTGCTATGAAAAATCAATCTACCACAATGATATTCGATAAAATAACCTTACAATTATGCATTAACAATGTTTGATAAAGACATGTAATTTATCATCACTTGAAATATTCTCAAAGTTGACTAAAGCAATTGATCACCAATTTCAAGCAACTTAAAACCACAATTAAAGATAGTTCAACGATCATCAACCACAACTAAGCATAAGTATACTTCGAACCAACAATTTAAATTTCGAAAAACAAAATTATATCATGAGAGAACCATTGAATTTAAATGTTGGACATTTCAGAATTAAAATGATATTCTAAATAATTCCAATTTAGAGATATATTTTACTCTAGCCAAATTTTAGATATTAAAATTAAAATTTCTCCTTTGACCATGGAATAATTTAGATCAGAAACCACATCAAAAAGAAAAACAACTTTAAAACCAAAATCCCTAATTTTAAAAGTTAAAATTTTTATTTTTTTTATTCTTTGAGAATTTTCTAGAGTCAAAAATTTAAAACTTTTTTGGCCTTTTTTTAATTTATTTTTTTTACTTTTTCCTTTTTCTTTTTCATTTTTTTGTCCAAAGTTAATGAAACAAAAAAATAAAAAAAGAAATATATATATATATATATATATATATATATATATATAACTAAATCTAAAGTCCAAAAAATATAAAATAAAATAAAAGTTAAAAATTTAAATCCTAAAATTAAATCAAATTTCAACGCTAGACAAATTCTAAAATCTAAAATTTACAACTAAGAACTAAAACTAAAGTATAATGATTTAAACTAAAGTAAAATCTAAATTTAAAACTTAAGCTAAGTCCCTAAAAAAAAACAAAAAATCTGAAGCTAAACAAAAATGTGATTTGCATAAAAAAAAAAAATTGTTTGCTTATGCAGGTTAGGAGAAGTCGTATGGATCGTACGAACAACGAAGGAGATAATGGACGTGGAGGGGCGCTGAGGTATGCGTACAGATGGACTGCATGAAGGCAAGGGATGACGCAGAGATGAGCAGTGTACGGATGATAGATCGTATGGACAACGTACGGGTAGCAGCGTGAGAGAAGAGGAAAGGAATGAGCAACCAGCAAGAAGGAAAGGCAGCGTACGAACAGGCAGAGAATAAGAGAGTTGAGGAAGTTGCGTACGGGCAGCGTGAATACTGTGGGAAGAGCAGAAAATTGGCAGTGGACAACAGCAGCAGACAGATAGTAAAAATTTTGCAGGCACACGAATTTCGAATAATTTTCTTCAGCCAGCAATAAAATTTTGCCAGTATAACTCAAATCTTCAAAATATTGGTTTAAATGCACCTGAGATTCACACTTTTGCAACAAAATTATGCCCAAATCTACAAGCGGAACTTCTCTTGAGGCCAGATCTTACCCTCCAGTTCCTAGACCTGGCTCAGATCTAAACATCTTCTGAGAATCTCCCTATAAAACCTGCACAAAACTAGAAAAACGAGGAATCCAAACCCAAAACTATGCACAAACAATAAACCCTTAAATCCTAGTGAATATTTGCAAATTTACAGTGCTAATTTACAGATCAGAGGCTCTCAACTCAAAATTAGGTTAAAAGAGAGGTTAAAAGAGGCACAAACCCAAGAAGATCCTGCAAAAACAAAATTTCGTAAGATAACTTTGGGAATTAAGAAACAATGAGCTTTTTCAAATTTTCTGATATCTAAGAGTCGGATGGTCTAACTGAAGACTTCCCCAAACGCTCAAATATTGAAAAATGATCTCTGCACACTTAGATCTAAATTTTAGATTGATAGAGATTTAAAAAATAAACATGAGACTTTTCAGAAAAATTGATAACTAATATTTCCATTAAATCAAAATGCAATTTTAGAAACCCAGAAAACTGCACAAGATACCTATATGTAGATTAATCCATAAAGGCCATCAACCATCAAATGCCAATAGAAGTAGTAGAGTTTAGAGACAATATCACCACATAGATCTGGAAAAAGAACACCAAAGTTTGTAACCCCAAAGTCTTTATGCTTTTTTCATCAAAAAATTACAAAAACTTCCGAGAACAAGTACATGATTCAAAGATCGGATGCAAATGACATACAAAGACCTCTAATTTATAAGATAAAATCTCCAACGGCTAGTTCGGTTGATCCTTGTCAAAATAATCTCGACCGTCAAAAAGATCTAATTATCTTTTAATCTGGACCATCAAAATTATAATTTTGAGGAAGTTCGAATTTATCATTTAATCCCATTTTAATTAACTCAAGAATAATATTTTTGAGTTAATTACCTCAAAATTTTGACTTTGACTTAACCACCAAGGCCCAAGAGTCCAAAATTTCTTGAAATTCTCAATATTATCTTGGCCTGAGACCTTTAAAAATTTGTTTTTTAATGACCCACGAATTTTTCCTTTGAAGAATTTTAACTCACCTAAAACTTAAAATTAATTAAATTTCTGACTTAGGATTTTTAATTAATTTGGCCAGAAAATTTAATTAATTGACTGAGAGGGGATTTAATTATTTTTCCAGCCCTTTTTAAATAAGATAAATACATTTAGACACATAAAGGGGGATACCCATTCGTATATACCCTCAAACACTACCCAATTCTGCGACTCAAAACATGATCTAGTAGACCGAGCAGCTTGTAATAAAATAATCTAGCCAATTAGATAGGATTATTCTCAGACTATTTTTACAAAGACTCGATAGAAAACACTAGGACTCACTTAGCATCTTGATGACAAAATCCACCCTAGCTTTGGGGTGAAGTTGGAGGGGAAAACTCTGCCGATCACTTGTGTCGAGAAACACAAATGAATCAGTGAGACAAAAAACCTCCTAGGATGAAATCATCACCAAAATACTAGGCTTACCTAGGTTGTTACATACATAGTGGTCTTAGATCATTTACATCATAAACAAGCAAAATAGGTTTACATCATTTATAAAAAATTCGTCTGGCGATGAAATCTGAACAGCGTGAACGCCTCGAACATGATGGATCGGGATGTACTGCTATGGGGTCGTTGACACAGAGTGGTCAACATCTGGCTCTACTTTGGGACACGTTGCTTCATTGAAGGAATGTGAGAATCCAGAATCTGCATCCAAGCAACACACAAAATTACATAAGTAGCATCCATCCAAATATCATCATATAACATTAAGCACATGAAAAATAGAAGCTCTTCTATTATTTATTATTCTACTTGACATGAAAAGTAAATCTAATCTAACTACAAAATGAAATGCTAAAAGGACAAGGAGCAGGGTTAGAAATACAATACAAAGGATGCCCAATGGCATCAGATATAATCTCTGAAGAACAACTTGAGTAGTTGGCCATTCGCAGGTCACTGAAGTGGTTCGCCTTCCAACGTGCTCAAGTGGAATGAGTTTGGTCCAGCAATGCCTCTGATAATATAAGGTCCCAGCCACAAACTGTCAAATTTCTTGTGTTTTCCGGGCTTATCATTCTTTCGATCCCAAAGTAATACCATGTCTCCAACCTGCAAAGATCTAGATCGAGATGATTTCTCAAAGCTATTCTTAATGTTAGAATGATTCTTACACATATTATCTAAAGTTTTCCTACAAGTTTCATCCAACTCCACAATCTGATCAATTCTATTTTGAACAACATCTTTATCAGTGGAAAAATGTTGGAGTTGGTAAGCTGGTAATTTAAGGTGCACAGGAAAAGTTACATCCAAGCCATAAACTAATTCAAAAGGACTTTTACCAGTAGCTTTCTTTTAAGTAATTCTATCCGCCCACAAAGCATACGTGATTTTGCTGTCCCAAGATCGCTTATTATCTCCTACTATCTTCTTGATAATGGTTATAAGATTTTTATTACTTGACTCAGCTAGGCCATTACCCTTAGGATAGCAGTTAGATGAATGAGATAATGTAATGCCACACTTAAAACAAAAAGATGAAAATTCAAAAGAACTAAAAGCCTTGGCATTATTAGTAGTGATCTTGGCAGGGACACCAAATCTAGTAATGATTTGATTTTCAATAAAGTCCATAATGACCTTTTCATTGGCATTCTTAGTAGGAATGGCTTCAACCCATTTTGTAAAATAATCATTCGCAGTTAAGATCCAGAAGTAGCCATTGCTAGAATTTTCATGGAATTTCCCGATGAAATCCAAACCCCAATGTTGAAATGGTGCCTCAACAACCACAGGTTGTAGGGGCAGGGCAGTTGGTTTCTACTTCCCTGTGAATGGTTGACAGGCTTGGTAACCTCTGACAAATTTATGCACATCTGAAAAAATCAAAGGCCAATAATAACCAGCTCTCAGAATTTTGTGGGCGATAGTTCTAGCAGCATAATGACCACCACAAAATCCTGAATGAAACTCATAAATCAACTTCTTAGACTCAATCTCATCAACACACCTAAGTATTATCCCCTCAGGATTTTTCCATCCAAGGCCATCCTTCATGAGGCAATACTTAGTAGCTTTTAATCTAAGATCCCTTTTTCTATGAGCAAATAAATGGTTAGGACATGTAAGATTTAACAAATAATAAATAATGTCCTTATACCATTCATGCTCTCCTAACCTTTGCAGCTCAGGCAAAGAATCATCATTAAGACAAATCAAACCAAGTGCTTTCTCATTACCTTCAGTCATCATTTCAGCCAAGCCTTGACCCTTGACTAACTTGGTCGGCCTAATTTCTAAATCATACTCTTGAATTTTAGTAACCCACCTAGCACGAGTCCTTAAGAAATCGGTTTGAGTTAATATATCTTTAATCACGGAATGTGGGACGAAAGCAATGATTTTAGAATAACCCACGTAAGTCCTAAAATGCTTAAGAGACTTAACCAAGGCATAGGCTTGCTTTTCCATAATAATACAATTTAATTCAGAATTTTGAAGCGCTCTACTCATGAAAGCAATAGGTTGTTCATGACCTTCCTTATTCTTTTGTAATAAGACACCAGCAATGGTATCTTCAGAGGTGAAAGAGAAAATCATGAAATCCTTAGAATAATCAAGACTTGCCAAAAACAGGAGCTTTGGCAATGGCACCCTTAATTCCTTGAAAAGCCTTTCTACCATCTTCTTTCCACAAAAATTTTACATCCTTTTTTAGAAGACTTTGAATAGGCTTAGCTATTTCTGCATAATTTGGAATAAATCTTCTAAAAAAATTAGTTTCTCCTAGAAAAGACAGGAGGGATCTAAGATTATGAGGTAGAGGAATCTTTTGGATTGCCTCAACTCTTTCAGGATTAATCTTGATCCCATCTTTGGAGATGATGTGACCAAGTAATTCCCCTTCAGTTTACTCCAAAAACAGACTTAGTTGGATTCAAGGAAATCCCAAATTCTCTACACCTATCAAAGACTTGCTTAAGATGACCTATGTGACTAATACCATCTTTAGAAAAAATAGTAAGATCATCCCGATAAATTTAAATAATTTTTCCAATTAAACCTTTAAAAGCATAATCCATAGCCCTTTGAAAAGTAGCCCCAAGATTAGTCAACCCAAAAGGCATTCTAATGTATTTGAAAGTACCCCATGTGTGGTGAATGTAGTTTTGTAACGATCTTCTTTTTTAACCCAAACTTGATTGTATCCAGAAAAACCATCTAGTAATGACATCATTCCTGAACGTGTTACTCTTTGCAACATAGTCTCCACGTTGGGCAAAGGGTAATTATCCTTTTTACATGCTAGATTAAGGTTTCTAAAATCGACACAAAGTCTAATGGTACTATTATTCTTTCTAACAATCACCAGGTTGGAACACCATGTTGAATGTCTAGTTTGAGCAATGATTCCAGCTGCGAGCATTTTTGAAAGCTCTTTCTGAACCAAAGGGGCTAACTTAGGATTTATTTGCCTAAGCTTTTGACAAAAAGGTTTAGCATTCTCATCTTTCAAAGGGATAATGTGTTGCATGACATCTTCCCTATATCCTTTTAATTCATCATACGAAAATGCTAAAACATCCCTATATTCATGAAGTAAATTTGTCAAATTTTTCCTTTCTTCTTCATTAGTACCTTCACCAATTTTGACAATCTTAGGGTCCTTAGAGGCACCAATATTTACTTCAATGAATTCTCCAAGATCCATTTTATTTTCCTCTTTCATTTTTGTGGCATAATGCTGATCAAAATGTTGTTCTAAAGCAACAATATTCCCAAGAGTAAGATTTATAATATCATCATGATCATCATATCCATCTTCCCTAGAATTTATCTGAAAATTTTCAAACTCATTCAAATTATTAAGAAAACGAATGACATGCTTTTCATCATTAAAAACTTACCAATGCTCTGAATTATCCGGAACTAAAGGTCTGAAAATGATTTCCATTTTTATCTTATCCTTAATTAATTCATCAGATAATTGTAAAGTAGAAGCGACTACAGCAAGCTCATCCGCCAAGCTATTCTTTTCTCTTGGAATAGCTTCAAGGTTAATGGCATCAAAGTATTCCATAACATCCCACACAGCATTTCGATAATTCTTTAACCTTCGATTTTTACATGTAAATTTATTCTTAACCTGCATGATAACCAAATCAGAGTCTCCCTTGATACTAAGTAACTTAATTCTTAAAGCTTTTGCCAACTCAAAACCCAAAAACAAGGCTTCATACTCAACCACATTGTTGGTTGCATCGAACTCAAATCTATAGGCAAACTTAAAAATATGACCAAGAGGAGACTTCAATACAATTCTAGCACCCTTACCATGCCTAGATGTTGCGCCATCAAAATGCATGTACCAAACCTGATCCCTTAAGTCCTCAAACTTCTCATCAACCTTGTCATCTAAAGGAAATATGAAATTAGACATAATAGCATAATTCCCCATGTCAAGTTGTTCCTTAATTATTTCATTATGAGGTATTTTAGGATCTTCCACATGGAATCTTCTTTTAGGCTCTCTATTTAGCTTCACAAACCCTTCACCTCTAGGGGAAGGAATCATAGCATAAGACCAGTTCATCTGAATGTTTCCTCCTAGATCAGAGGCCCACTTTCTAGAGAACAACATACCCCAAGCATCCGGAACATCAACTACAACTATGTCCATAACAATCATTATGTCAGGGTAAACCGATAAATGAACTTGCAAATCCTTGATTAACCCATAAACTTCAATTTTTTTAGAATCCATGGCACATATTTTGTAGTATGGTCTAGAAACTCTTAAATTAAGCTGTTCCATGACCCTCTTGGTCATGACACAAGCTAAAGCACCAGAATCTAGCACACAATTACTCAATTTATAACCATTAACCATCAAAGTAACAAAAAATGGTTGATGCTCCTTGTTATCCGACTCCATTTTTTGCAGATATATAGGGGCATCTTGATAAGAAACTTCAGGAGTCTTATCTTGAGCAACATTAACATGCAAAACTCCAAGAACATCTAAAACTTTAGCTCTCTGAGTGGGAAGCTTTAACATCTCAGTGACAGGCACCAAGACCTTAGCATTACTCAACCATGTGCCCAAATCAATATTCAAACTAGGACTAGGATTAAAAATTCGAGGGGGAGTTAGATTATTATCTTGCTCTTTATCCCTTCTTTGATAAGTTAATCCTTTGTCCTTAGCAATTTCCAAAACTTGATCAGGAGAAGGCTTTTCACCAAATAATTCAATCATCAAATCCTTCTCATGATCAAAATTATTGATATTATGCGAAGATGTAAAAGGCCTAACATCTTGAATATTTTCCTTAACTTCCATTCAATCTTCCATAGACAAAGAAAACTCTTGACCAACAACATTTATCTAGTTACTTGCCCCAAACATTCCACTATTCATGATTCTTTTAGCAGTGGGACAAGTAACCTCCTCATGAAGAGCATCACAAGCTCTACAATAAGGTGGAGCTTCATCAACCATATTAGTAGATTCAAGAGGATTAGGAGGTCTCTGCTCACTAGGCTAACCTTTTTTCTGCCAAGTATTATTACCTCGATTATTATTATTATGATTCCTAGGTTGGGAATTTTGCACTTGAGCCCTTTCCATTTGGACCAACCTAGACTACAAAGTGCTTATTTCCTTAACATGGTCAGAGATTAATTTCGCTTGGTTAAGCTCCATGCTTTCAAGCTTTTGCATTAACTTCTTCATAGGGTCATCATCATTTTCCAAAGGCTCTTTACCTTTAGGTCCTTTCAACTTAGTTGCAACCCTATCAAAACCAGGAATTTCAGATTTACCTGATGCCCTTTTGTCCTTTTCAAGTTCTTCAGCTAAAGTTTGGCACGCTTTATAATCAACAGTCTTAACACGTCTTAGCTCATATGAAGTATCAGAATCAAAAGCATCAATGTAAAAATTTAGAAGAGATCCATCACGAGGCTTATGACTTTGAGATATTTCTCTAAGGATACCATTAAATCTCTTGTTAAATTCTTCCATCGTCTCCTTTTCTTTCTTTTTTATGGTGTTGATATCTTTCACCAAATGCCTATCTTCCCTTTTATCACCAAACTTATCCTTGAATGCTGCTGGAATTGACTGAAAAGTATCAAATGAATTATCAGGCTTTTTAGTAAACCAATCCATAGCAACCTGCTCAAGGGTAAGAATAAACAGAGACATTTTTACATCCTCGAAATTATTATTTCTAGCCCATTTATTCCACCAACCAGTGAAATCGCTTAAATGAGATTTGACACTAACTGCATTATTTCCTTGAAAAGAAGGTAACTTTTCCATTCCATATTGAGGGAAATCATGGGGATAACCTTGAATATTAGCAAAATTACACGGGGCATATAAATCCATGATATCGTGCTGAAGAGGATCACAAAAAAGAGAATGGATATCAAAGAGAGCTTCCTGGCCGAGATTAACAAGAAGTGTACGAGAAGAGAGCTTGTGTAATCGGACTCTGAGAACCTTTTCAGGATCTGGAGTAGGATTAATCAAGCTACTTGGATGTCTTCTCGTACAAATTCCTATGGAAGATGAAGCCAATGGAGTCGCCACTAGGACAGAAAGTTAACTCAAATATCTGAGATGAAAGACAAAGAAAGAGATGAATGTCGTAAAGGAAAAGTCCAATAAATTGTTCCCCGGCAACGGCGCCAAAAAATATTGTCGCACAGAATGTCTAGGCACCGCGACAACGGCTCAGATCGGGGGTTGTCACCCTGATCCCCAATCTCTCAATCTAAGTTGTCTCCTTGCAGACTAAAGGAGGTAGACCCTAACGAAAACGAAGAAGGAGAATTGGTTGAAATCCAAACAATTCAGGAGACACAGTCAAATAACCAAGTACTTGTTAAGATTAACGAGATTTTACAGATCCAATTAGATTTAAGTTTAAAACCAATGCCTTGTGGAGTAAAAAAAAAAAATATTCCGTTATGAAATTAAAGTCAAGTATGTGATAGGTAACTGCTGCTATGAAAAATCAATCCACCACAATGATATTCGATAAAATACCCTTACAATTATGCATTAACAATGTTTGATAAAGACATGTAATTTATCATCACTTGAAATATTCTCAAAGTTGACTAAAGCAATTGATCACCAATTTCAAGCAACTTAAAACCACAATTAAAGATAGTTCAATGATCATCAACCACAACTAAGCATAAGTATACTTTGAACCAACAATTTAAATTTCGAAAAACAAAATTATATCATGAGAGAACCATCGAATTTAAATGTTAGACATTTCAAAATTAAAATGATATTCTAAATAATTCCAATTTAGAAATATATTTTCCTATAGTCAAATTTTAGATATTAAAATTAAAATTTCTCCCTTGACCATGGAATAATTTAGATCAGAAACCACATCAAAAAGAAAAACAGCTTTAAAACCAAAATCCCTAATTTTAAAAGTTAAAATTTTTATTTTTTTTATTTTTTGAGAATTTTCTAGAGTTAAAAACTTAAAACTTTTTTGGCCTTTTTTATTTACTTATTTTTTTTAATTTTTCTTTTTTCTTTTTTATTTTTTTGTCCAAAGTTAATGAAACTAAATAATAAAAAATGAAATATATATATATAACTAAATCTAAAGTCCTTAAAATATAAAAAAAAAAGTTAAAAATTTAAATCCTAAAATTAAATCAAATCTCAACGCTAGACAAATTCTAAAATCAAAAATTTACAACTAAAAATAAAACTAAGAACTAAAACTGAAGTCTAATGATTTAAACTTAAGTCAAATCTAAATTTAAAACTTAAGCTAAGTCCCTAAAAAAAAAAGAAAAATCTGAAGCTAAACAAAAATGTGATTTGCGTAAAAAAAAAATTGTTTGCTTATGTAGGTTAAGAGAAGTCGTACGGATCGTACGGACAACGAAGGAGAGAATGGACGCAGAGGGGAGCTGAGGTATGTGTACGAACGGACTACGTGAAGGCAAGGGATGACGCAGAGATGGGCAGCGTACGGATGATGGATCGTACGAACAGTGTACGAGTAGCAGTAAGAGAGCAGAAGAAAGGACTGAGCAGCCAGCAAGAAGGAAAGGTAGCGTACGGATAGGCAGAGAATAGGCAGAGAATAGGAGAGCTGAGGATGCTGCGTACGGACAACATGAAGACTGTGGGAAGAGCAGAAAATTGGCAGTGGATAGCAGCAGCAGACAGATAGTAAAAATTTTGCAGGCACACAAATTTCGAATAATTTTCTTCAGCCAGCAATAAAATTTTTCCAGTATAACTCAGATTTTCAAAATATTGATTTAAATGCACCTGAGATTCACACTTTTGCAGCAAAATTATGCCCAAATCAACAAGCGGAACTGCTCTTGAGGCTAGATCTTACCCTCCAGGGCCTAGACCTGGCTCAGATCTAAAAATCTTCTGAAAATCTCCCTGTAAAACCTGCACAAAACCAGAAAAACGAGTAATCCAAACCCAAAACTATGCACAAAAAATAAACCCTTAAATCCTAATGAATATTTGCAAATTTACAGTGCTAATTTACAGATCAGAGGCCCTCTTGGCCAGATTTAAAACCATTTTTGCACAATTAATAAAAATAGAGGTTAAAAGAGGCACAAGCCCAAGAAGACCCTGCAAAAACAAAATTTCGTAAGATAACTTTGGGAATTAGGAAATAATGAGCTTTTTCAAATTTTCTGATATCTAAGAGTCGGCTAGTCTAACTAAAGACTTCCCCAAATGCTCAAATCTTGAAAAATGATCTCTGCACACTTAGATCTGAATTTTAGATTGATAGAAATTTAAAAAATAAACATGAGACTTTTCAGAAAAATAGATAACTAAAATTTCCGTTAAATCATAATGCAATTTTAGAAACCCAAAAAACTGCACAAGATACCTGTATGCAGATTAATCCATAAAGCCATCAACCATCAAATGCCAATAGAAGTAGCAGAGTTTAGAGACAATATCACCACATAGCTCTAGAAAAGGAACACCAAAGTTTGTAACCCCAAAATTCTTTATGCTTTTTTCATCAAAAAATTACAAGAGCTTCCGAGAACAAGTGCACAATTCAAAGATTAGATGCAAATGACATACAAAGACCTCTAATTTATAAGATAAAATCTCCAACGGCTAGTTCGGTTGATCCTTGTCAAAATAATCTCGACCGTCAAAAAGATCTAATTATCTTTTTATCTGGACCGTCGAAATTATAATTTTGAAGAAATTCGAATTTATCATTTAATTCCATTTTAATTAACTCAAAAATAATATTTTTGAGTTAATTACCTCAAAATTTTGACTTTGACTTAACCACCAAGGCCCAAGAGTCCAAAATTTCTTGAAATTCTCAATATTCCCTTGGCCTGGGACCTTTAAAAATTTATTTTCTAAGGACCCACGAATTTTGCCTTTGAAGAATTTAAACTCACCTAGGGCTTAAAATTAATTAAATTTCTGGCTTAGGATTTTGTTGAGATTTCTTAAATTAATTTTGGAGAAAATCTCATGAATGTGACAACAATAGGATTTGTTGCTAAATTGACTCCATCTAATCCTGATGTGAAGTTATTGCATCCTATTTTGTTGTGATTGAATTTATGATTCAGTTTCTACTCCGAGCTATAAAATGTAAGGCCATAGAGGCAAATATGCATGAGGAATGTGAGGTGAGTGGAAGAGATGTGCAGATGAAAAACTCTGCTATTGTAATTCTCATTTTGCTAAATGAGATTGCCGATGCCTCTGTTTGGTGGACATAGCCCAGATTGGTTGGGTGAACCACGTTAAAATCTGTTGTTTTATGTTTGAATGTTGTGTGTGTGTTTATTAGTTTTTTCCGTTGTGATTTTCTCAACAATTGGTATCAGAGCTTACGTTGTTGAGCTGGTACGTGCGTTGACTCTGCTGCCTGTGACAGAGAGGCCGAGAGGCCAGGTCTGCTACGTGTGACAGAGAAGCCGAGAGGCCGGGTCTGCTACGTGTGAGTAGCGTATTTTCTCCTAGTAAGCACGTTGAAGTTTGTGCTTTTGGTTTTAGAATCTATGTTTGCGGTGAAATTGCCGTGTGAAATCGGCTGTGTCAAGTTGCTCCTGTTTCAAAGAAGCTGTGTGGAATACTGTTGAGGTTTTTCGGGCTTGTGTCTCCATACAGTTTTGTGGTTGAGCATAGCATTTTGAAATGGAGCCGGCGGTGATTGTCGTGACGATGAGCAGAAGCCGTTGTTAACAGCAAATTAAGGAGACGTGAACGCATTTCATCTAGCCAGCATTAAGTGAAGTTAATCCTCAGAAAACGAGCGTGGATGAGATGATTGTTTCTCCGCGTGCGATTCTTCGTTATGGCGTCTAGCGCTGTCAAGCTGTGATATGGCTGTGAGCTGCTGTGCAGAGCGTAAGAAAGTCGGCGGTGACTCTGGATCAGCGTTAAAGAAAAGTGTTGTGGGTTGCCGAGCTGCCAGGCCGAGAGCTGGAGCTGCGTTATATTGTGAGCTGTTGAATTCCGTGGCTGCATACGAATCTTGAAATATATCAGAGCCTGTGTTAATAATCTGGATGCAGTAGAACCGTGACAGAGAAATTCTGTTGAGCGGACCACTGTAAGCGAATTACTGAGTGCAGAGCATATCGGTGAAGCTGCGTTAACGTGTGAGGGCCAACTTTTAAAGCTGCGTGGATGGAGTAATATCCCTTAGCTGCATTGAATGGTGAGGGCTTGCCATTCAAATCGATTTTGGTAAATACCTTCTTCTTTTTTTAAATCGATTTGTATTCGATATATATTGTATATTGATCTGAAGTTTTTTAAAATCGATTATATTGAAGTTCATTATATATCGATTTTTGAATTCTAATATGTCATGGTGGCACTTCATTGTTTTTAAAGTTTTTTAAAATCGATTTGTATGGTAAATCGATATTTTATCAATCGATTTAAATGGGTTTTATGAGGATTGTAATATCGATTTATCAAGGGTATTTTTTAATCAAAAATAATAATTTTGATTTAAAAATAAAATAAAAATTAAAAAAAATAAATAAAAAAATTCTTCATTTCTCAAGACTTTAAATTGGAGTTTTTTGACACAAGTTACTCACTATGTCAAAAACACAAAGTGCTCGATTTGAGATCGAGAAGTTCAATGGCAAAAACAACTTTGAGATCTGGAAAGTGAAGATGCATGATCTACTCGTGCAACAAGGCGTGGCGAAGGCACTTTTGGGCAAAGCCAAACAACCTTTCGCCATGATAGATGACGAATGGAGTGACATGGATGAAAGAGCACTAAGCGACATTCGATTGTATTTGGTGGATGATGTTTTGTTTAACATCATGTCAGAGAAAACTGCTGCTGGTTTGTGGACAAAGCTTGAAAAGTTGTACATGACAAAATCCTTAACAAATAGGATTCTTCTGAAGCGACAGTTGTACAGCGTGCGCATGAAGGAAGGTACATCAATCACTGATCATTTGAATACCTTTAATACTCTCTTGGTGCAGTTAGAAAGTATAGAAGTAAAATTTGAATCAGAAGATAAAGCTGTAACTTTATTATGCTCGTTGCTCGAGTCATGGGATCATTTTGTTACTTCTATAAGTCTTAGTTCATCAGAAACCCTTGAGTTTTATGATGTTGTTGGAGCTTTGCTGTCTGAAGAAACCAGAAAGAGGTCAAATTCAAAAACCTCTACATCAGAAGCAATGACGGTCAGAGGTTGTTCTAAAGAAAGACGCTTCAGAAATCAGAACAACTCGCAGTCAAAATCGAAAGGGAAGAAGAGTAAGGTAAAGTGGTTGTTTTGTGGCAAATCAGGACATTTGAAGAAGGACTATTGGAAGAGACAGCAAACATCCAAAGGAGACTCTTCGACAAAGAAGAAAGAAGAAAACATGACAGATACAGGTTCGGCATCCATTTCAGGTATGAGTGATGAAGTGTTATCAGTTAGTTTGTCTAATCATGATCAACATTGGTTGTTAGATTCTGGTGCGTCAAATCACATGTGCATTCATAGAGCGTGGTTTAAATCTTATAAATCAATCAATGATGGAGTTGTTTACATGGGAAATGATGTCTCATGTAATATTGTGGGAATTGGAAGCATCCAGATTAAAATGTTTGATGGGTCAAATAAAATATTAACTGATGTAAGACACGTGCCTGAACTCAGAAAAAAACTTCATTTCACTAGGAGTACTAGACACAAATGGATATAAAACCTTTATTCAAGGTGGAGTAATGAAAGTTTATAAAGGAATTTTACTAGTAATGAAAGCAAAGAAGGTTGGAAATCTTTTTCAATTAGAAGGAAGAATAGAGTCAGATCATGCTTCTACAGTATCTGAAAACGACAGTAATTCTATTCGTCTATGGCATCAACAGTTGGGCCATATGAGCGAAAGAGGATTAAAAATTTTATCTGATCGTAAGTTACTTCCTAGTTTAAAATCTTCTAATTTAGATTTCTGCAAACATTGTATATTTGGGAAACAAAGCAAGCAGAAGTTTAAAACTGGAAAACATACTAGTAAGGGAATCCTTGATTATATCCATTCTGATGTTTGGGGTCCATCTCCTACAACCTCATATGGAGGATCGTCATATTTTGTATCTTTTATTGATGATTTCTCTAGAAAAGTGTGGGTCTATATGTTAAAGAAAAAAGTCTGATGTATTCACAGTTTTTAAACAGTTTAGAGCATTAATTGAGAACATCACTGAAAGAACCATTAAATGTTTAAGAACTGACAATGGTGGTGAGTTTAATTCAAAGAAATTTGATAATTATTGCAAGGAAGCTGGGATCGAAAGACATAAAACTACTGTATATACTCCTCAGCAAAATGGAGTTGTTGAACGCATGAACAGGACTCTCTTCGAGAGAGAAAAAAGTATGCTTAGCGACGCCAATTTGTAGAAGGAATTGTGGACAGAAGCGGTTTCTATGGCTTGTTACTTGATAAATCGATCACCATCAACTGCAATAGGATGCAAAATTTCTCAAGAGGTATGGAAAGGTCATCCATGTGATTATTCTAAACTAAAAGTTTTTGGTTGTGATGCATATGCTCTAGTTCCGAAACATCAGCGTTCTAAATTAGATCCTAAATAAAAAAGATATATCTTTGTTGGATATGGTGATGGGACTAAGGGATACAGGTTGTGGGATCCTACTACTCACAAGATCATCATTTACAGAGATGTTAAATTTAATGAATCCTCACTTGAAAATCCAGATGTAGATGATAAATTGAAACAGGATAATGTACCTAAGTTTCAACACATTCAGTTTGAAACCAGTTCAAATACTGATAACAGTCCAGATGAACAAGTTTCAGATTCAGATCATGAACAAGTTTCAGATGCAGATCATGAACGTGTTTCAGATGCTGATCATGAAGAAGTTCCTACAGAAAATAATCAGCAAATTGGGGAAGTACCAGAAACATCTTTAAGGAGGTCTACGAGAATCAGATGTTTTCCTAAAAGGTATGATGATTATGTTACTTCAGTTGCTTTAACTGCTAACGATGATGAACCTTTGTGCTATCAGGAAGCTATAGAAGGTTCAAACAGTGGTAAGTGGAAAGAGGCTATGAAGGATGAGATGAAGGCATTAGACAAGAATGCCACATGGGATCTGGTAGAACTTCCTAAAGACAGGAAAACTGTAGGATGTAAGTGGGTTTACAAATTGAAGAAGGGTGTTGATGATACAAAAGACAGGTACAAAGCGAGGCTGGTCGCGAAAGGTTTTTCTCAGAAAGCCGGCATTGACTTTCATGAGATATTTTCACCAGTTGTAAAAATTGTTTCAATTCGGATTGTGTTAGCATTAGTTGCTTTACTTGATTTAGAGTTACAACAACTAGATGTTAAAACTGCATTTCTACATGGAGATTTAGATGAGGAGATTTACATGGAACAACTGGAAGGGTTTGTTCAAAATCGCAACAAGAAATTTGTCTGCAGGCTCAAGAAATCATTGTATGGTCTGAAGCAGTCGCCTCGACAATGGTACAAGAAATTTGATTCTTTCACGATGAGTCAAAATTATATAAGAAGTGAATATGATCATTGTGTTTACTTTAAGAAATTGAGTAATGGCATGTTCATTATCTTAGTGTTATATGTTGACGATATGCTTTTAGCAAGAAAAAGCATAACAGATATCAACAGGTTAAAGGCTCAGATGGCTAGGACGTTTGATATGAAAGATCTAGGAGCAGCAAGACAAATTTTGGGCATGGAGATTTTCAGAGACAGGAGTAATGGTAAGCTGTGGTTATCACAACAAAAGTATATTGAGAAAATACTCTTGAGGTTTGGTATGAACAATGTGAAGCCTGTTCCAGTCCCTTTAGCTTCCCATTTTAAACTTTCTTCAAGTTTATGTCCTAACACAAATGAAGAAAAGGAATATATGTCTCGAATTCCATATGCCAATGTAGTAGGTTGTTTGATGTATGCGATGGTTTGTACACGACCAGATATTTCACATGCAGTTGGGGTTGTCAGCAGGTATATGGAAAATCCAGGAAAAGAACACTGGTCAGCAGTGAAATGGGTGCTTCGGTATCTAAGAGGCACAAGTGATTATTGTATCACTTATAACAGAAGTAGTGAATTTGTTTGCGGATATGTTGATTCCAATTTTGCAGGTGATTTGGATAAGAGAAGGTCAACTTCAGGATATGTCTTTACTCTTGCAGGTGGAGCTATAAGCTGGATGTCAAAGCTACAAAATATTGTTGCTTTATCCACTATTGAAGCAGAATACACAGCTGCTTCACATGCTTGCAAAGAAGCAGTTTGGTTGAAAGGTTTGTTTGGTGAGTTTGGTAGGTTGCAGGACAACATCAAGTTATTTTGTGATAGTCAAAGTGCAATTCACTTGGCTAAAAATCCGGCCTATCATAGTAAATCAAAGCATATACCTATCAAGTACCATTTTGTAAGACAGGTTATCACTGAATGAAGAGTCTCTCTTGAAAAAGTGCATACAAAGGAAAATTGTGCAAACATGTTCACAAAACCAGTTTTGTTAGAGAAGCTACGATGGTGTCTGGCTTCTCTTGGCTTGCAGAAAAGATAAAAATAATAATGGAACAGGGTATCAGGCTAATTGTTGTCAAGGTGGAGATTGTTGAGATTTCTTAAATTAATTTTGGAAAAAATCTCATGAATGTGACAACAATAGGATTTGTTGCTAAATTGACTCCATCTAATCTTGATGTGGAGTTATTGCATCATATTTTGTTGTGATTGAATTTATGATTCAGTTTCTACTCCCAGCTATAAAATGTAAGCCCGTAGAGGCAAATATGCATGAGGAATGTGAGGTGAGTGGAAGAGATGTGCAAATGAAAAACTCTGCTATTGTAATTCTCCTTTTGCTGAATGAGATTGTCAATGCCTCTGTTTGGTGGACGTAGCCCAGATTGGTTGGGTGAACCACATTAAAATCTGTTGTTTTATGTTTGAATGCTGTGTGTGTGTTTATTAGTTTTTTCCGTTGTGATTTGCTCAACAGATTTTTAATTAATTTTGCCAGAAAATTTGATTAATTGACAGAGAGGGGATTTAATTATTTTTCCAACCCTCTTTAAATAAGATAAATAAATTTAGACACATAAAGGGGGAATACCCATTCGTATAGACCCTCAAATACTACCCAACTCTACGACTCAAAACATGATCTAGTAGACCAAGCAGCTTGTAATAAAATAATCTAGCCAATTAGCTAGGATTATTCCCAAATGACTTTTACAAAGACTCAATAGAAAACACTAGGACTCACTTAGCATCTTGATGACAAAATCCACCCTAGCTTTAGGGTGAGGCTGGAGGGGAAAACTCTGCCGATCACTTGTGTCGAGAAACACAAATAAATCAGTGAGACAAAAAACCTCCTAGGATAGAAATCATCACCAAAATACTAGGCTTACCTAGGTTGTTACATACATGGTGGTCTTACTTAGATCATTTACATCATAAACATGCAGAATGGGTGCACATCATTTATAAAAAAGTCGTCTGACGATGAAATTTGAACGGCGTGAACACCTCGAACATGATGGATTCCATTTGCAAAAATGGGAGTGTACTGCTATGGGGTTGTTGACACAGAGTGGTCAACAGGCCCTACAGAGAAACTCACAACAACAATACCTCTTTCACTCAAAGACAAAAAATATGACTGATTTACACCCTCAAACGAGATTTACAGAACTCGAGCCTTTTCTGGCCCACCGGAAACCCCAGTGCTGCTACTCAGCCCTCTGCGTCAGCCTCTGCACTACTATGGAAGGGCCTGCGTCACCCTCTCTGGGCTTACGCTGCCCCTGCATTGCCTTGACTAGGCTTGCATCAGCCCTGCGTGGCTCCTGCTGCCTCTATCCTGCCCCTGACTGGGCCCATGGGAGGATCATTTGCAGCACATAGAGACAGTACTGCATATCTTGGAGGAGCGGCACTTCTATGCCAAGTTGTCCAAATGCGAGTTTGGGCTGACAGAGATGCTCTATTTGGGGCATATCATTGGAGTAGAGGGAGTGAGGGTCCACGAGGAGAAGATCAGGGCCATCCGGGGATTTGTGGGTATTTGCACCTACTACCAGAAGTTCGTCAAGGGGTTTTCACAGCTTGTAGCACCCCTCACAGACCTCACCAAAAAGGGGGCTTTCAGCTGGACAGAGACTGCGCAGAGGGCTTTTAACAGGCTTAAGGAGGTGATGAGAAGTTGTCCAGTATTAGCCCTGCCAGACTTCACGCAACCTTTTGTGTTGGAGTGTGATGCTTCAGGGGAGGGTGTAGGCAGTACTGATGCAGGGGGGACACCCCATAGCTTTCGAGAGCCAGAAGCTACTGCCGCATGAGAGGTTATACCCCATCTACGATAAAGAGATGCTAGCCATCATCCATGCATTGGCCAAGTTTCGGCAGTACCTTGTGGGGAACAGGTTCCGAGTAAGGACAAATCACAATAGCCTTAGGTTATTCCTTCAACAAAAGCAACTGCAGGAGAGACAACAGAAATGGGTCATCAATATCAAGGCAAATGATTTTGACAATGAAAATTTTAAGAAATTTTGGACCCTTGGGCCTAGGTGGTTAAGTCAAAGTCAAAATTTTGGGTAATTAACTCAAAAATAGTATTTTTGAGTTAATTAAAATGGATTTAAATCATAAATTCGTTTTTTCCTCAAAATTATAATTTCGATGGTCCAGATTAAAAGATGATCAAATCTTATCGACAGTCGAGATTATTTTGACGTGGATCAACCGAACTAGCCGTTGGAGATTTTGTCCTATAAATTAAGAGGTCTTTGTCAGTCTTGAGTCATCCGATCTTAGGATCGTGCACTTGTTCTTGGAAGCTCTTGTAATTTCTTTTGATGAATAAAGCATAAAAACTTTGGGGTTACAAACTTTGGTGTTCCTTTTCCAGATCTATGTAGTTATTCATTGCTAAACTCTGCTACTTTGTTTGATATTTTTATGGTTGATTGCCTTCATGGATTAATCTGCATACAGGTATCTTGTGCAGTTTTCTGGGTTCATAAAATGACATTTTGATTTTTCCGAAGGATCACATGTTATTTTCTTAAATCTCTATCAATCTAAAGTTCAAATCTAAGTGTGCAGGGAAGTTTTTTTTTAAGATTTGAGTGTCTGGGGAAGTCTTCAGTTGGACCAGCCGACTCTCAGATTCGTAAATCTGAAAAGCCCATTGTTTCTAATTTCCTGAATCTATCTTACGAATTTGTGTTTTTTACAAGGTCTTCTAGGACTTGTGCCTCTCTTTAAAATTTCAAATTTCTAAAAATTGTGCTGAAATGGGTTTAATTTGGCCATGAGGGCCTCAGATCTGTAAATTAGCTTGTAAATTTGTATTTTTGTTAGGGCTGTAAGGGTTTAATAATTTTCTTGGTGTATATATCTTCAAGATCTGACTGGTTTCTTGCAAGTTGTAGGTTTCACTCAAAAAATTTTTTTTTAAAGATC
Organism: Pinus albicaulis; assembly: GCA_034641835.2. Classification (NCBI taxonomy): domain Eukaryota; kingdom Viridiplantae; phylum Streptophyta; class Pinopsida; order Pinales; family Pinaceae; genus Pinus; species Pinus albicaulis. The sequence goes on from CM076570.1 coordinate 118,522,015, forward strand.
TGAGCCAGATCCAGCCCCCAAGGGCCAGATCTGGCCTCAAATCGCCTCTATGGGCAAATCTGAACGTTACATGAATAAAGGAGCATCTAAATTTTTAGTTTGAAGGGAGAATTTTTAATTTGACTGGGTTTGATTACTGCATAAACGTTGGCTCTGTCTGCGTTTTCTCCCATCGTTTTCTGCAAGCCGTCGCCTCTATCCGCTCACACCGTCCAGCAAAACTCACTTCATCATCCACCCTCACTACCTCCCTTGCCCTTCGATTTCCTGTGTATCCTCTTCCTTAGCCAGCCGTCCTCAAACCTGCCATCGATTTTCCTTAGCCTCCTACGCTACCATTCGATCCTTTACCCGTCCATCCCTCAGCTTCTACGGTGATCCCATTCTTTGGCTATGTCAAACCGTCTCTTCTCTGCTGCTACACGCATCTTCTTGCCGTCCCTTTGAAACGTCCTCCCTTACTCTCCTTTGCTGCCAGCTTTTCCTCCTATCTCTACCCGCAGATTTTTCTGTTGCCGTCGACCTCTACCCTCGTCCAGCCTTCAGCTTCTCCATCAACGCCTCTTCTTCACGCCGCCATCCAACTCCTGCTTCTTATCGACCTGCGAACACACAAACGAAAACACACATGTAATTCTTAAAGCTCATGTATATGCGTTAAATTTTTTAGTGCGGTTTCACATTTTTTGTAAAGCATTAATTTATACGATCGGATTTGTTTTTGTATATAAGTTTGGTTAGGTTTTAAAAAAAATTCAATTTTCTTTGTTTTAAACGTAGATTTTAGTTTTGATTTTTTTTTGTTTTAGATTTCATTTTTAATAGCTTATGTTTAGTGTAATATTGTAGATTTAATTTCGATTTTTGTTTTTTGCTTTAAATTTTATTTTTTTAATGTTTACTTTAGTTTAGTTTAGATTTTATTTTTAGATCTAACTTTTAAATTTTAGTTTTAATTTAGTTTAGAGTTAGTTTTGTTTTTAATTTGTCTTTTAGTTTTAGATTTAGTTTTTTTTAGATTTTAATTCTAGTGTTAATTTTTACTTTTTAGGATTTAAAAATATTAAAAATTAATAAAAAATAAAAATTCCCAAAAATTCTAAAAAATTTAAAAATTTTAAAAAATTAAAAATTCTAAGTCCTATAGTCAAATGAGCTTTAAATTTTATCTGAAGTTTGATTATATAGGAACATTTTAAATTCCGGATTGGGTTATATTGGAACATCATAATTTCGGAAATATTTCAAGCATCTGGCATTTATCTTAATGATCGTTTCATGATAGCTTTGCTTCAGCATCTTACTGAATGGTTGTGGTGCTTTCCATTGAACATCATTGTTAAAATTGGACAACTAGGTCCAAACTCCAGGTTGTACTGCTCAGATGACGATCCCAATATTTTTATTGGATTCCTCTTTCGGAGAGGTGTAAGGTTGATCTAAATATCATCTCGATCGGATGAGCAAAACATGTACTTTGAATTTATTCCACTTATGTGCTAGGTCGGCCTGGAATAAAATATAGACTTAAATGTGTTAAAGGACGTGTCACACACCCCCAAAGATTCCTATATATTGGAGAGACTTAGAATTCATTTGACACACATTGTTGTGGAGGAATTCTCTCTCTCTGGATAGCGTTGGAGCTGTGATATATATGGACTGTTCTTTGTTTGGGTTGTTCTGGGTTATGTGTGACACGCTTGGCTGAATGATCTATTGGAAACTTCGCTGGTAGAAGCATCCTACCGATCTTCGTAACGCCACCATTTCTTATCTCTGTTTTTGCTTGTCTTCTATCGATCTATTAGTATGTTCTATCTTCTTCAGTATTATGCCCTAGTCTGAAATGGCATAGAACATATGCAGAAATTAACATGGTATCAGAGCGAAGGGAAAGACAAAGTCCAATCTATGGACAGATCTGTTGAAAGGATGTTTTAAGGCTGAAAATCAAATTCATAGGGTCGCTCTAGGGCCGAGGCTGCTGGGCATATAAGCCGAGGAAAAGAGGAACTCAACGCTGGTGATAGCATGTACGGTGGCCACCCACCAATCAATGGCAATGGTTCATTTCTGCAATGATTTGGATGATGCCGAGAAATTGTCGTTATTATTATACTTGCGGGCTTCATTGATGGAATTCTAGTAAATGGTGAGTGCGTGCAATGGACGATGCAACCATGGCCACTAGATAACTTCGCCGCCGATCGATTCTTCATCGACATGGTGCCCCGGCTGCTGAGATGAGGATGCAGAAGAGGAAGGGCATTGAACCCTACTTGAATTTGTTTTCTGGTTCTGCGGTGAGGTCGATGGATTGCGCGATTGTTTCTTCTGAGCTGAGTAGGCAGCGACCGAATCGATTACGGCCCAAAGAGGCAGCACCTTGTTCAAGATCTGGCCTGTCGTCCCGGCGGCAGCATGGACGAAAAGGAAAACAACCCAGTCATCACCCTCGTCGTTTTGGATGGCCACAATAGCCTCTGGAATGGTGGAATGCCCTCCGCCATGGTGTTCATGCAATATCAGAATACAGCCATGTCAGTCGGATCCACTTCTCTCTCTGATCGGTTGTCACTAATATGGAAGCCGCAACTTTTTTTCGTAACAAATCATGTGAATGGGCCTAGCCACAGTCACTACCAGGAGCAACCCAGACTCTACAGTGATTTAAAAGACTGGGATTCTCTCTGCGTTATTTGGACGAATTGTCGAGAGAAATTGAAAACAAAATTTTTGTTCTTGTGTGTAATTGGGAACGATATATCTGTTGTCTAGCTTCACTTTCTCTTAATTGGAAGGTCGAATCTTCGGGCTGTGGAACTTCAACTGAATGACGTGATGAGCAGATATGCTTGAGTGCCACTGCGATGAGCCAAGTCATGATCCCACACTACATTAAGCCAAGTTACAATGCCACCGTGCATAGATACAGGTTGCGATGCGTTGAGCCAATGTGCAATATGATGCCACAATCATTTCGGAGATGAGAGATCCATATCATTTTAAAATATAACGGGACGTTTTCAATCCAATTATAAAATATAGTGTGATGCCCACCAGACTATAACAGACAATGCGATGTCATGACCATACTATATCCATACAAACAAATTCAGCCCTAGGGACCAGCGAAGGGCAGTATAGAATGTGCCTATAAGAGGCCGGTTTGCTGAAGATGCAGAAGACTGTTAAGGGCATAGCACACAGTTGGGCCAAAAATCAGAAGGTTATCAAGGGTAGACAACCACCTAAGTAGGCAGTATGGCATTGGAGCAACCCCTCCTAGGTGAACCGCAACCCCAGTAGGGTTTGTTTACTGACTATGTGGTGAAACTGGGGCTGCAATCCCTAACCTGGAATGCTGTAAACTAACAGAGCAAACATATTACAGCAGTGTCTTGTGGAGGCGTGTTGGGTCCATGATTTGCGGCCCAGTGTTTGGATCATGTGCTTGTCATCTTTGTGATATGCTAAGGTGACAAGGTGTCTTAGACTTGATGTCATTAAGGACCTTGTACAACAGAAAGTGGGCTTACTTGGCAATTCATGATTGATCATTAGCAAGCATTCTGAAGAAGGAAGCAGGACTGGAGATAGCACAAAGGACAGTTCATGTTTTGACAAGGTATGTATGACTGTTTGAAGTAGTCACCTTCAATTTAAAAAAAAAAAAAAAAAAAAAATCAAATGTCTACTATGAATTGCATGCCCTTTTTGTTGCAAAGAAGACACTATTCCAGGCATGCAGATCAAATCTGTAGATTGCACGGATTGTATGTTTAGCAACACTTAAACCAGAAAACAGAAATTGTCTTTCAAAAAAGTTCAGGAACTGTCTAGAAAGTATTGTCTAGTCAACAAGGCAACATATCAAAATGACTTAGAAGGCCTAATGGCCTGGGAGTTCTGGGAGTTCTGTGTGCTCAGAACTGAATGATTCCCCAACTATGGGTCTCCTATGTGTAAAGGAAGCTAGAAAAGCTCTATCCCTAAGTGGCCCAGTCTGCATAAACAAAGGATCACATGTAACATGTATTGATGACTTGAGGGGCAGTGCAGTGCCTCATCTAATAGTATTATGATATTGTTGACTAATGACAGTGGTTGTGAACCAGCATATACCTGGACTTAATCTATTGATAGTGACCTTAGAAAGTGTCTTGTCCAGCTTTATCCTGTTGGATGATTGGGGCAGAAACATTGATGAGCAGGAGTACCATTATGACTGTGCTAAATCTGCATGGACTGTCATGAAGAAGGGTAAATTCTGTGTTTTAACATCTGTATGATCAGTTCCTAGATCTGTGAAATTTAGGAGAAAAATCGCAGAACTGAGATCTGAAGTCTTGGGCAAATCTGTAAATAAGAAGCAGCCCTGGATGAGATGTCAGATGTAGTAGATGAAGCTCTCAAGTGCAGAATTATGAGAGAAGGAATCATGTTTGGATTCCTAGTTTTGTGGGTCGCAGTGAAGAGGGCTGGTTGAGGAAGCTACAACAAACCTCCTCAGAATAACAAGACTTCTAACACAAGCTGAGGCTTGTTGATATATTCTCCCTATTGGATAGTGACATAGATGGACACCTATGTAGCAATTAGCATAGACACCTATGCGCAGCCTGGAGCATAATGGTAAAATGTGTTTCGGCAGCTTTCAGATCTTCAACCATAATCAGCAAAGCCTGTTGGATGGCTTTGACTGGCGAAGATTAAGTCACCTTTCCAAATGGGTGTCTGGGATGCCCTCATTTGAAATAGAAGTTTTTCTCTCAAGAGAGAAGCTGGCATTAAGAGGGAGAATACATCTCTGTATATACTCCTGAGCTAATATCATTGTTGAACACAAGAAGATCCTCATGGCTCAAAGACATATGGCTTCAGAGGGGGAAATTCCGGAAGAAGACCAAGAAGCCATATAAATACCAGGAGTATCTAGCTGCCATGAGTACAATATGAGCCTGGAACATTTGAAGAAACTGGAAAGTATCTAAATCTGCAAGGATACGAGGGTGATATATGGGATATGTTTCCTAGACCACAGATCAAAGCTGTTCCTAGACCATAGATCAAAGTTGTTGTCACCTCGCTTCAAAATCAAGCATGGATATGATGGAAGTGCTGAAAAGTTCAGGCAAGATTCGTTGCCCATGAGGAAGGCATAGAATATGATGTCACACCTGCACCTGTGACCCGATATACCACCATTCGATCAATAATAGCCATTGCTGCTACGCAAGGATGGAGTCTTCATCAGATAGATGTAAAGACCGCATTTCTGCATGTTGAATTAAAGGAAGAAGGTGTATGTTGAGCAACCTCTGGGGTTTGAAGTCCAGGATAGGGACACCCATGTCTGCAGGTTGAAGAAAGCCCTCTATGGGTTGAAGCAAGCACCCAGAGCTTGGTACGAGAGGATAGATAGCTACTTGATGAAGCTGGGCTTCATTCGAAGTAATGCTGATCCGAACCTTTACTTCAAGGTTGTCCAGGGGAAGCCTCTCATTCTGGTGCTGTATGTGGACGACCTCTTCCTGACAGGTGCTGACCCTCTCATTCATCAATGCAAGAGGGAGCTTGCTACTGAGTTAGAGATGAAGGACCTAGGATCGATGCCTAGGCCCGGAGGTCTAAGTGAGACCCGGCGAGATTTTCCTTCAAGGGAAATACATTATGAAGCTGGTAGGGGTGGACCGCAATCAGGTCAATACCTCAATGGAACTCAACCAAGAAGTTGACCTACAATGTTACCAGATATGTCAAACTTACTGAGTATCGTCAACTCGTAGGGGCCCTGATGTTCTTAGTAAACTCCCGTCCAGACGTATGTTGTGCAGTGAACACTTTGAATCAACACATGATTGATCATAACATTCACTGGGTTGGTGCCAAGAAACTCTTGAGATATCTCTGAGGCACGATAGACCATGGGCTGAGATACACTGCCAGGAGTATGACACTCCATGAATATACTGATGCCGGTTGAGCTAGCAGTGTGGTGGATCGTAAGAGCACATCTGGATACTACTTCACAAGTAGATCTGCTTCGAGCAGGAAATGAAAGTCGGTTGCCTTGAGCACCGCTAAGGTCGAATACATTGCAGCATGTATGACCTGTTGTGAAGTCACTTAGTTGCGAAAGCTCTTCAGTGAGTTGTTCGAGCATGTGCTAGATGCCACCGTTATCCTTTGTGATAACCAGAGGGGGATTCATTTGTCATATAATCCTGGGTTCCACGATTGATCCAAGCATGTTGATGGCTGGTACCACTTTATCTGGGATTTGGTACAACGAGGCATCGTAAGGCTCGATCATATAGGAACTGATGAGCAGGTCGCGGATATTCTCACGAAGCCCCTGGGGAAGGTCAAGCCCCACCCCACAGACTGGCACGTGGACCCATCCCATGACGGGTCCGCTGGACGAGTCCAGGAGCTGGGCTTGGGGATAGCTTCTTGGAGCTATAAGCAACCACAAGGCTAGGCTTGCCGAACCTTGTTGGTGTGCTTGGACCCCACCGTTGTGATTATTGAGTTAGTTCACCTCTCATTATCTATGCCCCGTATGCATCCTACCCATTAAGTTCAGGGCTCATGGGAAGTACCTCTCATTTGGCCAATGAGATGGGAAAGGCTAGAGACTAGTAGCAAAGACTGATGGACGCATCAAAATTTGCCGTACTCTCTATCTAGGATGGCATGGTCCAACCACTCTGTCAACGGATCAAGTCTTAGGAGGTCTCGACTCTCCGTCACTGAGTCGATGAACCAACTCTAGTTACAGACTCTTTGTGGAGTCCACAGAGGTTTTTGACCGCCGGACTCACAATGACAGATGTCTGTAGATCGACCCACTTCTGTTCTGAAATAAAGAGGCCAGCAAAGCAAGTTACGGCGAGATGACGCACGATGTTTGGATTGCACTTGTGGACGGAGTTCTCCCTAGTTGAGAGGGAGTGTTAAAATTGGACAACTAGATCCAAACTCCGGGTTGTACTGCTCAGATGACGATCCCAATATTTTTATTGGATTCCTCTTTCGGAGAGGTGTAAGATTGATCTAAAGATCATCTCGATCGGATGAGAAAAACATGTACTTTGAATTTGTTCCACTTATGTGCTAGGTCGGCCTGGAATAAAATATAGACTTAAATGTCTTAAAGGATGTGTCACACACCCCCAAAGATTCCTATATAAAGTCACTTTAGGAGAAAAAGATAAATACATTTGGACACTTTTCCCTAGGCCAAAGGTCAAAGCCTTAGGGAACCACTTGTCCTCTGGTACCCAAATTTTAACACTCCCTCTTACCGATGAAAGTGTTCATCACCACCCCCATCTTGTCTCTGAAGTAGACATGCTTGCCCCGTGGTAAGGCTTTGGTGAATATGTCGGCTACCTACTCATCTGTGGGAATATACTCAAGCTTCACAGCTCCCTTCTGAACATAGTCTCTGATGAAATGATATTTGATCCCGATATGCTTTGACCTGTCATGAAATACTGAATTCTCCGTGAGTTTAATGCAACTCTGATTATCACAGTAAATCACTGAAGGTCTCAATGCTTGACCAAATAAGCCAAACAACATCTTGCGAAGCCATATGACCTCATAACTAGCCAGACTGTCTGCCATGTACTCTGCCTCCACTAAACTCAATGCTACTGATTGTTGCTTTTGGTTGAACCACAACACAATTGTCAAACCCAACCCAAAACAACACCCTGAAGTGCTCTTCCTATCAGAAGCACAACCTGCCCAATCAGAATCAGTGTACCCCGCCAATCTCACTCCGTTTGTCTGTCTATAATCCAAATCATAATCCACTGTCACCTGCAAGTAACGCAAAATGTGTTTTGCAACAACCCAGTACACTCTCCTGGGCTCACACATGAACTGGCTCATCGTGTTCACTGCAAAACATATATCTGATTTAGTGTTGACCAAATACATCAAGGAACCAATCAGTTGTCTATACAATGTAGGATCCACCAACTCGGAATCTGAAGCGTGAAGCTTCTTCCAGTTAGTGATCATAGGTGTCGACATGGGTTTGCAATCCTCCATGTGAATTATGCTAAGAATGTCCACAATATATTTCCCCTGTCCTAGGAAGAAATGTCCCTCCTCCTGCCACACCTCCAATCTCAAAAAGTAATGCATCAAGCCAATGTCCTTCATCTCGAACTCCAAAGCAAGATCTCTCTTGCAGCCCTCTATGAGTCTCTTTGCACCCGTAATGACCAAGTCATCCACATATAGCACCAGAATGAGAGGCTCCTCACCTACCACAATAAAGTATAGGTTTTGATCTGCATCACTCTTTGTGAAACACATCTCCTGCAAGTATGTATCAATCCTGGAGTACCAAGCTCTAAGAGCTTGCTTCTAGCGATAAAGTGCCTTCTTCAGTCTGCAGACATGGGAATCCTTCCCATGCACTTCAAAGCCCTGCAACTGCTCAATGTACACCTCCTCCTTTATGAAGCCATTGAGAAATGCAGTCTGCACATCCATCTGGTGGATCTTCCAACCCATCTCTGCTGCTATCGATATAATGGAGCGAATGGAAGTATATCGAGCCACGGGAGTGAAGGTATCCTCATAGTCTACTCCCTCTACTTGGGAGAACCCTCTAGCCACAAATCTAGCCTTGAACATCTCGATGCTACCATCTGCAGCATGCTTTATCTTGTAAAGTCATCTAGAAGTAACCACGGATTTCCCTTCAGGCCTCGGCACCACCTCCCAAACATCATTCTTCATGATAGAAGAATACTCCTCCTGCATGGCCTCTCTCCACACCTGCTGGCTAGCAACCTCCTCATAGCTAGAAGGCTCGGAGTCAACGATGTTGGAAACCAATGCCATATAGCTACGAAACTGCTTAGGTGGTTTTCTCTCTCTAACCTGTCTCTTCAGCCCAGCAATAGATGTGGCCTCTCTCAGGGTGTCCTGAAGACACTTGGGCTTCCTCTTCCCTGAGCACACTTCTCCCACCAGAGTGAAAGAATCCTCATCCTCCTCAGAAGCCTGAACTCCTGAAGTCTTGCCAACCGACCTCCTGCCTGAACCTGTGCCTATAGATGTTGAAGTACCGTGTGAAATATCCATCAATGGGATACCTCTTGAACTGCTCTGCGGACTGCTCTGCATGCTTCCCGAAGCACCACCCATCTAACTCTGCGAGCCACTGCTCACTGATGGACCTAACACCGTAATCGATGTACCTCCTCATCCCTGTCCATTGGATCCATGTGACTGGCTCAGCTGCTCCTAAGGGTCTGGTGAATCCAGATACTCTAACTCCCATGACCTCCTGAAAGCCCTATCCTCCTCGAACTTCACATCCCGCCTGACAATAACTCTCCTCCGTGCAAGAACAGAAATCCGAAAGGCTTTCGAGGTCTCACTGTAGCCCACAAAGATGCCCTTCTTTGCAGTGGGCTCTATCTTGGTCCTCTTCTCCTTGGGAATATAGGAATATGTAATGCACCCAAAGATACCAAAGTGACCAACATCAAGCTTCTTCTCAGAAAAAACCTCCTCCGGAGTCACATGCCCCAAGGCACGATGTGGACTCCTGTTCTACAAGTACACAGCAGTGTTGTAGGCCTCTGCCCACAAAAACAACGGTAACCCCTGATCATGTACCATGGCTTTGGCAACCCCAACGATTAGTCTGTTCTTCCTCTCCGCAACCCCGTTCGGCAGGGGGTTGTAAGGAACTGTCAACTCCCTCCTAATGCCTACCTCCGCACAATAATCAACAAACTCACCAAGGGTATACTCCCCTCCATTGTCCGACCTGAAGGACTTGATCTTCTGACCTGTCTCAGTCTCCACAAGAGCTCTGAACTCCTGAAACTGCTTAAAGACCTCACTCTTGGTCTTCAAGAAATAAATCCAAGTCTTCCTAGAGTGATCATCAATGAATAAAACATAGTACTCATATCCACTCAAGGATACATGAGACATCCAACCGCTCACATCGGTATGAATCAAATCAAGAATCCCTGTCGATCTATTGTCATTGCTGGGAAAAGGGGATTTGGCAAACTTCCCCATAGCACATCCTTTGCATGTATCAATGTGATCAGAACTGAAATCTGGCACACCTGTGGTGATCTCCCGCAATGTCGTCAAGGCCCCATGATACATGTGCCCTACCCTGCGGTGTCAAATCTCGCACAACTCTGAACTGCTAGCTCTACTCCCAATACTATTGCTCAATGCCATAAGGGGCTAAAATGAAAACTTGTACACCTCGGCATGGCGTACACCAATCACTCTAGCTAAATTAGTTGGAGCGCCCCTGGGATATATAAGCACCTGTCCTCTCCTGAACAATACCTCATACCCTCTGTCCTCCAATGCTAAGAAAGATATAAGGTTATTCTTCATCCCTGGCACATATAGAACATCCGACACTTTCAAGGGAGGTTTGGGTTCCCTATAAAATGTCAACGTCCACACACCGACTGCTCTAACAATGTTGTCGTCTCCGAGTATTACCTCTATATCAGTGCCACCCTCTGAAAGCTCTGAGAAGTACTCACGGACTCCTGTCATATGACGGGAAGCCCCACTATCAACATACCAAATACTTGAAGATGCTCCGCTAGTGGAGGGAAGTGCACACTCCCTCTCAACCTATGTGGAAGGTGATCCTACACTAGTGGACTCAAGAGCAATGAACCCAAACTCCCAATCAAAGCTCTCCGAGAAGTCATCTATCTCTATTGATGCTGCCATGGTCTTGTCCTTTCGCTTCTTCTTTGTCTCCGGACACACAACTGCATAGTGTCCCAACTTCTAACAATTCCAACACTTGACTTTGGAAAAGTACTTCTCCTTGTTCACCTGCTGCTTACCTTTACCTTTTCCTTTGCTCCCACCACCACTTGTGGAAGCTTGCTTCTTCACTTTGCCCTTCTTTCCCCTTGCTAACAATGCTACATTGTCATCGTCCTCTACCTGTTTGGTTGACCCAAGATGGTTCTTTCTGATTTCATTTTGAATGCAATCATCCCACAACCTCTCCCAGCTGGGAAAGTTCTCCCGTGCAACAATCCCATCCACAAAACTCTCCCATGTCTTGGGAAGACCATTTAATGTAATCCGCACCAACTCAGTGGGTGGAATGGTCTCTCCAATAGTAGCCAACTCATCTCTCACAGAAGTGATCTTTGTGAGGTATGTTTAACACCATCAGTCTTAGCCATTTTAATGGCCTTCAGCTTCTCCCTTAGGACCATTTTTCTGTTTTCATTTGTGCTCTAGTAAAGATTGGTCAAGGTTGTCCACTTCTCATGTGCATATGTCTTTCCTCTCACATGAGGAATAACATGGTCTTTAACACCATCCAGAATAAGTATTTTTCCCTTGGCATTCTTCTTATTAAAATCAGTCAACTGAACAGGGTCAGCAGGCGCTGCTACTGGGTGCTGTGTGGTGTGAACTATTATGCCCCAAACTTCTGCCTCCTCAAAGATGCTCTGGATTCTCTCCCTCCATGCACTATAATTGCTCTGCCCATCCAACCTATCCTCCACCCTTAAGCCCAAAGACATGCTTGCTGTCCTAACAAACTGATCTTTTCAAATATGTGGTAAAGGTTCAGTTTTATGTGTGAAAATAACTTGCTATAATTTTTAACTTCTTGTCCCAAACTGCACTTTTCAGCCACCCAAGCTCTGACACCATGTAGAAATTTTAGACCCAACCTCGGTTATCAGTTTCTCCTTATCACTCCCATATAGTTAAATGCCCATTCCCATAAACATACATTCAACAAGCTAGAAATGATAAATATTTCTGAAAACACAAATTCTAGAAATTTCACACTGCTGGAAATTGCAGAAATAAAACATAGAAAATATTTCATCCACACACACAGAAAATGACACATTGATTTTTGGTCAATATGACTCTGGAAAAACCCCCTACAACTCGTGGGGAAAACTGGTTCGAAAGCTCTTCTTTATATCTGAATATTGCTTTTACAGAGAAATGAAATGTAAAGTAAAAATTCCAACAACCATTAATTTTTACTTATCTCGAAAACCATGCTTGTACTCCACCTCGATTTTCATGCCAATGCAAAACAGAAAAATTATAGTGGAAGGTACAACCTTAAATGTTGTACGGATAGCATAGAAAAGAGTGCCAGAACCGCTGCACGGCCCTCCTCGAAAATTGTGCCAAGGCTGCCTCAAAAATTGTGCCAAGTTGTTGTTGTACGAACCTTGATTTCTGTGTTGCTTTGTTGTTGTACTTGTAATAACCCTGCTCCCAGAGTTCTAGAATTTGTACCTATTTGAACTTTTGTTTAAGTAAAACAGATCTAATAAGACATTGAAAGGATATAAATTGAAATTTCAGCTTGCTTAATTAAACTATATGCGAGAAGAATACCTGAAATTCAGCACAAACTTACGAATCCTGAACCTGAAGCGGCTGAAGATTTGCTGGTGATGTCGTGAAAAGATCAGATTACTGGGGCAATCGAATCCTCCCAGCCAAATCCGGGACTAATCCCAGACCCAGAGGGTGTCCCTCTGTCCCAGTCACTAGATTTCCAAGAACAAGAGACTCCTCCCCAAACACTGTAAGCCGACATTTCCTTCTCACTTCAGCAGAAACCATTTCTTTTCCTCCAAAACTTTCCCCCCCTTCTCCTCCATACCACCTCCTTTAAATAATTTCCTTCCACCGCCTCTAACTTCCCGAAGTCTTATCCTCATTAATGATGATATTTTTATGTATTTATGGTGGTATCCTTTTCATTATGTTTGGATATGAATATAATGTAAACAATCTTCCTCCACCGCCTCAAACTTCCCGAGGCTTTACCCAACCTTAAGTTTATATTAAATGTTGTTATGGTGGTGATCAAATTAGTAACACGTATACATACTTATAAAGGTGGGTTTTGTTTTAACTGCCTTTAATATAAATCTTTAATATCGCATACTCATTTTATCTTAAAGATTCATTAACTTTATTACTTCATTTCCTTTATTACCTTGTTTCATAAAATTTTATGCTTGGTTGAATTTGACATAAAGTCTGAAATCTTAATATTAAGTCCCCAATCTTTGTAATCTTGATATGAGGTGGGCGTACTAGTGCGATGTGGACGGTATAGGCAGGTGTAGCTATCAAATGCCTATATCGTTCTGCATATGTAATTTTGGGTATAACGAGGGGAATGGGTCGTTGTACTTCCCCCCTTGAGAAAACCGTCCCAGTTTATGGTTTTATATACTCATATCAATATTGTGTTTTTAGAGATTAGGGTGATTGTAGAATGCTTGTATTTTAAGATTGATTTTTCGTTTAAATAAGTATATATCCGTAATTTAATTGTTACTTCCCATCTTCACCGAATCTCCAAACTATTCTAAAATCATCATATCCTTCCTAATCTCTTCCACTCCCATCCTATCCATACTCTACAGGAATATGCAATGGCATCAATTTTACTGATCCATTCATAGACCTCAATGATATCAGAGTCGATTACATTGACCTGACATGCTTGTAGGCATCCGACAGTCATCATCACATGTCTAGGGGAGCATGACTCACAAATTCCTCCCATGACTCCAAGTATTGGAGGATAAACGGTGGGCAACACCTCCACCCCTCCCAGTAGGACCAGGGTCCACACCCTATCGTAGGATCTCAGGGAGTCTCAGCTGTTCTTGGAAATCTGTCATCACGTAGATTGCTTCGGTAATCTATTTTTTTGCATGATACTCATCAGTACATAATCTGCAATGTAAACACTCGTACACATATTACAGCATATGCATCTATATTTTTCATAACCAATTGTTACCCATATAACAACCTCTACACATTCAAAATACTTTGATATGTATGATATCAATCCTAGAATTTATAAAAAGAAAATTTGTTCACATAGGTATCAATATGTTCAATAAAATTTCTCATTTCAGATCTTTGCTTGATTAGTTTATTAAGTTCTAATTCATATTTTTCTTGCTTTAATGTTTCATTATATACACCTATTTTCACTTTTCATATTCATAATGTAGTTACACTTTTATCCCCTTTCTTTGAATCATTTTTTTTTTTTTTTTTTGAAATGCAATGAAATAATTCGATAGATATTTTCATCTATAATGTCTAATCTAAAATTTCACATTCCTGAAATGTTAAATGCCATATTTCACTCTTTGGTGTCCGCACCCTAGTAAATTTAAATATGACATATATATCTGTATCACTAAGTGAAGTAGCATCCTATCTCTATGGGTATCATACATTCATGTATAGGGGGTAAAATTCATCTTCTGAGATCACTCAAAATAAATTTTAATTTAGACTAAACTATGACCCACTCTTTATACATGATCGAGAAAGGCGTGGTGCACATGATTACAAAGCGGTAAGTTGGGCTAGTGTGTGATTATGTCATACTCTTCATAGCTAATAAAATGAATGGGAATCAGTGAAGATAGTGATATGTTAATGAAGAACATTGAACCTTTACCCTTGACTCTATATTAGTACAATACTACCTTGTTTATTATGTAACATGGTGAGAGATGAACCTCTATACTAAAAGAGCTTTTAGTGCCATTACAACAGGTTAACCAGTGTGAATCCATTGAATAGTATAGCTTATATAACACTGACCTTACGAACATGGACTACTGAATCTTATACAGACAGGAGCCATCACTATGTTATAGGTGAGGCAAGTCTCTTTGCATAGAATGAATGCTCTTTTTGCTCATATAGTAGATTCAATACATAAGCCCATAGTGCCTTACTTGTCACCCTGTTCCTTATTGGATGAAGCTGGTACGGTATTAGAATCACTTAGAGCACTTGAAACCCTGCTTTTATATGTGAGCTCTAGTCCAAATAGCGATGGTATTACACTCAGTAAGCTAAGAAGATCATATGGTTCACTGTCACTCATATATTGCACTTACTCTAATTATGGTTATACACTCCTTGTTAGTACCAAATATACGTGTTACTTTAAGCTTATTGATCACTATTTATTATGAATTCTTTTAATTATAACTATTGTTATAATCTATTTATATCATTGCATAGAATAGTACATTTTCATCAAGTAGAGTTGATATCAACGCCTCTCAGGCCTGATCTCTGTACCATTCATCCTTGCACCTGAAACAGATAACTTTTGTACAGAATTGATAGACTTTCGGTTAATGTTTTGATTTTTGAGTAGTTCTACAATGCCAAGCACGACTATCATAAAATTTCTCTCTAAATGATAATGCCTAAAAGAGATAGCCACTGCAAGCAGCTACTCAAACGCTGATCGATGTTCAGGTCCATGATAAAGCTACAAAACTGATGAATATTTCTTCTTTTGTTCTCCTCTTGTCCCAACTTGATCATTGAGTGCTTTATCATGATAAATGCACTCATAGATTTTCTTTCCCGTGTCCTAGTATGTCTCTCCGCAACATTCAAAATGGAAAATAGTTTTGTTAATTCTCTTATTTGATGAATCATATTGTCAAACTTAAAATTAGCTTTATATCGCTCATTATCGAGTTTCATAACCTTATTTATTATTAATTTTGAGTTTCCTTCCTAAATTTGCTGCTATATGTTGTTTTAATGCTATCTTAAGCTCTTCCTTTGCTGCAATTGCCTTGCCAAAGTAGAAGCGTCTCATATACGTAGTGCATAAAGAGAAATTGTATCTCTCTCTCTTCCTGAGAAATAAGACCCTGTAAATAAGCCTACATTTTAATATCTTAATATTAATTATATGGCATTCTTAATCTTTTCTCCAAGGTGATTAAGGTATCAAGGGATCCGCATTACTTGCAGGTCTTTACTCTTAACTTTAGTTTCCTTCAATTTTTATATTTTAACCTTGAATTTGAGACAACTGCGATTTCTTGATGGTTTGATTAGCTTTACTGTCAGCCTAAAACATCTTCCTTCCCGTGGCATTAAAGGAAATTTGTCTAGGTTATATTCCAAGTTAGTATGGCTGCTTCGAGGTGACTTTGAATGGGCAGATATCATAGTGAGTATAGCAACTCCAATAGATTACCACTTCAAATAAAGTATATACAGCTTCATCACTAATATATTTGTTAATTTAAAGGAAGCACCTTTAGTGAGGAAATCTTTGAAACTCCTGGCTGCCTCCAATCCCAACTCCTGGGCACTTAGATCATCTTTAGTCACGAGACTCTTTGCTTTGTTTGTAAATGAACAATTGGAACGGTTTTATACAATCTTTGGAGGCACCTGTTTCTTGCTGCGCAACAACGGGCCCTTGATTAAACTACACAACTAACCATAGTATGTCTGATAGTGTGGTGGAAACTTAAACATCAAACTCGGGAACGTTTTCATATCAAGAAAACGAAATAAGATTTATTACCGGCTGGAAGTGCAGTTAATATGTAATAATTACATGGAGATAATATGTGGCAAATAATAATAGACGTCATCCATCTCCTCTTCCAAGATTAGCTGACGGGATTACATGGCCCGGGAAAAACCACAGTAGTGCCAATTCTATTATACCATCCACCCATCGATTGTGAGTCCCCTTCATCTGTTCCATAAAATGTCATCACCATGTCAACAATAAAAAAAATGTGAACAACTCTTTTCCTTTTATTTCCTATCATACAATCTGTTATTGGGCCAACAACTCATTTGTTGTGTTATTTCTTCATACTCCTTGCCTATTTATAGGTATCAACTCATATATTTCTGATATACGACTCTCTCACCTTTTGTCAGTCTACATTTTCTGCTAATTCATGCACAACTTCTGCTAGGAGTTAATGAGTGAACCTTCGGACAAATTAAGGATCCTTAGGGAGATCATGAAACATAGAGTTTTGTATTGAAAAAAAGTCATTTTATTGGGCGAAGATGAGCGCAAATGCCTACACGGAAGGACATATCTCCAAGTTAACATACCTAAAAGGAAACAGAGATAGTTCTTACCAGGAGGAACACTTACAAAATAAATGGTGTCCAAGACTTAAGAAGAGTCATCCTATGAGCTACATGAACTTTCCAAACACCTTAATAAAAGCGCCTACAAAATTAAGTATCCATCAGTTATCCACTCTTGCAGTAGTTTACATGTACTGTTATCCAAGACTAAGTTCCAAAAAAAAATATTACATCAATTGAAACCAGCAATCATGTTATGTATTTACTATTATGTAGAAGTAGCTTGGTCTGGACTCTGAAGTGTAAAAGTAACATTAGCATTCTAGTATGAAGATTCTGCGACAACACCAACTTTCTCCATAATTTTAAAACACATTGCCTCACATCAGTTGTGGAGTCTTAGTCTGTTGAGAATGGTCTATTGTATATCAGTGAGGTGTTATTTCCCTCTTGGTATACCCAGGAAATGTTTTCCTGAAGACATCCATAATAAAGGTCCAGAAATTCTTTGAAAGCCAAACATAGTCACAAGGCATTTACAGAGTACATAGTTTTGTTCAAAAGAGCCCTCAAAGTGATGCCCTGTTTTTCCTGTCACGCTCAGTGAAAGCAACATTTTATCTACACTCTATACATGAAATAAATCCCCATAGGTTACAAACCTAATGCGTATGCCTTAAATAGTAAACACCTAGGGAACCAAAACTGTTCACTCTGTGGATTCTGAGGTTAATGAATCAGCTAATAAAGCAAGCATGGACTCGGCCTTCTTTCTGTCTTCAAGGATAAACTACTGTTATTTCAATTATGCATAGTGTTTCAACGGTTTTATCACCACCCGCATGCAAATATAAAATTTGAGCATGGCTATTTTGATCAAGTACAAACACAAAAAGAATCGCCTCTGCCTGCCGGGAGACATAATAAAACAAAAGCTTAATTCAAAAGCATGAACAGAAATGTGAACTTGAAACTAGAATTTCTTTGAAAGTTTCAGAATGATCGAGTATGTTTAGCTGGGCAGGGCATCTTACCGATAATTATGGCGCAGACCTTTCAGTGTTTTTAACGAAGAAAAAATGATGAAATTCCATATAGAGGAGCCCAATCCTTTATCATCGAAAATGTTACAAATTAATTCTGGAAAATATCCGAACTTGTTATATCACTGAAACTGTCTCTGTTGTTTGCACTTATATGCTGATAATCTTTCTACAATTTTATAGTGAAATCACTTCTTTGATGCACTGTGTATCCATTGAAATTTTACAGGCTTATTCTCTGAAATGATCCCACTGTCATAACCCGAAATTTCATCACTGTAGCTCAAAGTTCCTTCTGAAATCTACACCAAATCAATACCCATGACTAATCTCTGATATTCTGCGAGTTCATGAGACTGAATTGGATGCTGCCTCCTTGCTACGATGGTACCGAACCTATTTCACTGTAATATGGAATCTTTTCAGAGATCTAGCATCAAAACTTTATACTCATCTTTTAGTGTGGTTGATCGAAAAATTTTAATCTCTTCTTGTACGTGATTTCTGAAATGATCTTGTCCTTAGATATACTGAAATCCACCTGCTTCTTCAAGGTGCCTTGGTATGATGAATAGAGACTGAACTAGCTCTTTGTGATATTCCAACTGCCTTTTATCCTGACCTTAGCTCCGATACCCAAGCCGAATTTAATAATGGTTGTTAATTTTGGTTTCGAAAGTCCTTTTGTGCTCTCGCGCTACAAGGTTAAAGAAGTTTTGGTTTATAGACATCTTCAAATCGTCCACATATGCCATCGAAGTCCATCAAGCACCAAGTCACATGCAAATACAAATAACAAGCCGAAGGGAGGAGCCCACGACGGAAACTATTGAATTTGGGAAATAAAAGGAATATGTTTAAAGCTATCTTAATAAGAGTATGAATTGATGCGAACCTCGCTTTAATTCTGCAGATCTGTCGACACTGTGTTTGAGAACACCTGAAAGGTAATATTTGAAACTAGCCGACTTGCAATAATGTAGTGTGTTCCATATGTTTATTTAATATATTTTGATATACAAAACTAGCAGACTCCAGATCAGAAGATTGCGTGTTCGATTTACGTCGGGTTCAGTTAAGCGCTTGCCAATTTTATATATATGGACACATGCCGTCCCACCGTTTAACTCTACCATATATATATATATTTTTTTAACGAAATGCTATTCGGTTATGGAACCCGCGACTGAAGAAAACTTAGTTTTAATGCGGTCTTCCATATGACACACACCCCCCCCCGGCGGCTGACCACGACACCTCAGCGACTGATAGCCTCGGTGCCGAGAGTTCCTTTACGCACGGGTCCCGCTATGCGGAGTGGATGAAGTCGGTTAACAGTCTTTGTTTTTGATGATTTCAACATCTGTATCCACATTGGTATCGTGTCATATTTTATAAGCTCCAGTCGGTTCCCTTTTAAATAGTCGTGATACCAAAAATAGCTGAATGGAATGACTGTTGCATTGCGTGGAACGTTATGGACTTCAAGCCGAAATCATGTTCCTGAATAATTGCACGAGGGCCGAGCTGTGGGTAACGCTAATCGACCCACAAACTGTAAAGGAGATCCGGCCTGTTCTTGATCTGGTAAGCTTTTCTGCTCTTCCTATTTTTCTAATTAATCTGCGCGGATCAAACACTGGTTTTGAAAATACACGATTGAAGTAAAGCAATTCCCCAATCATCATTTCTACTATTTCATTTGAAATGGAGATAAATTGTGAAATACGCAGTCTTTAATTAAGTGGCAGAGAGCACAAAAGCTTTCTGAAGAGCTTTCTCTTCTAATTGATCAGAAGGGCAAAACAAGCACGAGTTCCAATAATAACACGGACTGCTATTAAACATAAACAAATAAGCTCAACTCAGGGATTTAACATTTGAAGGTGAAACCTTGCTATTGCTGGAGTTGTCGGATTCTTGAGACTCCTTCTATTCAGAGTGATGCAATAGATGGAGCACCAGCAGCCCTCATTTCTCAAATACGAGTTTGAACAATGAATAAGAAAATTAAAAGCAAAGTACTCTACCGCGCTCTATGGTTAGGAGGCCTCATTTTCCGTCTATACAAAGCCTTGAATAGATAGCAAGACATGAACAAGTGCATCAGTAGTTATCCATCTGTCACCCATTCCAGAAAGTTCTCAAACAGTTGCCTTACTTGACATTAAACATGACATTTATAAATGAAAACTCATCAACGATGGCTGACCCTCTGCTTACTTTATGTTAATAAGTTTGTTGACCATCATCACCCCTTTTTTCTTTGGCCTGATCTATAAATACTGTGCAAAATTGTCTGGAGATGAGTAAGTGACTAGAGCTGTTATTAATTCAACTTCTGTTTAATATTTCAGGAAATTTTTGTACCTTGGTGGCTTCATTATTAACCTGAACGTTTATTGTGTGCCAATTTTACCTCGATTTCTTCTCACAATTTAGGTAGGATATCTAAATAATTCTCTATTTCAAAGTCACAGACTTAGAATTGGCATAAAATTGTGAGAAAAGAGTGCAGAGTTTGAATCGTACAGTATAAACAAGGATATACACATTTTGAATTATAAAAAGCATTTTTTCATTGGTATTTAATAGAGTCATGTCCCTGTAATTCAAAAGATTTAGACGCAAAGTCTCATGGATGAATAGGTAATATGGTATCTTGATTCTTAACCCTAATGATTCGAGACTTTAGGCTCTAAAGGACCGAGGAAGAGATAACAAAATGGTTAGCTATGTTTGTATGCAGGACATGAGCGGATAATGTGTTGCAGGGCTATCTATATGATGGTAATAATGAATAACTAAGAGTTGGTGACAGAGGAATATGGACAGGATCTTGATACAACCTGAAGCAAGTGTGCAGACCAATTGAAGTCATGCATGCTTTGCAGGACTGACAGTATATTGATGCAGATTTTGAGCAAGAGAGAGATTTGATTTTGTAGGTGTAAGTAATTTGTGAATTGAATTGGTGCTGAGCAGGCTGAACAGAAATGTGTGATTGTAAATTCAGGGTTGTTTGCGGTAGTGCTTTTACTCTTTCAATGAATATAAACCAGAATGACAGTGTCCTTTAAAATGAATGTTGAAGCATATTGCTCTTTCTAAATGGTTTATAACACAGTTCGCTAATACAGTTGCTAAATTTAAGCTCACAATCTGTTTACCTTCCATAACACCATCTCACTAATAAGCCTGAGAGTTTGAACAGGCTCTGATCTGCATTAACGTTCTTAAATTTTGGGAACAGCCAGAGACTGATTTACACAAGCAGCAGTTTTATAAATGAATTCTTCATGGGCCTATAAGGTCGTAAGAGGGTTTGAAACTGCTCTGATACCAAATGTAATAACCCTGCTCCCAGAGTTCTAGAATTTGTACCTATTTGAACTTTTGTTTAAGTAAAACACATCTAATAAGACATTGAAAGGATATAAATTGAAATTTCAGCTTGCTTAATTAAACTATATGCAGAAGAATACCGAAATTCGGCCACAAACTTACGAATCCACGAACACAGAAGCGGTGAAAGATTTAACGGTGATATTTGACGAACGGTCAGTTGCGGGGCAATCGAATCCCCCAGCCAAATCCGGGACTAATCCCAGACCCAGAGGGTGTCCCCTCTGTCCCCCGTGCCCAGATTTCCAAGAACAAGAGACTCCTCCCCAAAAACTGCAAGCCAGCATTTCCTTCCTTCTCCTTTCAGCAGAAACCATTTCCCCCTCCTCCAAGAAAACCTTTTCCCCCTTCTCCTCCATACCACCTCCTTTAAATAATTTCCTTCCACCGCCTCTAACTTCCCGAAGTCTTATCCTCATTAATGATGATATTTTTATGTATTTATGGTGGTATCCTTTTCATTATGTTTGGATATGAATATAATGTAAAGAATCTTTCTCCACCGCCTCAAACTTCCCGAGGCTTTACCCAACCTTAAGTTTAGATTAAATGTTGTTATGGTGGTGATCCCATTAATGTGCTTACGTATACATATTTATAAAGGTGGGATTTTATTTAAGTACCTTTAATATC
This sequence comes from Pinus albicaulis, assembly GCA_034641835.2. Lineage (NCBI taxonomy): Eukaryota > Viridiplantae > Streptophyta > Pinopsida > Pinales > Pinaceae > Pinus > Pinus albicaulis. The sequence goes on from CM076570.1 coordinate 118,544,046, forward strand.
AATCTTTAATATCGCATACTCATTTTAACTTAAAGATTCATTAACTTTATTACTTCATTTCCTTTATTACCTTGTTTCATAAAATTTTATACTTGGTTGAATTTGATATAAAGTCTGAAATCTTAATAGTAAGTCCCCAATCTTTGTAATCTTGATATTAGGTGGGCGTACTAGTGCGATGTGGACGGTATAGGCAGGTGTAGCTATCAAATGCCTATATCGTTCACACGCTAATATTGTTTTGGGAATAACAGGGGAATGGGTCGTTACATCTGACCTCGAAAATAGTGCTACCTTGCTACTGTATGGACCTTGAAATTTGCGCCTCCTTTGCTACTGTACGAACCGCGAAATTTGTGTCAGTATGCTGCAATAAATGTTGTTCTTCCTTTCCTCTATTTTTGTGCCACTTGCCTCGAAAATCGTGCTCCTGCTTTGTTGTACGAATTTGTTGAAATAGAGCTGCCTTGGTAAATGTGCCAAGGTACTGTTTCTCTTTCTTCTTCTCTGCTCAAAAATTTCCTCTTGCTCTCTTCTCCTTCTCTCTCAATCTGCTCATGAAAGACTTAATGACCTTTTCTCTTCTTTTCCTCCTTTAACCTAACCCTAAGTGACTTTTGGGAAATCCCTAAATCCGATGGCTGAGATAGCTTTAGATCTAAGGCTGAGATTAAATGTGCATTTAATTTTCACTTTCTATTTTTTTTAATCACCCCACTTTAATAAAGACCCACTTAGCCTTTTATTCCTATAGTCACTTTTTCACTTTCTAATTTCACATTGACTTTAATAAAGTCACTTTAAAATTAGACTGAGTAACTTTATCACTTTTAAATTAGATTTGACTTTACCACTTATAAAGTCACTTTAGGAGAAAAAGATAAATACATTTGGACACTTTTCCCTAGGCCAAAGCTCAAAGCCTTAGAGAACCACTTGTCCTCTGGTACCCAAATTTTAACACTTAAAACGGAGTCCTTGCAGTCGTCAGAGCCACATCTCTCTGCAGTGCTGGAGGCACCGGATACGTTAGATTTTCAGGATAGGTATCGTTAATCACAACTTATCTTCTCTCTACCACTTACTATGGAATCAGGCTCAATGTAAAAAGGATTGAAGGGTTTGAACTTAGATATGCATTTAACTAAAATTAGCCAAGATTTTTGCATCTCACATTAGTCTTAAGATCTGCATTACATATAGGATAGTCATTCATCCAAGCGATTCATCCAAGCGGCAGTTACTCATCAAGCATTTGGCCCTTAATTTCTTAGCAAGATAGTTAACTCCATAAGGCACTGGTATCAATCATTCAAAATTAATTAAATCCTTTAAATCTTGCTAGATCTAATACAAGTATTTGGCTGCTTAACTGTGTCTCCCAAGCTGGTTGGTTTCCAACTAACTCTCTTTCATTCCATTTCCATAGGGTATACCCCCCTTAGTATGCTATAGGGAGACAGCTTAAACAGAGAGATTGGGGATCAGGGTGACAGCCCCCGATCTGAGCCATTGTCGTGGTGCCTAGACATTTTGTGCGACAACAAGACCTATAGGGTTCTTTTTTTATGTTAAAAGGTCATTCTTTTGGCCTCTTGCAGTAACTTTTGTGAATGTGGGTAGCCGCCATCTCTCTATTCATAGATAGCTACCACCATTCTAGCTAGTTTGTGTTCTACAATATTTTGCTGTTTCATTTATTAATAGAAGTTGGATTTTCACCATATTTTTGTAATCTATCTTATATTTATCTGTGTGTGTTCCATTTATTTTCCTACATTTCATTTCATTCATTGTACAACTTGGATCATGAGCCCTTTGATTTCTATGGTTGAAATCGAGTCATACAATCACTATGCCTTAGTGACAATTTAAAAATTATAACTTTGCAATGTGTTTTACTATAAAATATTTTTTGTTCAATAATAATATATGAACAACAAACAAATAAGCCATTTTCTCTCACATAATGCTATAAGCTAGTAGCAACTTTCACCCCCATGGTGTCAAAATAGCAATGCATACTAGACCTATTAAAGTAATATGGTGTTTTAATTAACATATGATGATGACCAAGAAAACTAATTCCACATGAAATATTCAAAGTAAAAAATTATGATGTTATTATCATGGATACAGCATTATTGCAATACATGTCTTCATAGTAACTCTAGATCACAAAAATTATTCCCACAAAGAAGCAAAGTAAGAAATATTCATTCGAGACTCTCCTCCCTGTTTAAGGCCACAAATCGTTAACTCCCAAAGCCTGCAAGCTTGCATCCCAAGGAGGAATGGTTCTAACTTCTATTAGATTATCATTCGCCAATCCCTCAACATGTGTAACTTATATTACATAGTCAAAGTCACTCTATCCTACAAGAGTTGGTTTTGAAACATGAGTTCCTTGGAATTTGCTTAATGACATTTATCTACAGCCATAATGCCAACTAATGGTTTCGAAAGTTAAAATAAGTAACCATAACATACAACAACCATTAAATATATACCAAATATGCAGGATCATTCATAAAAGAAAGAACCTAAAAAAGAATCATTATGCAGCATCTTAGAAAGCTTTCTTTGGACATAGGTAAGAGATATATTGAACCTTCATCTGATGGAAATTTCGACAAGTCTATGTTTAGTGTGAGGTGAAATCCTTCTTCCGGAGGATCAATGATCTGTATCCCATAACCATATGCTCCTTTGACAGCTTCTATTGCACCAATCGGAAGCTCAGTAGGAAAAACAGTTTCTTGAGGAAGAGATGGAACTGAGATTGAAATCTCCATGTATTGCGGATCTGAAATTGAAGACTGGAAAAAAATGAAGACATGTTATTTCTAAATAATGATAGAATGCATCAGAAATTGCCTAGACTATATTCTTCTACATGGAACAACTCTGTTTTGAAAACAAAGAAACTTAATACACAAGACAAGTTATAACTACATAAATTTATTTGATTGGCCGCATCATAAACATATAAAGTTAAGTAGACATTTAGAAAGAAAGTCGTACAAGCACCAAACAATCAAAAAAGAAGTTAATATGACTTTTAAGTTTTAATACACAGTACATAGTACAACATCTAGGTTCTATGGCATAAACCATCCCCTTTGTATCTCTATAAATTTCAAGTAGCATTAGAGGTCAACCTATTATAAAACTCAAGTTACTTTGCAAAAGGGAAATTCAGAGTATAAAATTAAATTATGTCATAATATGAGAAATAAACATACCAAAATAGTGTAGATATATGCAAATAAAAAAAAAGAAGGGACATGTCTATAACTAAAATACAATAAAATACATTATATGATACATCTCCAAGAGTTAGCTTGTAATGGGTAGGTGGATTGGCCTACATAGGGTTTATTCCTCATCAAGTCACCTATTTAATTATCATGGACTCCTTGTGGCTTATAGACTTGTTAAGCCCCACTATATACTGCACCAATCAAGCATGCCACTTAATTATTCCTGAGCATGCCAAAAAGGATTGACTCATCCCCTTGGTGTGGAGAACCTTCACCATCAATGGAAAACATATCTCCAAGACTTAATCCAGATTAAAAAAGAGAATAAGTTTCACTCTAAAGGCCTCTCCACAAATCATTGCCTTCTTAGCATCCAAGAATAAAACAATTTCTATGTACACAAAAAGGTTAGTAATAAGGACATACCTTCTATATACAAGGAACATGCTAGGAACAAGTCTTTCAAAATATCACCAATATCACTCGAAGGAAGGAAAATTAATGATTCCAATATCCTCTATATAATATTTAGCATCTTGTGTATCCTCTACATGGTATCTACTATCACCAATTACGACATGTTACCTTCTAGGATATACCCTATGTTTTTCCATGGAAAACATCATTGTAAGTCGAATGAGATGAAAGTCCCAAATTCGTGTATTGCATGTAATATGGTCTATTATGTTGATTTTTGGTAGCATTGAAAGTGCTCTAAGTCTCCAAATTTGTGGAGAGACTTAGACACATGTATTCCAAAGAACCCAAAAACCGTTTGTGAAAATTCCACTCGAAATACCTTTTATTGTAAAAATTAATTATTTTAATGGAGACCCTGAGTCTAAACTTAGCGAAATTAAATAATTAAAGGGTGTTAATAAAACAGAGTGAAAATGATCTAAAAAAAGCGAAGATCAAGTCAAGTTATAATCTTATCCGTTGATTAGAGATCTAATCTCGGTCGTTGATGTCTCAACGAGAAGACTATAAAGGAAGGCTTGAGTGTAATGCCCTAAGTTTCAACATTAACAATCATTAACAAAATTTATACTACACAAACCAGAGTGGGATTTTTGAAGCAGGATATATATAAATTCACTATTTAATACTTACCTGGAACTGTGTTTGAAGATGTCCTGATCCGTCTTGGCTCCCGCTCCCGTTACCAAACTGCCATTTTCCTCCCAGCCTATCTGGGATCAACCTCTCCGGTCCCCAGATCCAGAAGACAAGTCTTCTAGCCCCCGTGCCCAAAACTCCAATAACAATCAAGATCACTCTATGACTCTGTTAGAACTCACTGCTCATGTCTCCCATAGTTAGAACTCCTCTGACAGCATCCGGGTTAGTTTTCCCACCTCACTGACCCATGCCCATCAAGTTCCACCCCCCCTCCCCCCCCCCCTTTCTCCTTTTATACACAAATCCCCGAAGATATTTATTAAAATATCCTCTTTTAAAAAACATCTTAGTCAAATATCTTTTCAAGATATTTATTAAAATATCTTAGAGTTATATTAAATACTATTATTTCATAAATATCTTGGATTCCTAAAATATCTTGGATTTATTATTAAATATCACTATTTAGTAAATATCTTGGATTTTATTAAAATATCATATTTTATTTGCATAAATCAATGTTTTTACTTTCCTTTGAACAAAATATTAGTTATATTATAATAGTGGTAGGTATAACTTTTACCTCACAATACATTCATTATATTCTGGCGAGTTAGGTATTTATTCAATACTTCAATAATTCACTCATTACCCTACACTGAGACTTTTCATAATTGATTAGTTCATATACTAGTGCAGTACACATGATACATGCATATGTAGCTATCATATGCAGGTCTCATATGCATGCTAATATTTCTTTGTTCCCTATAACTCGAGTTGAGTCATTACATACACCCCTCCTTCAGAAAACTTCATCCTGAAGTTAAGTTTTATGTCGTATATCATTAATTACTTAAGTGATTAGTATAATCATATAAGGGTGGTGTACCATAATTGAATTTTCATTTAATGTGTGAGAACACTTTAACATTTATATTTTGATCATTTATTAGTTTACAAATTTTAGTAGTCACGTCTTGCCCCAATAGTGTTCCCAAACTATTCTAGAATCCTCCTATCCTCCCTAATCTCTTCCACTCCCATCCTATCTGTCCTCTACTGGAAATTGGAATATGACATTGCGTCAGCTATACTGACCCAACCATTCATAGACCTCAAAGGTTACATCGTCGACTATATCGACCTGATCCCTTAGTAGGCATCCAGCAGTCATCATCACACATCTAGGGGAGCGTGACTCACACAGTCCTCGCATGACTCTAGGTTTTGGAGGATAAACAGTGGGAAACACCTCCACCCCTCCTAGTAGGACTAGGGTTAACACCCTATCATGGAACCTCAGTGAACCTCAATTGTTCTTGGAGTTTTGTCATCACGCGGTTGGTTTGGTAATAATACGATCTGCGATGTAAACACTTGTCCACAAATTATAATATATGTATCAATATATTCAAAGCAAATTGTTACTCAAATAACAATTTCTACACATTCCAAATATGTTGCTATCTATGATATTGATCCTTGAGTTCATATAACATACTCGGTTTTGTTCATCCAATAGGTATGTAAATTCATTTTCACCTTAAATAGTCAAGTGTAATCACTCTTTTATTTCTATCTCATCATTTATGTTGACATGTAAAATTATAGATACCCTATCCATAACATAATTCATAATTTATATCAGTATCCAGGTACCAACAATGTTTAAGCAAAACTTTCTTCATACTGGTATCCATGTACCAGCAATGTTTGAACAAATAATATATTCTTACATGTCATAGTACAAAATGACAGTCTTAAGTATCCATCCAAAATAAGGTAAGGTTATACAAAATAAGTTTTTAAATGCTTATAAATATAATCCACAATTATAAATGTCACACAGAATAATCAAACACGGATATACATATAAGGGTGTAGCTACTATTTTCCATATTATATTAACCGATCAACCTTATAAAAGTCACAAGTTGAGACTCTAAATCTAAATGGTGGGATGCTCCAATCTTTATGATTGCATATATAGAAACGAAAGGAATTGAAACAAGAGCACAAAACACTTATTGCTTAGTCGAAGCATGATCTAATTTCTTGATACAGGTTGATTAAGAACTCTAAAACACAAAACCATATATGGATTCAACCAACATTTTAATTCTTGTTAATTATTTGTCTTTTAAGTCTAATTATCTTTTATTTGTAATCTGGATCCAAAGAGATAATAATAACATTAACTTATTTATCATGTTATTCTAGTTCACCTTCAACCTAAAATCTAGAACCCATGGAGTAGGGTTTTATAGGGCTAATCATTAGGGTTGTGCTGGAGATGGAGGAAGAGTTAATTGACTACTCTAAAGATCCCTTAGTGGGAGGTTTATTTTCTTTGAAGGAATTTGTTACTGCTTGAAAATGTATTATACTTGGTCTACTGAGAGTGTCATGTTTTCAACAAGATATCAATTGTTGACAAATAATAATTTCCTTCTCCTTCAATAAGAATTCACTATTTACAAGATATGCATAGTCACATTATTAGTATGTTACAGTTTCGATATAGTCTCTTTACTTGCAAGTTTCACCATTTAGAGTCTTAACTCTAGCTAGAATATCACTAACTTTACCATCATTCCTTAAACCATTGTTTCATTTCTATTATATTGACTCATTTAATCCAAACACATAACACATCACTGGTATACCCTCTCCTTATTCTTCACATTAATAGTTTTCTCATTAGTCCTTAGGCCTCATCTTATCACCAAATGTATCTTCTTTCCTAATAGTGTACAATTATTATCTTTAGCATTTACCTTTAAACATTTTCTCACTTTATCACTTGTTATTCTTAACAAATTAGGTGTGTTCACAACTCCTTATAGGTCATTGCTTTGACCCTTACCAATCATGTTGCTCATATCCTTAAGAAAATTACTCTTGATAGAAAACATCCCTTCACTCCCTTATACTAGATATTCCTAATATTCCATGTCTATTTCACTTTGAAAAATAACATATTATCAATTTGACTTTGTTTTTCTCTCCTCTAGTCATCATGCTTTCTTTCCTTCTCTCTTAATGCATAAAATTATTACACTTGGAAATGTCGTTACTATTCCCCAACTTGGGTAAGACCCTATAATAAATTCAATAACGTGGATGTCGAATTTAATCTACTTTTTATTTCAAGTTTTAAGGCATCACGGGATAGAATTTCCTAATCATACTCCATGATGTCCATAATCCAAGGATATAGTTAGTCACTTAAAGAAAATTTTATAATGCGACTCTGCCATTAGATGGAGAAACTATTATAGATGTTGCCATGCACATAAATTATCCTATAATTGATCAATTTTATTATATATTCACTCTTTAATCTAATTTCATTGACTTCTTATATTTCTTTGTGAAACTTCCACTCACTCCCTTTGGTGCTATTTTGTCGATCTCAATATTCTAAGTTGATTTATGATAACTAACATTTATTATCATCATTAGAAGTTTGTAATTTCTTTTTTCCCGTCCTCCCTGGGTACTATATCGATTATATTATGGTAACAATGGAGATCAAATTTTGAAATTTTTCGTTGAACTCTCTTGGTAACTATATCGCCTTGTTCTAGTAGTGTGTTTACTACCTTACAGGGTGGTTTCTTACTATCTTAACATATGTTTCATCCATTTTGTCTTCGATTGATGTGTACTTTTAGTGAACTATACTTGTACTCTTAATTTGATTACTCATGATTTCTCCCGACATTTCTTGAATAGTTAGTGTCTTCTTTCATCTATCAATTTACCTCAAACTAGCTTAGACTTTTATGTGGTTGTAGCTTCACATCTAATGGTCTTGCCATACTATCTATAGTCATGCTCTCATTACCATTATTCCTCTCTTCAAGAGGAGAATTCCTTGGAGCAACTCCGCCAACTAATATTTATATATATACAATTTGCATATGCAAAACCATTATAAATTCTTAAATAATTGGGATATAAATTGATATAGGTAAATATATTGGGAGTTTATCAATAAATTAAATTAATAATATTGAATATCTATTTATATATAAGATTTGGTTCAAAGTCTTTACAATAGAATGTATAACCTCTCTTCAGATATGTTATGTAAGTCTCTCCTCATAAAAATACTAATGCAATTTTATTCATGAATGTAAAACTCAGATGGCCCCACATATTTATATTATATAGAAAACAATTCTAATTGATGTGATTCCACCCATAATCATGCATAATTTATTTATTTATTTAAGAATATATGTAAATATACTTATTCTTTCCACTTACGTGAAAGTTTAGAGTTACAAAGCACTATTGAATCCTTCAATTCGTGTGGCTGGAATTAGGTATGTATAAATATTTAAGTTTTAACCATTCGTTTTGTTTTAATTTTAACTTTGAAGGGAGAAAATATAAATTGTGAGCATTGTCGACTTGATTACTTCCCTCAATGTAAAATTCAAATTTTAGTAAGTTAACCTAAGGAATATTCTATGCGACTGCACCTTCATTTCATTTTTCCCTAATAAGTTAACATGTATATATAAAAATAAAATAAAATCTATATATATTTATAAATTTCCTTTGATGTATTAAACACACATATGTTAAGATTCGCCAATCACTTTTCTTCGCTAATCTCTTTTATAATTTTTGCTAAACAAAATGAGTATATTATTTTTAATACAAAAACTTATTGTATATATAATGATTCAAAATTACCAACTTTCAATTTGTGAAATAAAATATGAGAAAATCAATTTACATGGTCTAAACATGTCTTATTGAATTTTATTTAGTTTAACATGGAAAGATATAATAACTAAACCAAAATGCAAATTTCCATCATGAGCTATTTTCCAATTTTTTTTTTATTTTTTTTGGACTTTAAAAGTATGACTTTCAATTCTTGGACAACGATACATATGAGAAATGCATATTAAGTCAAAACAGATTGAATTTAAAAGATAACTTGCAGATCACAGTAAAGCTTAACCTATCAATCTGTACTAAGTTATACCAGTCACATCATGTTTGAAGAACATCATGGTACTTAAACTAGTAACAAATTCCACATGTTTGCATGCCTTAGGTGAAGCCAAGTACCCTTATAGGGACTTTTCTTAGTGACCTATATATAAATTATTAAGTACCCAAAATAAAATACTCTGCACATACTTGTCCCTAAACTCAAATGCTCACATGCATGAATCTGCACTTTAGCCTAAGTGTCAGCCCATATGGAATACAAATCTAACAAGTAAACCCTTAAAAAGTATATATTCCTAACCTTTCTAATTATGTATACATTTCTTTTGGTTTTTAGAGATTCATATATTTTCTTTTGAAAGTATCTCTTTAAGTGCTATAGCTGACACTACTAAGCATATGGTAAGAATGGTTTGTAAGTTTTCCTTGAAATATTAGCACCCTACTCATATGAATCCCCTAGGATTTCTTTCTGAGTTGACTTAAGATAAAGAACTATTATTATTATGATTATTATTTTTATCATTTTTATTATTATTATTTATTATTATTATTATTATTATTATTTTTGATTAATTTCTGATCGTCCATATGTATTGCTTTAGGACTGCCTGCCTCACTGACTAGACAACAGAGGTAAACCTGTTTTCGACCCTGCTCTAAAGTCTTATGGAAAGATTACAAGATAATAAAAATTTGATTCAAAAACTTTAGAGCGATAAAGTTACTCATATTTCTACCCAAGAGTTATTATAAAGTAGGTATATATTTAATTATATTCATTGTGATATGAGTCGACCCATGTGTAAGGCCCTACAACGCATAGATGGCATGGTGTTGGGGTCCTAGCTTCGCTTAACTCTTTACAACCTCAGATAAGACATATATTGTATCACCCCTTTGCAACATATATATAAGTGTCACCATAGATATGGGGAAACCACTATTTGAAAATATGTGCCTAGCAACCGTCACATATTATTTTATTTACTTATTTTATTATTTTTATTATTATTATTATTATTATTATTATTATTTTCAATCAATTCAAATCAAATATTTTATATATATATATATATATATATATGCATCCCAGAATCGCATATCCATCGATCAATGCATTTAGTCTTAATTCATGTTCTTCCTCTTATTCTATGTTGTAGGTAGTTTAGAGGCTTCTCGACTGTTTTCATCGACACACCAACCGTGCACGCTAGTGACTTTTCAAGCTGAAGGCGGTCGTATCTCCTTGCTCATGGATGACATGGCCCTAATACCCAATTTCGATCAGTCTGTCATCGATGTTAGGCTCTTTGCTTTATTAGAATGTTCTCTCTTTCTGACATACAACAGACAGCGCTGTCATTGGCGCTGCATGCGCTTTGGACTCTTCCTCCATGGCTACATTGAGCGCTCTGAGGATGGCCTCCTTAGCCTCCTTCCTCAACCGAGTGGCCTCCATGGCCCTCTTCTGGGCCTCCGCGCTCGCAATTGCTGCGACGATGTGCATCGAAGCGGAGGCATGTGTAAGGCATCAAAATCAATGGCCTCCTCCGTTACGGTCTCCAACTCCTTGTCCGTCATCGGCAATCGCCCTTCAGTCCCTTCGGCCCGTCACGATGTCTTCCCCACGGTTGTCACTCTTGCCTTCCCTTCCTCGCTCTTTCGTTCCCTCTTCTTCCTTGCTCTTCTGTTCCCTCTTCCTCTCTGTCTCGTCCTCAGTGTCAATGGTCGCCGCCAACTGCAGTGTCGATCAGAAAGAGGGGTGGCGTCAAGAGGTTGCCCGTCAAGGCAAACACCTCGGATGAATATGGGAGAAGAATTTATTGAAGCTGTTCGACGTGATGAATTTGGGCTAGATTTGGAGCTTGAGTGTAATGAGTCACTTCTCCTGAAAAAGCAGCATGCTCGTTTGAGTCGTGTGTTGCACGGTCTTTCACAAGAGTTGTATTCTCAAGATTCTCATTTCCTCCTAGAATTGGTTCAAAATGCAGATGACAATTGTTATCCTGCTCATGTGGAACCAACATTGGCATTTATCCTACGAAGCGTTGGTGTTGTGGTATTGAATAATGAATTGGGCTTCATCACTGAAAACATCAGAGCTCTTTGTGATGTTGGGAATTCAACAAAATAAAATTCCAGTGATGGCTATATTGGATAGAAAGGCATGGCTTTAAATCAGTATTTCGGGTAACTGATTCACCAAAAAATCATTCAAATGGCTTTCAAATGGCTCTGTAAACGTTGGTGAACTGGAAAAAGGAGGACTTGTCCTTGAGATCGATGCAGTCCAACTCCGGTACATGAAGTGGGTTGGTGTTTATGTGTGCGGCGATGTTATATCTGAAACTGTTGCCCTCAAGAATCAAACCCTGACCGGCCTCAACCTCCCGCACGCATGTCGCGAGGTCATCGACTTGGACTTGATAATGGTTTTCATATGAAATTTGATATCACTGAGGGGGAACTTGGCCAACCCCTGTACCTATATGCAATCTTTGAATTTGTTTAGTAGAGAGCTAGCAATTGGAAATGAGAATTTAGAGGGTCTTGATTGGAATACCTGCATAGTTCTTCCTTTTAAAGGAATAATCATGGAAGGAACAGGAATGAGGTCATGGACATCATGGCTTCTTTGGCAGGGGCAGTGGCCCTTTTTTTAAGATAATTTTGACAAATGAAGTCTACCTCCAAGATTTATAGTCGTAGAGATGATCCATCTCTCGAAGTTGGTCACTGCTTTAATTTTTTTTCTACTTGGTATATAGGATTGATTATGATTATATAAAGCAGACAACATATGGTTTTGTGTAAAGGAATTATACCCACAATGAATGAATTTTACAACATATGGCTTTCTGTAAAGGCATTATGCCCATAATAAATGAATTTTATAACATTTTCCAATTAAAATTCTTGTTTTAATTCGAAATTAACTAGTACACCGTAGGCTTCATTACCCAACTCAGTTCTGTCACAAAATTTATCCCAGATTCGGACTTCAACTACAGGTGACACCATAGGTTCGATCTACTTGTACAGGTAATCTATTGCAGACTTCATACTTCTCTTAAAGGAATGAGCCACAAAAATGATTACCATTGACTTCGGTTTATGCACAGGATACATATTACTTCTAGAGACTTCTCATAAATACTTAGTATTCAAAAGACTTCCTCGATGTGTTTTTAATCTTAATATTGTATGTCTAGAACCGCGTATATATATATATGAGGAGAAGAGGCAATACAAGCTTGGAAACCCAAAGAAATGATTAAAATACCCTAAGATCCACAGAGTCTGAAACTGTGCTCCGATACCATGTGTAATGCCGTAAGTTTCAGAATTAACAGTCATTAACAAAATTTATACTACACAAACCAGAGTGGGATTTTTGAAGCAAAATATATATAAATTCACTATTTAATACTTACCTGGAACCGTGTTTTAAGATGTTCCTGACCCGTCATGGCTCCCGCTCCTGTTACCAAACCACCATTTTCCTCCCAGCCTATCTAGGGTCAACCTCTCCGGTCCCCAGATCCAGAAGACAAGTCTTCTGGCCCCCGTGACCAAAACTCCAATAACAATCAAGATCACTGTATGACTCTGTTAGAACTCACTGCTCATGTCTCCCATAGTTAGAACTCCTCTGACAGCATCTGGGTCAGTTTTCCACCTCACTGACCCATGCCCATCAAGTTCCCCCCTCCGCCCACCCTGCTTCTCCTTTTATACACAAATCCCCTAAGATATTTATTAAAATATCCTCTTTTAATAAATATCTTTCAAGATATTTATTAAAATATCTTAGAGCTATATTAAAATATTATTATTTCATAAATATATTGGATTCCTAAAATATCTTGGATTTATTATTAAATATCATTATTTAGTAAATATCTTGGATTTTATTAAAATATTGTATTTTATTTGCATAAGTCAATGCTTTTACTTTCCTTTGAACAAAATATTAGTTATATTATGATAGTGGTAGGTATAACTTTTACCTCACAATACATTCATTATATTCTGGCGAGTTAGGTATTTAGTCAATACTTCAATAATTCACTCATTACCCTACACTGAGACTTTTCATAATTGATTAGTGCATATACTAGTGCAATACACGTGATACATGCATATGTAGCTATCATATGCAGGTCTCATATGCATGCTAATATTTCTATGTTCCCTATAACTCGAGTTGGGTCATTATATTGAGGGCCATTTGGAAAGACACACTAAGTGAATCTAGTAATCAAATTCTTCTGACAAAGTAGTGCTCAAACGAAGATCAGACCTAAGTGATTCCAGTGTAGTGAGGGGCAGAGACAGTTTTGGTCGAAGGATCTTCTCCGGGACCAAGAATACAAAGCAAAGAGGCAACAGAACTAGCAGAGGAAGTAGCGCAACCTCCATAGAGTGTGACGCAACACCCAGAAAGGGTGACGCAGGCCCATGCAAGGCACACACAGAGGCAGCGCAATGTTTTCGAGTAGTCTGAGATTTGCTAGGAGATCAAAGTTCTGAGCCAGGAGGGTTGGAACTAGACTTTCCGAGGAGCAAATCGATCCCAGAGAGGAGGTGACACAATCCATAGAGGTCCCCACGCAAGCCTATGCAACTACAGAGCAAAGGCAACGCAGAGGGTGTTGGGGTTTCGCCAATTCAGCTACCGGATCAGCAGAGACGTGCAGTGTGAGGTAAACTCACGATATTTTTGTTTGTCGTGATTTCTTTGTACTGGATAACCAGCAAGGCATCCAGAGATTGTATTCAAAAACTGTTGCTTAATAATAACAAACCCTCAGATCTGCTGCACCGGTTTTCTTGCATTGGGTTTTTTCGGGGACTTTCGTCCAAAATAAAGGTGTCCTATGTGTGTATTTTTCTTTGCTCAATTTTTTTGTTTCAGAATCATAATATATTAAGTGTAGGCCACTTCAGTAATTTACTTCAATATTTCATGAAGAAATCTGAAATAACTATGTAATGTAATTTTGCAAGTAGATGAAGTAGATTCAGTTGGTTGCAGTAGGATTCCTGAGATTGTTAGATCTAGGAATTTTCACATGGTATCAAAGCATTTGATGTGAAACAGGAAGATTATATCTAGCACTAAAGCGAAGGTCGAATTGTTGTAGCAGCAGCAACTCAAATCCTCAGAGGGATTGCGCAGTTCCAGCCAAAAGGGCTAAATTTTCGAGGTGGTCTCTCTCTGAGTGAGTCGACAGAGAGGTAAGACTTTCAAATCGATATCTTGCCGAGGCAGAGGGAGCAGCATAGAGCCTTCACGCAGAGACATAGGGAAGTAGTTTTTCTACAATAAGTGGTTGGGTAGAGAAGCGTCAGACGAAGAGGAGCACATAGTGAGGGAATTCTTCCTAAGTGAGTTCCTTGTCGAGGAACTCAACATTTCTCATTTGTTGGGCAGTCGAGGAGCAGCAAACCTACCAACTCCATCAGTGAGTGCGTAAGCCAGCCTAGAAGCTACGTAGTAGGGAGAAAGAGGGAGCAGTTCGACATTTTTTTGCTGAGATGGCATCTCATAGACTTAGAGATCAAGATCGGTTGGAGGTTTCCTCCAACTACGTGATTTGGATGGAAAGCATCAAATTCCTTCTAGACAAATATGATCTCAAGGCATTCGTGGACAACGTGGTTGTTGTACCTATAGATCCGGATCAAAACAAAAATTACAAGTCCGATATGGCAAAGGCCAAGAGGCTAATCCTTGATGGTGTCAAGGATCATATAGTCTCTCATATAGTTGGCAAGGACACAACCAGGTAGATATGGGAGGCCTTGTCCCTGCTATAAAAAGGAACTTTCGAGCAGCGAAAGATGTACTTGAAGCAGAAGCTCCAGATGATTCAGATGCAGAAGGGGGAGCGCATTACTCCATTCTTAATGAGACTTTAGGAAATCTATGACCAGTTGGCAGCCATGGGATTCACCCCAACAGCTACAACTATGGTGAGGTTGTCCTTTCACGTAGTCACTGAGGAGTGGAAAGTTTTTGTCCAAAGTATCTTGGGCAAGGCAATACTTCCTAGTTGGGAGGAGATGTGGGCAGCTCTTCAGGAGGAGCTGAGGAGAGATCTGGTCAAATGCAAACTTGACGGTAGCAGCAGGAGCGGATTGAAGAATCCGGAGGAGGAGGAGAATGCAACCCTCACATCGAAGGGACAACATGGGCAACGGAAACAAAAGAGATATGTTTCAAAGGTGAAGTGCTTCAAATGTGGCGAGATGAGCCACTATGCACCACAGTGTCGTTTGAAGAAAAAGGACAAGGATGAGAAGGAAACTCTGCCATTTTGTACTTGCATATTGGTTAATAAAATCAAGACTTTGGGGCTATTTGGCTGGTGTTCTCTTGGCATTATGAGGTGATTTCTTTCTGTAATCTTGCTATTATGTTTGAATTTGTTTACATGTTTCATCTACATTAGTTCATATGTCCCATCTAGCTTGGATTGATACATGCAAGCTACCTTGCATATGTCATTGATTTAGAGTACTATTCTAGAAGTAAGTTTGCCGAGTCAATTTCATAGGAATGTTTGGTTTACCTTATTTTATTATGATGCTCTAATCCTCTTGCGAATTAATATTTGTTCAAGCGTGTAGGGAAGATCTATTTGTATTGTGTGCAGACAATCCATCCGGGCGTGAGAGAAGTCTCACATAGACCAACTCACTCCTAGGATCAAAGTGATCCAAGACTCGATTATTTTCAATCCCAAGTCTTTCATCCAACAAGGGCCAAGAGGGAGTTTTCTTATCTCTAGCTGCTTGATCATCAAAGGTTGCAAGGTCGACAAAGCACATGCATTGGCTTTTGCCCACGTGCTAAATATGTTTGTCCCGGGCATCTTTTGCATCTTGTGGCACACTATACTGTTGATTGTGCCCATTTATGCTTTTACTTTGTCTTTGCAGTTGCTTAAACCTCTGTGGCATTGTTCCAAGCCTGACCCAAGGTGGGGGTGAGGGCATGGGGAGGCTAACCCTATGTGGACCCAGTGAGGAAATGTGGACCCAGGTGGGAGAGATGATGACCGGGGGTATAGTGAGTGGAAGGGGAGTGATATATGAGGATAAGGGATTGGGACCACACAACCAAAATTGGGGTTTCCCAAGTAGTACCTCCCTAAAACAAAATGGTCAATAAAGGAGATCCCACAGGACTAAGATATAAGGGTAACATCTAAAAGAGGTCAAGGGGACAGAGGCACAAACTAAGTCCACTCTTTCCACCGAATCACCCCATTAATCCATGCCCAGAAGTGTCCATAATAAGTAAACCCAATACTCAATTACCAAATGAAAATACATACCTTTGAGTTATGGAGGTGCACCTTTAAACATACGATCAAGACAGATGGGTGAGGGACCACATTGCTGGCTCAGGTGGCGGAGAAATGGCACAATGAGAAATTTGGAGGTTGCAATGGGTTGTTGGCCGCAGGCTGAGAACCATCATGGAGAAAAAATTTCTCCTAGGGATATCACCCATGAAGTGTTGGGTAACAGAATACTAGAGTAAATCTCCACTCGAAAAATGCTCAGGGGATGACAATGAAAACTATGGATTTCCCCTTGTTTGCTTGATGAAAAAAGGTCACGAGACTCACACAACCCTCATAGCTCAATATTAGCACAAGGAAAAACAAAAATTCAAAAAGAACCCACACCGCAACTTATATCCGCATTTTTTTCCAGCAGGACAATAATTTCCCATTGTCTCGTGATAATTTCACCTCGGAAAATTATCGTGATAATATCGGCAAAGTGTCTTTCGGTGATAATTTTGATATTATCGTGATATGTGCAACACTACTATCGATGACTCAAGCAGGCGCTCCCCTCTCCAAAATCCACATTTTCTCATCAAAATGTGTCCAATCATGAAGCAAATCCAACATCAACAAGATTTCATCATCAAATTGGCCGACCTCATCAATCCAAGCTACATGAAGGGGATGTCATTGAGCTAGGGCATGATATCATAATGCATAGTAGTGTACCATCCCCTCTAGAGGGGTCTCAAATAATCATCATGAAACCATCCGAAAAACAAGGGAATGTGCATCAAGGAGGTGCAATGCCATCTTGGGGACGTCTTGTCATCTCTAGGTTACATTAGCTCTCTAGGAAACACCTTTGTTGAAATGCGCAGTGTTTCATGTCCTCGAGGGAGAGGGGAGTGTCATCAATTGTGTTGGATACACCCCAAGGTTAACACTCCTCAAAAGGTGGTCAACATCCTAGTTTTGGTGCCCAATGAAGTCATCAAATAGGGTTAGACTGTAATATCCCCAATTTTGTGAGCTTGGGAATTTTGCCCAATTTTGGTAATATTAATCAAAAGGGGAAAATATTATTTTGGAGAAAGGTGACATTGGAAAAACATTATTTTATTGAATATTGATGGGAAAATATTAATTTACTAAAATAAAAGAAAAAGTCACTTGGTGGAAACTGGCCCCCACCAACAAAATAATAATTAAAAGGGGAGTCTAGAAGCATGGGGAGAAATTATAAAAGGAGGGACTCATTTGCTGATGATCTTTTTGACTATTACATTTCACATTACATCTTCTCTTGGAGTTGTTTAGCACAAGAGAAGTGTTGTTTAGCATAGGAGTTCCAAGCGTAATTCCAACCTCTTTTCAGAGAACTGCGTATAATATCCCAAATCGGGAGTAGACAGTAATATTAAGCACAATAGACTAAAAACTACAGCGAAGTAAACACACAATTAGAACACATAAATTGGAGCCAAAAATTACTACTGAGCAATTTTATTAATTTGTCGGAAAGAGTACAATAGTGGTGCCAAGAAAGGTAGCACCTAGGCTTGTTCTAGGCAGGCTGAAGAACAACTCTAAGACCAGACAAAAACTCTGTTGAACTATGCTCTGCGTGGCTCACTCTGCGTTGTCAGTCATGGGAGACTACTGCTACTGGCTGAATTCGGACTACAGTTTGGCCTAGCTCCCGTGCTCAGAAAATTCCAGGCTTTTATCACGGGCTCTACTCAAAAGACCCACAAAAACCTGCAAAGGGTTTCCAGAAATCTTGATCCCAGAAAATTGCCCCTTTGGGCTTGGCACGCTGCTCTGTTGGGGAAATCGATCTCCTGGCTCGAACTGCTGGAAAATGCCTCTAAATCACTGCCAAAATCCATGGTAGGAGGTGGCTAGCCTCCTCTCCAAATCCTTTGGCTGACTCCTCACTGCTCCCCCACTTTCGATACTTCCTCTTGGCTGGACTGCGCAATCACTACGCAATCTAGACTGCCTCTGCACTGTCCTGAAGGGACTGCGTGTTCCTGCTGATGTCTCTCTGCAATCTCCTCACAAAATTGATGAATCTCCTCTCCTGAGTGGACACTCGAAGTCCCCCGAGGAAGAGGTTGAGATCTCCGCTTGAAGACCTTTGTGTTGAACAACACTGCAGACTTGGCTAAACAGCTCAAGCGTGCTCAGTCAATGACGACAAAAAAGTAATAGATTAGTCAATGAGCAAATGAGCTGTTCTTCTTCCCTTTTGTCACTTCAGCCTCCAACGTTCCCTTGGGCCCACCAAGGATTGCGATGTCCCCTCATCCGACCTACCATTGCGCTTTCACCATAGTGCCTCTCCCACGCAGCCACTTAGGAAGCTGCCTCCCATTCGATGGCTGGCCACCTGGACCCCACTAAAGTCGCAATATTTCCTTAGGAAATATAGGGAAAGTTCTTTTTGTTTCTTAGCTATTATTTGTGGGTCCCTTACCCACTTTTTCCCTGCCCAACATTAGAAAAAGCAAAATTAGCCAAAAATTAATATTCCAATATTCAGGCAAAGAGCATTCTGAAGCAAATGAAGGAGGGGAAGACACATATTTTTTTCTTATGGCATGGACTCTTGTTCTATGGGAACCGACTTTACATTCCGAAGTCATTTGGACTTAGGAGGCACCTCTTGAAGGAGTGCCACTATTCACCATGGGTTAGCCACCTAGGGCAGCGTCGTTCTTTGGCATTGTTGGAGAGCGGGTACTTTTGGGAGAGGACGAGACAGGATGTAGAGGAGTATGTACATACATGCATCATTTGTCAACAGGACAAATCGGATACTCAGAGACAGGAAGGTTTGTTGCAGCCTTTGTCGATTCCAAAGAGACCATGGATGAGTGTCTCGATGGACTTCATCACTCAGTTATCGCAGGTGCAGGGGTATAATGGGATCATGGTTGTTGTCGATCGTTTTTTCAAGTATTCCATCTTCATTCTGACGAAGATACCTTGTGGAGCCGAGAAGACTGTTGAGTTATTCTTCAAACATGTTGTGAAGTATTGGGGAGTACCTTTGAGTATTGTGTCTGATAGAGATCCACACTTTATAGGGAAGTTTTGGAACACATTGTTCAAGCTAGTTGGGATAGATTTGTTGCAGAGTTCGAGTTACCATCTGCACACAAATGGGCAGACTGAATGGATCAATGCATTGTTGGAGGACTACAGGAGACATTATGTGGCGGATGACCAGAAGAATTGGCCTGAACTCTTGTATATAGCTCAGTTTAGCTATAACTTGCAGAAGAGTTCCGCAACCGGGTATAGTCCATTTGAGTTGGTCAATGGATAGATGCTAGTTGCTCCACACATAGTGCTACCGGGAGGTTTTATGAGGAGTTCACATGCGAGGAGATTCTTGACAACATGGGAAGAGGCCTTCGAGTTTGCACGGGTACACCCTGCATGATGTTGCAGGGAGGATGAAGAAATGGGAAAACAAGGATAGGAGGGATGCACATTTCGATATCGGAGACATGGTTTTTCTGAAGATCACCAAAGATCAGTTTCAGCCACCTAAGGGGACTGCGAGATCTTTGACGACGAAATATGAAGGGCCATTCCAGATTAAGAAGCGAATTGGGGAAGTTGCATATGAGTTGGAGCTTTCGAACCACATGCGTTCGAAACATCCTGTGTTCCATATTAGTCAGCCAAATAAATGTAGACTCTATGCCGATCATCCTGAGCGAGCAACGCCACTGAGGGGACAAAACTATGATAGTGGACAGACCAAATTAGGTTTTGGAGAATATCCTTGATCTTCGTACTACAAGTGTCGGGAGTGTAGCACGGAGATATTTCTTCATTAAATGGAAGGACGCACCGGAGGAGAGTAGTCGGGAGACAAAGGATTCGCTGTGGAGATGGAAAAAGGAGACTGCGGAGTTTGATGATCGGTTGATGAGGTCGATAGGATTGCCAAAGACGGCAATGACTCATCGTGGGGGAGGATGTCAAGACCCCGAGTCGGCATCACCCAACACGGATGAGTCGGGCGCCCAACACAGGCGCACATAACCAAAGTACGGAAGGGCGTGCTCCAAATGTGCGACGGCGACACGAGCGGACGCACGTCAAGACGTGCAACGAGCAGTCATAGCGGCGGACGCACTCTAAATGTGTGATGTCGGCACGACAGGTGGTCGTGCTCCAAGACATGCGACGGACGGTCATGGCGGTGGGCGACTCATGTAGCAGGCTCCTGGGGGTCAACACGATGGACGGTTGAACTTGGCGAATGCGTGTGGCAAGGACGCGACAGAGGTGCACATCCAAGTGAACTTGACCGAGCGAGCGGCAGGAAAAATTATTCTAAGTGTTGGAGCATGGTGACCATGATAATTTTATATGGCTAGGCGGATGAAGAATTATGTTGGGCCGACGATATACGTGTAGAAGTGTCGTGCAAAAAATGTTGGGTCGGCCATGGGTCGAGCCCCACCCAAACGACACATTCATGTTGGAGCCGCAACATATAAATAAAGGGTCAGGCAAAGCATGAAAGGAACCATCGAACACTCGGTGAAGAACAATAACGAGTTCGCAGTGCGAAGCGTTAGTTGTAGCATCGGGGGGCTCGGATGAACAGGACGGGGTGTGCCCACAGTGCGGGCAGCTAGTGTAGACAGGCATTTTGGCCCCAAGAATTCCCTCAAACTCAACCCTACTAATCACCACAAAATATCCAGATAAAATAATGGAAAACACTTGCAAATCCTCAGATGTTCTGCTCCTCCGTAACTGATCTCCTCGCAAGTAATTCGAACCACTTCTGTGCCTTGGAATAAACACACACTACCTGTAATAACCTGCAAATATGCACAATGGAAACTCAGAATTGAGCTCCCCAAATTTTCCTCACTAGGGAGGCACTCAAAGTTCTCCAAAAAGAGGGTGAAATTCCACTTGGAACTCCTGTGCTAAACAACACTTCTCTTGTGCTAAAAAACTCCAAGAGAAGATGTAATGTGAACTGTAATAGTCAAAAAGATCATCAACAAATGAGTCCCTCCTTTTATAATTTCTCCCCATGCTTCTAGACTCCCCTTTTTATTGGTGGGGGCCAGTTTCCACTAAGTGACTTTTTCTTTCATTTTAATAAATTAATATTTTTCCATCAATATTCAATAAAAAAATACTTGTCACCTTTCGCCAAATAATATTTCCCCATTTTGATTAATATTACCAAAATTGGGCAAAATTCCCAAGCTCACAAAATTGGGGATATTACAGTCTAGCCCTATTTGATGACTTCATTGGGCACCAAAACTAGGATTTTGACCACCTTTTGAGGAGTGTTGACCTTGGGGTGTATCCAATACAATTGATGAAACTATCCTCTCCCTAGAGGACATGAAACACTACACATTTCAGCAAAGGTGTTTCCCAGAGAGCTAATGTAACCTAGAGTGACAAGACGTCCCCAATATGGCATTGCACCTCCTTGATGCACATGGCCTTGTATTTTGGATGGTTTGATGATGATTATTTGAGATCCCTCTAGAGGGGATGGTACACTACTATGCATTATGATGTCAAGCCCTAGCTAAAAGACATCCCCTTCATGTAGCTTGGATTGATGAGGTCGGCCAATTTTGATGATGAAATCTTGTTGATGTTGAATTTGCTTCATGATTGGACACATTTTGATGAGGAGATGTGGATTTTGGAGAGAGGAGCACCTGCTTGAGTCATCCATGTCAGTGTCGCACATATCACGATAATATCGAAATTATCACAATATTATCGTTGAAAGACACTTTGCCGATATTGTCACGATAATTTTCCCAAGTGAAATTATCACGAGACAATGGGAAATTATTGTCCTGCTGTAAAAAAATACGGATATAAGTTGTGGCTTGCGTTCTTTTTGGATTATTTTAGCTTTTTCTTGTGCTAAGATTGAGCTATGAGGGTTGTGTGAGTCTTGTGACCTTTTTTCATCAAGCAAACAAGGGCAAATCCATAGTTTTCATTGTCATCCGCTGAGCATTTTTTGAGTGGAGATTTACTCTAGTATTTTGTTACCCACCACTTCATGGGTGATATCCTTAGGAGAAATGTTTTCTCCATGATGGTCCTCAGCCTGCAGCTAGCAGCCCATTGCAACCACCAACTTGCTTGTTGTGCTATTTATCCACCACCTGAGCCAGCAATGTGGTCCCTCACCCATCTGTCTTGATTGTATGTTTGAAGGTGGGCCTCCAGAACCCAAAGGCATGTCTTTTCATTTGGTAATTGAGTATTGGGTTTACTTATCATGGACACTTCTAGGCATGGATTAATGAGGGGGATTCAGCGGAAAGAGTGGACTTAGTTTGTGCCTCTGTCCCCTTAACCTCTTTTAGACGTTACCCTTGGATCTTAGACTCATGGGATCTCCTTTACTAATCGTTTGGTTTTAGGGAGGTACTACTAGGGAAACCCCAATTTTGGTTGTGTGGTCCCACTCCCTTATCCACATATATCAGTCCCCTTCCACTCACTATAGCCCCATTCACCATCTCTCCCACCTGGGTCCACATTTCCTCACTGGGTACACGTAGGGTTAGCCTCCCCATGCCCTCACCCCTGTTGAAAAGTGTAACTAGGACCGGTCTTCATATTGACTATGTAATTATGTATTTATGTAAAGAAGAAAACAAAGATAATAAAATGATAATTTGTTATACTTGCTTCATGGGTTTCATGAGCAAGATTTTATTTTAGGTTAATAGACTTCTTCTTGATGTCTATTAGGGTTTTGTCTTCTAGGTATAAATATAATTAAGTGCCATGCATATGAAGGATCTAGTCTAGAGAAAATGCTACAAGACCTTGTCAAAGTAGCTCATCAATATGGCTCAAGAATGGTGAAATACTTGATGTAAACACTCATCAAGACAACCTACTATATGCTCTACAAGTCGGCTCATATACCTCTCCTAGTCGGCCTATATACAGTGCACATGAACCGTCACACCCTTTCACTGGTCAGGTCGGCTTATTTATAGGCTCAGACTACTATATATACCCCACTATACTGCGCAAAAAACAGAAGGGCAGAAAACTGCGGATCTCTTTGAGGTAAATTGTGGATAGTCTGAAGCTAATTGCAGACTGTTCTGTGGGAGAAAATTGCGGATGGTCTGAAGTTGATTGCGGACTCTTCTGTGGGAGAAAATTGCGGATGGTCTGAAGCTGATTGCAGACTGTTTTGTGGAAGAAAATTGCGGATAGTCTGAAGTTGATTGCAGACTGTTCTGTGGAAGAAATCTGAGGTGAAACATACCATAAAGAAATATGTCAATTGTGAAGTCAAGACAGTGTTAAAGTACAAAGTATGGATATGTTCTTGGGTTATGTTTTTGAAGTTGTTGATGCAGATTAATGAGAATAGATTGCGGTCTAAAGTGTGTGAAAATTCTACTACAGTGAATTGGTCTATTTTCTCCTACTTGATTTAATTAATACAAGTTATTTTCAGAAATTAGATTCAAAAAATATCGAAAATAAACACAACTACAGCCTACACATGCAGATCATTTACTGAATAATACACTCATGCAACAAAGTGACACAGGGATTTTTGGACATGAGTCCCCGGAAAAACCCAAAGCGGGAAAACCGGTGCAACAGATATGAGGGTTTATTATTAAGTAGTTTTGAGTACAGTAAATCTGGGTTCCAAGCTTGGAAAAACCGACAGAGAATAAAAGATATCAAATCTGCAACTAACATGAAGATCTAGTGCCAAATATCTGACTGATCCACACCCTCAAACGGGATTTATAGGACTTAGCCCAGATCTGACCCTAGAAACCCTCAACGTTGCCCCTAAAGCTCCAGCATCAGCGCTGCTAGCCTCAAATGCCACTGCCTAGAAGGGACTCTGTAACCCCTGGATGGGTCCCACAACCTAACGTTGGCCCTAAAAGACCCTCTGCATGATTTCTGAAGCCTCCCAGTGCCTCTGCGTTGTCCTGCGTAGCACCTGCATAGCTGCTGCACAACACCTGCGTAGTCGCTGCTCTGCTTCTCTGCGCTATCCTTGTTGTTGCTCCTCTGCCTCTTACTGACTCTTGGCTCTTGGAATCAGGTCATTCCCTCAGCCAATACTACCCCTCACTGCAGGAAATTCCTCCAGAAATTCTTAGCAAACCCGCCCTAGAATTCCAGATCTATTCCTCAGTGCTATCAAAAGTGTGTGTGTTCAACTGACCCTCAAGCCTTTCTCTTATACTTTTTCGCTGAACCCTTCAAAGACCGAGATTAAATCATCCATCAACGGCTGAGATTAAAAGACTTCTTGATCCATGTGACTTAAGACAATTTTAGCACATGTGTTAATTAATTCACTTTAATTATTTTATTTTCCTAAGTTAGACCTAGGAAATCCATTAAAAATAATTAATTATTTGAATAACTTGAACACCAACGGAAATTTCTTAAATCCATTTCTAGGTCTTGTAGATCAAGTGTACTCTAGTCCCTCCACAAAATTTGGGAGCTAGAGAACAATTGATGCTACCCCAAATACACAAAATCTCAACACTCCCTCTTAGCATCAGGAGTGTGCTCTAGCAATACATCACACCATGCATTACAAGATCTTGAGTATTGGGTCTGTGCTATTGATGCTTGGCCTGCTGCTCTCCATCTACTGCACTGCTGCTCTCTGTACTGCTGCCCATGCCCCTGCCACATCTGTACTGCAGCTCCCTCTCAAATTGTTGCATCATGCTGCCCATAGCACTGCCACTGCTAACTGCTGCACTGCAACTCAATTGCTGAGAAGTAAGCAACTGAATAACTCTACCCAACTTGTTTGACAGACAAGTTAAGTTAACCTCCACCACTGAAGCTCCTTGGATGTTGAATCACGCTGTCCCCCTGGAGACATTGTCATGCTGCAACAATGCACTGCATGAGCCCAACTTCTCTGCGTTGTTGAAGTCCCATCAGCCTCTCTGCGTTGCTGCCTCTGCATCACGCTGCTCACTCTTCAGCTCCCTCTTACTCTTCAATGTGGTCATCTGCAACCATCTCCCGACTCATCCCACTACCGTCTTAAGTCTCCCGTAGCTCATATGTGATCCAAGAGTAGGGCTCCGGCTGACTCAAGGATCCCTCCAGTCTGTCTATGGATTCTCTATATATCCATGTCACCCCACCTCTTCTCTCGAGGTGCATGAACACTCATGGCTGCATCATCATCAAAGCCATCGTCATTTGTTGTTGCATCCTTGGAATTAGAAGCTCCTTTGTCCTTCTTCTTAGGACAACTGTTGGCGAAATGACCAAGATCACCACAGTTAAAGCACCGGACCTTGGAGAGGTCCTTCTTCTTCTTCCCTTGATGCAAGGGCTACATCCTCCTCCTCTTCTTTCTTCACTCTAGCTGATTTGCTTCCTCCACTGATAGACTGCTTCTCGGTGATCCTCCTAATCTCTTCTTGGCGAAGAATAGCCCACATATTTGCCCATGATGGTAACATTGCCCTTCCCAGAATGCTCTGGACAAACATTTCCCATTCTTCAGAGACGACATTTAGGGTTATCCTCACTAGGAGCCCTTCATCTGGATTAGCACCCATGCAAATCAGTTGTTCTCGGATAGCTTGAAGTCTGAAGAGGAATGGATCTATCTCTTCACCCATTATCATTTGGAACATCCACATCTGATTCTCAAGAAGCATTCTTCTTTGCACAGAGCCTCCTTGGTACATCGTCTCCAAGGCTACCCACATGTCATTTGTTGTATTCTTACCAGCAATATGAGGAATCACGTGGTCCTTGACTCCGTCTATGATCAAATGCTTCGTTCGCGCTTGATTTTCTTCATACTCCTTGAGTGGATCTGCATCGGTTGGTACAAAAAGCGTCTTCTCTGCATGATCTTTGAGACCATACTCATCCAGAACTGAGAGGATTTTGGCCTTCCAAATAACAAAGTTGGATACGTCGTCCAATCTATCTTGATCCTTCAATCCATATCGAGCCATCTTTGCTCAAATCTGAAGAAAACAATACTTCTCCCTCTGGATTTGGGTTTCTTGGTGACTAGAAACCCTCTCATAGCTGCTTCTTGCTAAAAACTGACTTCCCTCATGGAAATATTCCGCCAAAGCTCAAACAGACAGTATCCTTCGATCCTCCTGATCAAATCTCAGATCTGATCTTTTTGGCTCAGAACTGCTAAAGAATTGTCTTCTCCCCGCCTTTGTTGCCTTAGCTAGGCACAATTTTGCACCTGCAGAATCTCTACCCCACCAGCATTGCTGAAGATCTGAAGCACTTCTTCTGGATCTTTGAAAAATTCTTCTGAAAAAAGAGAAGTGGCTGGACAGCGTCCTCCTAGCTGGCCCAGCGCAGTCTCAGCACTGCTCAGAAGTGGACTGCGTAACTCCAGACTGGGTGATGCAATCCTTACACTGCCCTGGGAAGGGTCTGCGTAAGCCTAGAGGCCTTCTGCAGCTTCAACGCTGTCTCCTAGATCTGCTTTCCCTTGTTGTCAAGATGCCCTTTCTGGATTTGCTACTTCTTCTACCACCCTGCAGAAAAAATATTTCTTCAGCTGATTGCTAGAGATGCAGCTTGATCTACTATCGCTCTGATACCATGTGAAAATTCTACTGCAATGTATTGGTCTATTTTCTCCTACTTGATTTAATTAATACAAGTTATTTTCAGAAATTAGATTCAGAAAATATTGAATATAAACACAACTACAGCCTACACATGCAGATCATTTACTGAATAATAAACTCATGCAACAAAGTGACACATGGATTTTTGGATACAAGTCCCCGGAAAAACCCAAAGCGGGAAAACCGGTGAAGCAGATATGAGGGTTTATTATTAAGTAGTTCTAAGTACAGTAAATCTGGGTTCCAAGCTTGGAAAACCGGACAGAGAATAAAAGATATCAAATCTGCAGCTAACCTGAAGATCTAGTGCCAAATATTTGACTGATCCACACCCTCAAACGGGATTTATAGCACTCAGCCCGGATCTGACCCTAGAAACCCTCAGCACTGCCCCTGAAGCCCCAGCGTCAGCCCTGCTAGCCTCAAATCCCACTGCGCTACACCAGAAGGGACTGCGCAACCCCTAGATGGGTCCCATAGCCTAACGCTGGCCCTAAAAGACGCTCTGCGTGATTTCTGAAGCCTCCCAGTGCCTCTGCGTTGTCTTGCGTAGCACCTGCGTAGCTGCTTCTCTGCATTTTCCTTGTTGCTGCTCCTCTACCTCTTACTGACTCTTGGCTCTTGGAATCAAATCATTCCCTCAGCCAATACTACCCTTCACTGCAGGAAATTCCTCCATAAATTCTTAGCAAACCCACCCTAGAATTCCAGATCTATTCCTCAGTTCTACCAAAATTGTGTCTTCAGCTGACCCTCAAGCCTTTCTCTTATACTTTTTCGTTGAACCCTTCAACGGTCGAGATTAAATCATCCATCAATGGCTGAGATTAAAAGACTACTTGATCCATGTGACTTAAGATAATTTCAGCACATGTGTTAATTAATTCACTTTAATTATTTTATTTTCCTAAGTTAGACTTGGGAAATCCATCAAAAATAATTAATTATTTGAATAACTTGAACACCAACTGAAATTTCTCAAATCCATTTCTAGGTCTTGTAGATCAAGTGTACTCTAGTCCCTCCACAAAATTTGGGAGCTAGAGCACAACTAATGCTACCCCAAATACACAAAATCTCAATAAATTACAGTCAAGTCTATGATGTAAATATATGCATTCAAAGTGTAATAGAGTCTGTCACCTATATGTTTGTCACCTATGAGTGGAATGATCGTATCTCCAATAACTGCGTATACAAGAAGAAGTGTTTGAAGATAAAATTCAGTGACCGAGTTCTCTTGTGGTGGAGCAAGTCAGTGCAAGTTGGTGCAAAAAAGGAAGATCAGTATTGGAGGAAGATTTAGAAATCAGTGACAAGGTCTTGGAGGCATTCATAGGTCAGGGTCTAAGTCTTGGTCATGATACTCGTCATTTGAAGATCTATAAGAAGAATTTCTCGTGGATTTTCCTCTCCAAGAGGGAGAGGTTTTACCCTGGCTCGAAGAGCCTAACTTTGTGTCTTTTGTATTTTGGTAATTGATTTGATGAAAGACTAATAAGCTAAGCAAGAGAAGCCATAACTAACTCAAGTAAGCTCACAAGTAATTATCAAGAAGAGAATTTGAATTAATCACTAGCCCTCTAAATTCTCAATAGCCCCCACCTTCGGTCAGGCTTGGAACGATGTCCCAGACGTTTATGTAGCTGAAAAGAAAAAGAAAAAGCATAAATGGTCACATTCAACAGTAAAGTCTACCACAAGATTCAAAAGATGGTCGGGACAAACATATTTAGCACATGGGCAAAAGCCAATGCATGAGCTTTGTTGACCTTGCTACCTACACTTTGCAACTCCAGGCATCGCTCAACCCCAATATTCCTACAGTACCATACACACCCCCACGGTCTACCATTCCCATGTTCCTAGTTTCAGGAGCCAGAGGACAGTAGCAGTAGGAGGAAGCACATTATGGGGAATATTTCCTGGAGTACCAGTCCTATCGCCAAGAGTTTGGGAAGGCCATTACTTTCAAATATTTCTGTCAGCTAAAGGGCAGCAACAAGCCCAGGGGACAGAGTGGCAGAGGCTACATGCATGGGACTGATTTACAACGTACAATGGGGAGTTTGTTTCTCCCTACTTTTGATGGCTCCTTCAAGAGCCCGGCCAAGGCATGGGTCGAGAACCTGGATGTCTATTTCCAGCTGAACCAGATGACTAAGGCAGAGGCAATCAAGATTTCCATGTTGCATCTAGAAGGGGAAGCTCATGACTAATGGTTCCATGGGCTAACCACACTTGGGCACGAAGGGGTCACAATGTATGATGAGTTTACTAGGAGGGTGCTAAAGCAGTTCGAGAGGAAGGACCCTGAAGAGTATTTTGGGGAGCTAACTAGGCTCAAGCAGTCCGAGAGTGCGGAGGTATACATGACTCTTGAAGGGACAGTTAGCAGCACTTAGGGAGGAAGAAGACTGATCTGAGAGGATGAGGAGTAGAGTCAACGTGACTGATGAGATGCAGAGTAGACTTTGAGCTAGTGTGGAGACAAATACTCAGGCGAAGAACATTCTGAAGAAGGTGAAGGAGGGGAAGACACGTATGTTTTTCTTACGGGATGGACTCTTGTTCTATGGGAACCAAATTTACATTCTGAAGTCATCTGGGCTTAGGAGGCACCTCTTGAAGCAGTGCCACGACTCACCATGGGCTAGCCACCCAGGGCAGCGTCGTTCTTTGGCATTGTTGAAGATGAAGTACTTTTGGGAGAGGATGAGACAGGATATAGAGGAGTATGTACATACATGCATCATTTGTCAACAGGACAAATAGGATACTCAGAGACAACAAGGTTTGTTGCAGCCTTTGTCAATTCCAGAGAGATCATGGATGAATGTCTCGATGGAATTCATCACTCAGTTACCGTAGGTGCAGGAGTATAATGCGATCATGGTTTTTGTCGATCGTTTTTTCAAGTATGCCATCTTCATTCCGACGAAGATACCTTGTGGAGCCGAGAAGACTGCTGAGTTATTCTTCAAAAATGTTGTGAAGTATTGGGGAGTACCTTTGAGTATTATGTCTAATAGAGATCCACGCTTTACAAGGAAGTTTTGGAACACATTGTTCAAGCTAGTTGGGACAGATTTGCTGCAGAGTCCGAGTTACAATCCGCAGACAGATGGGCAGACTGAACAAATCAATGCATTGCTGGAGGACTACTTGAGACATTATGTGACAGTTGACCAAAAGAATTGGCCTCAACTCTTGTATATAGCACAGTTTAGCTATAACTTGCAGAAGGGTTCCGCAACTGGGTATAGTCCAGTTGAGTTGTTCAATGGACAGATGCCAGTTGCTCCACAGCCAGTGCTACCGGGAGGTTTTATGAGGAGTCCACATGCAAGGATATTCTTGACAACATGGGAAGAGGCCTTGGAGTTAGCACGAGTACGCCTGCATGATGCTGCAGGGAGGATGAAGAAATGGGTAGACAAGGATAGGATGGATGCACACTTCAATGTCGAAGACATGGTTTTTCTGAGGATCACCAGAGATCAGTTTCAACCACCTAAGGGGACTATGAGATCTTTGACGAGGAAATATGAAGGGCCACTCCAGCTTAAGAAGCGAGTTGGGGAAGTTTCATATGAGTTGGAGCTTTCGAAGCACATGCATTCAAAGCATCCTGTGTTTCATATTAGTAAGTTGAAGAAATGTAGACTCGATGCCGATCATCCTGAGCGGACAACACCACCGAGGGGACCAACTATGATAGTGGACAAATTGAATTTGGTTTTGGAGAATATCCTTGATATTCGTACTACAAGTGTCGGGAGTGCAACACAGAGTGAGTTCTTCATTAAATGGAAGGACACACCGAAGGAGAGTAGTTGGGAGACGGAGGATTCGTTGTGGAGATGGAAAAAGGAGATTATGTAGTTTGATGATCTGTTGATGAGGTCGATAGGATTGCCGAAGAAGGCAAGGACTCATGGTGGGGGAGGATATCAGGACCCCAAGTTAGCATCGCCCAACACAGGTGAGTCGGGTGCCCAACACAGGCGCACATAACCAAAGTATAGGCAGGCGTAATGTGCGACAGCGACAAGATGGGCGGGCGCGCTCCAAGATGTGCGACGAGCGGTCATAGCGGCGGTCGCGGTCCAAATGTGTGATGCCGACATGACGGGCGGTCGCGTTCCAAGATGTGCGACAGGCTGTCATAGTGGTGGGTGTGCTCGGGCGGCGCGTGTAGCAGGCGCCCGAGGGTCAACATGACAAACGGTTGAAATTGACAAACGCATATGGAAAGGACAAAATAGAGGTGCACTTCTAAGCGAACTTGACCGAGCGAGCGGCGGGCAAAATTATTCTAAGTGTTAGGGCATGGTGACCGTGATGATTTTATATGGCTGGGCAAATGAACAATTATGTTGGGCCGACACTATACATGTAGGGGTTTCGTGCAAAAAATGTTTGGTCAGCCATGGGCTGAGCCCCACCCAAACGATGTAATATCCCAAATGGAGTTTAACATTAATAAAAGAACAAACAGACAATAAACTACAGCAAACGTAAAAATATCATCAAGACATAAGAAATGAAGCCAAAACCAGCTGAGCCATTTCATTAATTTTTGTCAGAAGAGTACAATGGAGGTGCTCAGAAAGATGGCACCTAGGCCTGCACTAAACAGGCTGAAGAACTGCTCTAAATCTGGACAAAAACGCTACTAGAATGATGCTCTGCGTGGCTCCCTCTCTGTGCTACCAGTGCTGGAACTGCTGCTACTGGCTGGAATCATACTATGGTTTGGGCCTGCTCCAGTGCTTTTAAGTAGCAAAAGGAACTTTCCCTATAGTTCCTAAGGAAATATTGCGGCTTGAGTGGGGTCCAGGTGGCCAGCCATAGAATGGGAGGCAACTTCCTAGGTGGATGCACGGGAGAGGCACTATGGTTAAAGCGCAGTGGTACGTCGGATGAGGGGACAACGCAGTCCTTGGTGGGCCCAAGGGAACATTGGAGGCTGAAGTGACAAAAGGGAAGAAGAGCAGCTCATTTGATCATTGACTAATCTATGATTTTTTTGTCTTCATTGATAAGCACACTTGAGTTGTTTAGCCAAGTTTACAGTGTTGTTCAACATAGAGATCTTCAAGTAGAGATCTCAACCTCTGCCTCGGGGAAATTCGAGTGCCCGCTCAGGAGAGGAGATTCATCAATTTTCTGAGGAGGTTGCAGAGACATCAGCAGGAACATGCAGTCCCCTCAGGACAGCATGGAGGCAGCCCAAACTGCACAGTGATTACATAGTCTAGCCAAGAGGAAGTACTAGAAGTGGGGGAGCAGTGAGGAACTCAACCGTAGGATTTGGAGGGGAGGCAAGCCAACTCCTAGCATGGATTTTGGCAGTGATTTGGAGGCATTTTCGAGCAATTCCTGCCAGGAGATTGATTTCCCCAGCAGAGCAGTGTGCTAAGCCCAAAGGGGCCATTTTCCGGGGTCAAGATTTATGGAAACCCTTCGTGGGTTTTTGTGGGTCTTTTGAGTAGAGCCGGGGGTTAAAAGCCCGAAATTTTCTAAGCACGGTAGCTAGGCAAAACTGCAATCCGAAGTCAGCTAGTAGCAGTAGTTTCCCAAGATGGGCAGCACAAAGGAAGAGCCACGCAGAGCATAGTTCAGCAGAGTTTTGTCTGATTTTAGAGTTGTTCTTCAACTTGCCTAAAGCAGGCCCGAGTGCTACTTTTCTTGGCACCATTATTGTACTATTTCCGACAAATTAATAAAATGGCTCAATGTAATTTTTGGCTCCAATTTATGTGTTTTGATTGTGTGTTTACTTTGTTGTAGTTTTTAGTCTATTGTGCTTCATATTATTGTCTACTCCCGATTTGGGATATTACAATGGTATCAAAGCTCATAGACTTGGCTCAGCCTGTCGAGCGTGCGGTCTATGACACCGGAGGATAGACAGAACATCACCTACTAGAGACAGAGATACAGAAGCAGGGAAAGAAGGCTCAAGATTACATCCGACTAGGTTGACAGCGTTCCGGCGGTAGAAGGAAGAGAAAAGGCACCCATGGTGGAGGAAAGAGATGAGGGGAAGGAGTTTGCTCGACTCCTTCCGAAATCAGTGCAAGACCTCGCCAAGAGGATTGAGGAGATGGGGAAAAAGCTTGGCAGAGACAGTAAGCCAAAATGAATTCAAGGGGAATTCCATGTTGGGTAAGGATCCGACACTTCACATCACCCACCCAGTCCTCACATTACACAGAAAGTAGTGCCACACACTCCACCATGCTCTACTATCCCCACATTTCTAGCTTCAAAAGCAAGAGGTCCGCAAGAGCCGGAGGTGGCTCACTATGGGGACTATTTTTCGAAACATCCGTTTATGGGTCGGAGTTTGGAAAAGACCTCACCTCCAATGATTTTTGTCAGCTGAAGAACAATAACAGACCCAGGGATCAAGCTAGAGGGGGAGGGTACATGCAGGGCAATGACCTGCAGTATACAGTGGGCAAGCTTTTCCGGCCAACTTTTGATGGGTCATCAAAAATTTCAACCAAAGCATGGGTGGAGAAGCTGGACATCTATTTCCAACTTAACCAGATGACAGAGGTGGAGGCCATCAAGGTGGTTCCGTTGCACCTAGAGGGAGAAGCCCATGACTGGTGGTTCCATGGGATGACCACACTGGGTCAGTCAAGAGTGACAACATACGATGATTTTACCATGATTTTAACAAGAGGGTGTTGGAGGGGTTTGATCGAAAGGATCCGACAGAGCACTTTGTGGAGCTGACCAAGCTCAAACAGTCAGGAAACCCGAAGACCTACATTTCAAAGTTCCTGAGACTCTCGGTGATCGTTCTAGATTTGTCGGAACCAAGGAGGATTTACATGTTTATAGAAAGTCTCGCAGAGCCTTTGCGTGGGCTAGTGAGTCTACTCAGGCCCACTACGCTGCAAGACGCAGTGGGGAGGACCAGGGATTTGTAGGATGCACTACCAAGGACGAGGGCCCCCATACCCAACAAACTGGCTTTCTAGTAGAGAGGGAGGGACATGAGATATCCACCCCCGAGAGGGAACCAGGGCCGAGGGCCATTGGATGATGAGACTCAGAGAGATTTGAGGCAGAAGAAGCTCTGCTTCACCTGCCAAGAGTCGTGGGCACCGGGTCATAGGTGTGTCGGAGGGAAAGCACACTACATTGAGGTATTCTCCGACAGTGAAGGAGAAGAGGAGACATTCTTTGAGATGGGAGGAGATGCCGGCACAGGAGCACTAGGGGAGAGTCCTCCACCACCACCTCCTCCAGCAACAGCAAGATCAGCGTTTGCACCTACCAGAGGGGTCCTTGCATCGTTGCGAGTGGTACCTAGGTACCTAACGCTAAGGGTCCGGGGGGCAATTCAGGGATAGCATGTCTCAATGCTAGTAGACAGCGGGGCTACGCACAACTTCATTGATGCCCAAATGGTGCAGAGAAGGGGCATACAGACAGAGAGCTTTGATGGGTTTTTTGTGCTAGTTCTAGGGGCCAGGACCATGCAGTGCATGCGTTATGTCCCAGCTTTGACGGTGACCATGGGGACATACTCCTTTACAGACCATTTTTTGTGGACGAAATTCCGGACACCAACATGGTGTTGGGGGTCCAGTGGCTCATCACCCTTGTTAGGGTCACTACTGATTGGCAGACACTAGAGATGGAGTTCTTGGAAAAGAAGAGCGGGAAACAAGTGATGCTCAAGGGCATGCATGCATACCCCCATCAGACAGTTTCTGCGCATAGGATGGAGCCAGATTTCTAGCGGGGAGACATAGAGTGGGCAGTTGAGTTGAGGATTTCGGATGCAAGTGTTTCAAGCTAGCCCACGCACCCGGATATCCAGGAGCTCCTAGATCGTTATTCCACAGTCTTCGGGGACATTCTACGAGGACAGCCACCTGACAGGGAATTTGAGCACACTATTGAGTTGGAGACCGGCATTTAGGCCGTGATATCTACTCCATATAGGCACCCCAAGGCCTATCATGACGAGATTGAGAGAGCTATTCATGAGCTCTTAGCTTTGGGGCACATCAAGCCCAGCTCTAGTCCTTTCGCTTCTTCGGTTGTTTTGGTGAAGAAGAAGGATGGGACGCTAAGGATGTGCATTGATTACAAGGTCCTGAACAAAAAGACGATGAAGAATTGCTACCCCATCCCGTCGATAGATGAGCTGATGGATGAGTTGAGGGGAGCTAATTTCTTGTCCAAGATAGATTTGAGATTGGGGTACCACCGTATTCGCGTGAGGGATAAGGATGTCCCCAAGACAGCGTTCAGGTGCCATTATGGGCACTTTGAGTTTTTGGTGATGCCCTTTGTGCTAACCAACGCTCTAACCAGCTTCCAGTTGTTATCACTCCGCCAGATCTCTAAGGCTAAAAAAAAAATCCCAACAGAGGTAACCACAGACCAATCTTTTAGCTTGGTAGCTAGCCCTACCAAACCAGACAGGGCTCTCTCCACAATGTCATAGCCAAGAGGACTCGAGAATTAGGGTTTTAGGCTAGGTATAAGTACAGGGGTTTGTTGTTTGAATTGGGTTGCTGGATGAGGATTAGGTCAAAGAGGCTAGCTTAGGGTAAATAAGATTAGAGTTGCAGAGATTCAATGGGGAAAGGTAGGTAGAAAACCTAACACTTTAGGGTTTTTTTAGTGGTATGGATCAGATAGGTGAGGAGCTAGAAAGAGCAAGGCTAAGCATGAATTCATTCTAAACTGAAGAAGATGGACAAACTATGAAGGTTTTCCCAAAACAGAGCATGAGAGATGTTTCTGTTTATCAACTTAAAAACCAGCATATCTTACAAATGAAATGGATCATGAAACAAAACATTCATACATAATGAGACATAAGAAGAAAAATGCTAAATTTCCATGCCACAAGTATCCCAAAGAAATAGCTGCAACCTTTTCATTAATTTCCTGCCTAATAGATTACACTAGAGTCTCTGATCAATGCATCAACATCCAACCTATGAAATGAGTGAAAAAGTACATGATATAGACCTCAAACAACCTCTCCCAACCTTAAGGGTCGAATCCATGAGAGGAGGAGCAGTTCCACCAAAAACTGAGCTGAATACCTAGAGTGTAGGGAGGTCAAACTGACTCATCCCTCACTTTTTGCAAACTGATTCATTACATCTCATCAAAACTTTTCACCTAATGTATTTACCCTAGGTAAGTGTAAAAACACCATAATTACATTTACTTCCATCAATTACATAAGTAAAAACATGATTTCTCAAGATGAAAATCAAAATTCCAGAGAAAACTCAGAAAAATCAGACACTGGTCAGGTGCGCAGCGCCAGTGTTAGGTGGTAGCCAATGTCAGGTGTGCAGCGCCAGTGTTAGGTGTGCCCTCCATCTTGCAGCTGAGTTTTGGATGGGTTGCAAGTGTCCAAACGGAGCTCAGTATAGTGCATTGGAAAGCTTATCCAGTCTACTTTCCAAATCTGTGCTTGGTTTGCAGAGTTGACTTGATTTGACCTCCCAAAAAGTGATTCTCCCAAGACTTCCTAGGTGTGCAACGCCAAGGTGAAAAAGGAGGCAAAACTATAATTTTTTGAATGTTTTTTTACTTTTTCACCTGTCAGTTTGACCAAACAAGACTAGCAAAGTGGTTGACCTGCATGTTTTCCCTACTCTGAATCCAGTGGTGGTATCCTTTTGACCAAAATATGCCTCAAACAGATGCGCAGCGCCTAGAGCGCTATGCTCATGACAATTCAACTGTCACATGACTATCCAGGAATGCACAAAAACTTCAAAAATTTACAAAAATGTATCAAAACTTGCCAAAATTTGCTGAATGGTGGCTGATGATGAGGGTTAGGCATGGAGTGAGGCTTCAGCAAGGGCTATCCTTTTGACCAAAATATGCCTCAAACAGATGCGCAGCGCCTAGAGCGCTATGCTCATGACAATTCAACTGTCACATGACTATCCAGGAATGCACAAAAACTTCAAAAATTTACAAAAATGTATCAAAACTTGCCAAAATTTGCTGAATGGTGGCTGATGATGAGGGTTAGGCATGGAGTGAGGCTTCAGCAAGGATATCAAGCCTTCTTTTCTCTTCTTGCATGGTTAGGGTTTCAATTTTTGCATTGGGTTTTTTGATTTTTTACCTTGCAATTTTGTTTCTCTTGGCATAGTGCTTTGCCATCCTTCTTTGAATATCATTTTCCTTGTTTTCTTTCTCCAGGAGCTTCTCAAGATGTTGGTTGGCCCTGTCAAGCCATTGCTCCCGATTCTCATTGATTACAACTGCAAATTGCTCATTAAGGGTGACCTCATCTGCTAGTTCTCTTTCTTTTTGCCTTTCTAGTTCTAGGGCTCTCTTCAAACCTCTAGTCTTTGGCCTTCTTTTTGACACTTGTTCTTCTGGTTCATCTAGCACACCATATTTTTCTAGTGTCCCTTCAAGCAAGACTTCAATTTTTTCTGCCTCTCTTTGAGCTTTGATCAATTTTACTTCATCAATGAAGTGTTTGGTCTTTAGTTGTTGGTTCTCCTGCTCAAGAAAGGTACTGACAAATTTAGATCTATCAAGATTAGTTTGTAGCTCTCTAATCTTGGCTTCTTTTTCCTTGATGACTATGATTGTAATCTCAGAATCATCTTGCTAATCCAAGTCAAAAAGGTCAAACTCCATTTCTGTCTCATGAAGATTTCCCTCCTCATGCCTAATCTCTTCCTGAATATCTGCCTCTATCATATTTTGCTTTCCTTTGTCTACCTACTTTGTCGATGAAGAAGGCAAGGCCCCTTCCACAATCTGTGGAGCAAACACTTTCCTATGACCTCTCTGATATGTTTTTGCCAATGTCCCTATCTCAACCACTTTGGTCTTTTGAAGCTCACTGATCTTAGCCATGCTAGATGACCCAATCTGAGTGTGAAATGGTGATGATGGTGGTGAAATGTGTGAAGTAGTTTGAGCTGATGAAGAAGTAAGTATTGTGGGTTGAGATGGAGGAATGAATGTGGAAGGATGAGATGGTGGAGGCACAACTTGAGCATTTTGAATTGGTGGAGCAGTAAAGATGTCATTAGCTATGAAAGTGTCCCATGAGATGTTCAATTGATCGAGGTGATGGAGGACAATGATCTTGATGAGAGAGGTGAAAAAGACTTTTCATCTGATGGTCGTAATCTCTCTTTTGAACAATGTATGCCATTTTGTCAATGTTCCTGAAGATAATATAAGATATGTGGAGCATTTTGACCCTTGTGAAGTGCATTAATAACCGAATATGGTAGGTGTAGGGTCTAGAGAAAGTACTTCATGATGATTTTCATCATGGGGGCATACCTATTCAGGAGGTAAGAGAAAGGAAAGACCCTCTTTCCTTCATTCTTGTACCTTGGCTTGATGTATGGCTCATAGTAATGATTCTCCAAGTCTTTTTCCTTGTACCACTTTTCACCAACATTTGGAATTCCAGTGGCAGCTATTATGATGGTTGTGGATACTGTGAAATGTTAAAAAATTAAATATTACAGAGCAATGCAACACATAAAATATGCGGAAAATACGAGCACAGAAAACACATAAAACCAGAGAGACACAGATATACGTGGTTCACTCAGTTTGGGCTATGTCCACCCCGAACAACCAGTCCTTCCTTTCTATTATCCAGCAAAATGAAGAGACAAAACCTACAGCAGATCCGCTGTAATATCCTCTATTCCCTCTCACAGTCTCCCTAACTGTTTCTCGCTCTGAGAATACATATACAATGCACAGCCGCAATACAATACCCTCATACAAGCGAGGGGTTGCCTTCTAGGGCAAAAAACCCTAATCTAAACATAACTTCTACTGTCAGATCATCCGCCTAATGAACGACCCAGATTGACTAGAAATTATTATACTTTTACAAGGCAATTTTACATCTGTTTTTAGCTTCGAAGGCGCTGCCCCCGAAACCCCCCGCCAGGGGGGTCTCCATAAAGTCGCTGCCGCCCCTCCCCGGACCCCCCCAGCAACATTTAATTACAGGCAGCGTTGCCGCCCCATTAAGGTACAGGGGTCCAACGCTGTGATACAAAATAAACAAGATAATCAGGCTCCACACCCAACAATCTCCCACTTGGAGACTGATTGTAACAACTCCACCGCTGCTTCATTTGCTGGACAATGACTCCTCTTTGGACCTGGTTGTTTCTCATCTTCATCATCATCCTTGAAGACCAATTGAAACTGAGCATAATCTCAGTTTCTCACTGGTTACAGCTTTTGTTAGCATATCTATAGGATTCTAGCTAGTGTGTATCTTTTTCAGCTTCAACTGTTCATCTTCCAATACTGACCGTATGAAATGGTACTTGAGCTGTATGTGTTTAGTCCTGGAATGAAATGTTGAGTTCTTTGAAAGATGAATAGCACTTTGGCTATCACTGTATAACGTGCCCATATCATGCTTCTTACCCAATTCATCCATAAACCTTTGTAACCAAATCATTTCTTTACTAGCCTCTGTAGCAACAACATACTTTGCTTCTATTATTGAAAGTGCAACAACACTTTGGATTTTTGAAACCCAACTGATAGTTGTTCCACTTACAGTAAATACATATCCTATAGTGCTCCTCCTGTTATCTCTGTCACCTGCCATATCTGCATCAACATATCCCTATAGAGAAATGTTTGAACCACCAAAGCATAATGTTTGATTTGTGGTACATCTCAAATATCTGAGAATCCATTTCACAGCCATCCAATGTTCTTTTCCTGGATTTTTCATGTACCTGCTTACAACTCCCACTGCATGTGCAATATCAGGCCTTGTGCAGACCATTGCATACATTTAAGCTTCCAACTGTTGATGCATATGGAACTTTAGACATATAGTCCATTTCTTCTTGGGTCTTGGGGCACATCTCCTTACTAAGTTTGAAATGGCTAGCAAAAGGTATACTAACTGGTTTTTCATTCTGCATATTAAATCTTTTCAACACCTTTTGTATTTACTCATTCTGAGACGGTGTTAATTTGCGATTTTTCCTGTCTCTAGTTATTCTCATACCAAGGATTTGTTTTGTAGCTCCCAAATCCTTCATTGCAAATGTATTTGCCAATTTTCTTTTGAGCACATTTATTTCCTACATGTTAGACCCTGCAACAAGCATGTCA
The DNA here is from genome assembly GCA_034641835.2 of Pinus albicaulis. Taxonomy (NCBI): domain Eukaryota; kingdom Viridiplantae; phylum Streptophyta; class Pinopsida; order Pinales; family Pinaceae; genus Pinus; species Pinus albicaulis. The sequence continues at coordinate 118,584,549 of CM076570.1, forward strand.
TATACATACAATAACAATATAATATAGCTGCCATCATTTTGCTTTTTCAGATAAACACAATGATCAGAGTGGCATCTAGTGTAACCTTGTTCAGACATAAACTTGTCAAATTTTAAATACCACTGCCTTGGAGCATGTTTTAAGCCATACAAGCTCTTCTTTAGTCTGCACACTAATTTTTCCTTCCCTTTGACCTCATATCCTTCTGGTTGCTGCATATAGATCTCTTCCTCCAAATCTCCATGGAGAAATGTTGTCTTTACATCTAACTGTTCAAGATGCAAATCTTCCGCTGCTACAAGACTTAAAATAGTTCTAATTGAAATCACCTTAACAACAGGAGAAAATATTTCATCAAAATCAATACCTTTCTTCTGTGCAAACCCCTTCACCACAAGTCTAGCCTTGTACCTTTGTTTTCCTCCATCTTCTTCCTTCAGCCTGTAAACCCATTTATTCTACAATGTAGTTTTACCTGCAGGGAACCTAACTAAGTCTCGGGTCTGGTTATGCATTAAGGAGTCCATCTCTTCTTCCATGGCTAGCTCCCACTTCTTCCTGGTTTCAACCTGCATTGCTTCTTCATAACATTCAGGTTCACCAGAATCAGTCAACAATAAATAATAAAATGAAGGAGAGTATCATTCAGGGGGTCTACTTATCCTAGTAGATCTTCTAACACCACTTTCAGGTGTTTGAGGTCCCTGTTGCTATTGTGGTGGTTGTTGTTGTTGTGACTGTTGATTATTATTAATTTCAGGCACCTTTACTTTTTCTGTGATCTCATCAAGAATTGTGTATTCTTTGTTGTCCTTTTCCTGTTTCTTTTCCTGCAACTGATTCTTATATAAGACCTTTTCATTGAATATTACATCTCTGCTCCTAATGATTTTGTGATTTTCATAATCATATAAGCGATAACCAAAATCATTAACACCATATTCAATAAAAATACATTTCTTTGATTTTTCTTCAAGCTTTGTTCAAATTTTCTTTATTAATATGGACAAAGTCCTCACAACCAAAAGGCTTTAAAAAATAGTAGTTTACTTATTACTTGTCAATGCTTCCTCTGGAATACCACCATCCAAGGAACTTGAAGGCCTCTGTTTATTAGATAAACAGTAGTATCTACAGCATCTGCCCAAAATTGTAAAGGCAATCCTGCATGCAATCTCATGCACCTTGCACACTCCATGATTGTTCTGTTCATCCTTTTTGACACACCATTTTCTTGTGATGTTCTTGGAACTGTCTTCTCTCGGCGAATTCCATGCTCTGAATAGTACCTATCAAACTCTTTGCTGCAATATTCACCTCCATTGTCTGATCTGAGACACTTCAACTTCTTTCCTATCTCAATCTCAACCAAAGCTTTCCATTTCTTGAAAGCATCAAATACATCAGATTTATTCTGAATACAATAAGTCCAAGTTTTTCTAGTTGCATCATCAATAAAAGTAACATAATAACAAGAGCCACCGAGAGATGATACCTGAGCTAGTCCCCATACATCTGTATGCACAAGCTCTAATTTTTCGCTCTTCTTTTCTTTCTCAACTCTGAGAAATCTGACTCTCTTTTGTTTTCCATAAATGCAATTCTCACAGAAATCCAAATCAACATTCTTCAAACCCGACAACAAATTCTTGAGTGAAGAATCTTCATCCCCTTCTCACTCATGTGTCCGAGCCTATGATGTCATAATGCTACATCTGCTCCTTTGGAAGTTAAAGCATTAACAGAGTTAGAAAGACCATTGCATAAATACAATGTACCAACCTTTTCGCATTTTGCTATTACCAGGGCTCCTTTTGTGACCTTCCAAGTTTTATCTGTGAAAGTTGCCACACAACCTTCACCGCCTAACTGCCCTGTTGAAATCAGTTTTTTCTTCAGATCTGGAACATGTCTTACCTCCTTTAATAGCCATTGGTTTTCATTCTGTTGTTTTACAAGAACTTTACCCATTCCAACAATTTTTCAGGGTTTATCATCACCCAAACGAACTTGTCCAAAATCTCCTTGAACATAGTCATGAAAATATTTCTTATCAAGTGTGGCATGGAATAAGGCCCCTGAATCTACTACCCAAGAATCAGTAAAATTTTCGAAAGAAAGAATCAAAGCATCTTGTAACACATTACCTGTCACATTTGCTTCATGATTGTTTTCTTGTTATGCGTCTCCTTCTTTTCCCTTCCGAGATCTACAGTATTTCTTCAGGTGTCCTTTATTTCCGCATTTCCAGCACACTATCCCCGATCTGGACTTGGATCTTCCTTTCCTTGATTTAATGCGATATCTCGAGCTCTTTCCTCTTTCCATTTTTCTTCCCCTAGACTCTGCACTCAAAGCATTACCCGATGTCTCACCGGAGCTTTTTCATCGCATTTCCTCGCTAAGGATAGCACCAAAAACATCATCAAACTTTAAAGTACTAGATCCAGAGACAAAGTTACTAATGGCCATAACTAAACCATTCCAGCTTTCTGGCAATGAGCACAGAAATAAAAGAGCCCTAACTTCATCATCAAAGTTTACCTCTACAGAACTTAACTGACTGGTAAGTGTATTAAAATCATTTAAATGGTCTGCAACAGATCCACCTTCTGACATCTTCATATTAAATAGACGTTTCTTAAGAAATACCTTGTTTGAGCCGAGGGTTTTTCATATAGTTTCGCCAACACCTTAATCAAACCCTCTGTTGTTGTTTCCTTTGAAATATTGAAGGCTACCGACGCCGTGAGGCACAACCTTACTGTTCCGAGTGCCTTTCTATCGAGAATCTCCCATTCTATGTCTGTCATAGCCGTCGGCTTCTTTGTTTATCCGCTCAATGGTAAGTACAGATCTTTCTGATACAGATAATCTTCTATCTGCATCTTCCACAGCGGGAAGTTTTGGCTGTTAAATTTCTCGACCCTAAACTTACCATCTTCCGCCATTACTCCCACTCAAACTAGGAACCCTTCTTTCCTGCGAGTTTATTAGAGAAATAGACCTTCGGCTCTGATACCAGTTGTTAAAAAATTAAATATTACAGAGTAATGCAACACATAAAATATGCAGAAAATACAAGCACAGAAAACACATAAAACCAGAGACACAGATATACGTGGTTCACCCAGTTTGGGCTACGTCCACCCCGAACAGCCAGTCCTTCCTTTCTATTATCCAACAAAATGAAGAGACAAAACCTACAGCAGATCCATTGTAAAATCCTCTGTTCTCTCTCATAGTCTCCCTATCTGTTTCTCGCTCTGAGAATACACATACAATGCACAACCGCAATACAATACCCTCATACAAGCGAGGGGTTGCCTTCTATGGCAAAAAACCCTAAGCTAAACATAACTTCTACCGTCAGATCATCTGCCTAATGAACGGCCCAGATTGACTAGAAATTACTATACTTTTACGAGGCAATTTTACATCTACTTTTAGCTTCGGGGGCGCTATGTAATATTCCTAATTAGCACCGCTAATTGGAATATTTGATTTTTGTATAGTTTTGCCGCCTATAGTTAAGTAATAAATAAAAGTGAGAAAGAGGGGTCAACTCACTTTAATAAAATAAAGTACTTCCTAGTAGGAGCAACGTTGTGACTTAAAGAGAAGCCTTGGGGGTCCACACCACGTATGAGGAAGGCCTCACGTAGGCTCTAGAAGCAACTGCGCAGGCTTAGGAGGAGCACGTGGAGAGAGGGGACCACGTTAGGGTTTTGAGGGGAGCTAGCACTATAAAAGGTGGGAGAGCCATTCCATTTGGCATTATTGATATTGTTGATGATATTTTGAGTTAGACTTCTGTCTACTTGAGCACGCTGGCTGTTTAGTCGGTCTGCAGCACTGTTTAGTGCGACTGAGTGTCTCCGGTCGGAGATCTCACCCTTGGCCCCGGGGGACTTCGAGTGCCTGCTCGGGCAAAGGTTTTTCTTCAGTCTTTAGCAGGAGATTTGCAGGTGTTTTGTTGGGAGTTTTGCTGAGGAGCTGAGCTTCATTGGGTGACTGCGCAGTCCTTGGAGGGAGGACGCAGTTTGAGTTGGAGCTGTTCAGTGGTAGAGATTTCTGCAGGAGATTCAGGCCTATTCCAGTGTGGAGGTTCAGCGTTTATCATTTGGTGAGTTTCCTGAAGAGTTGTGGCCCCATTTCAGTCTATTTCAGTTGGTGTCTGCGCTGGTCCTGGAGGGACAACGTTTTTCTAGGAGGAGGGTTTCTGGGGGTGATTTTTGGAGGTGGTCCGTTTTGTATATGGTTTTTGGGTTTTGTCCGGGGTGGTGAGTTCAGGTGGTCTGCCGATTTTCAGCTCATTCCGGCAAGGGGATCAGCCCCTAGCTTCAGTTCATTCCAGCAGCAGCAGTTTACGGCAGTTTCTTCCAGCAGCTGGGATGCAGTTTCTTGTAGCGGCCATTTCCTGTTTTTCTGAGAGGGTTCTTCACTTGCCTTGAGCAAGGATAGGTGCATTTATTCTGATTATCCATTGTATCTCATTATATTCTCAGATTAATAAAATGGCTTAGCATTTCCGGCATTTTTATGTGTATTTGCTTTATGTTCTATTTTCGGCATTTCCTATATTGTTGTATGCTTGTATTGCTGTCTATTTCCCTTTCGGGATATTACACGCTACCCCCGAAACCCCCCGCCAAGGGGGGCTCCATAAAGTCGCAGCTGCCCCCCCTGGACCCCCCAGGCAGTGTTTAATTACAGGCGGCGTTGCCGCCCCATTAAGGTACAGGGGTCCAACACTGTGATACAAAATAAACAAGATAATCAAGCTCCACACCCAACATGAAAGTGACACCAGCAAGGGTTACTTGGTTGTCATGAAGATTAGAGATGAAAAGCATGCTCAAAACAAGGTGATATTGGACCCTTCGTATTTTTTCACAAAAGTCAAAGCATCCTACATACTTGAAACATGTCACAGTCATGGGAGAGGCCATGAGTTATCTGGTGTTTGTAGGTTCAAGTCTGAGGATCCTCCCTCCTTTGTGTGGCCTCCTCTCTTCCCTTTCTTCTTCCTCATTGAATTCTTTGTTTTCTTCTTCCATAGTGTCTTGGCTAGAAGCCCTAGGGAGATGAATTGGGAGTGAAATGTAGGTTTGGGGAGTGGGGAATGAGATGGAAAAAATTAGGGAGATGGGGGAAGGGATTATTAAATTGAGGGAGTTGACAGTGAGTAGAAATGTTGTGGGATTTGGGAATAGGAATTTTATTAAAGGTATGGGGATTTGGGCTGGGGATTTGGGAGCCTAGGAAATTGAAATACCTAGGCCTTAGGGTTTAGGGGATAAAGGGCTTTGGGGAAAGGGATATAGTGAAATAGGGGTAGGGATAGGATTTACTGTGATGTGGAAAGGGTAAAATTCAGGGATCAAATTTGGGATTAGGAAGCGAAACTAGGGTTTCTATCTTGAAAAACTAGAGATTTCTCATGAAAATATGACACCATGAAATTTGCACTTAAGAAATGCAAGGAGGGCATAATGATGTCTTGCTAGAAATTGGAGAAATCCTTTGTTTAAGGTTTGGAAAAAATGCACAAGGTTTTGGAGCTTGTAGACGAAATTGGACAAGTGCAGCGCCTTTGGTGCGTGCGCAACACCTATCTTCCAGGTGCGCAACGCCTTTGCTCTATGTGCAGCGCTTGTCCCAGGTGAGCAACGCCTCATTCCAGGTGCGCAGCGCCTCCGAGAAACTCGACCTTTCACCTTTCAAATTTGGTTTTCGAGTTGTGTGAGTGATGGCTCGATGGCATAAAGAGCAAATGGATGTCTTTTTGATCTTTGGATGGGATTTATGCTTGATGGATTGGATGTTTTGAGCTTTGGGGCCCACTTTTCCTTCTTGCTTTCACTTTAAACTTTTGAAACTATTCCTTTCACTTTGACTTCTTTCCTTTGACAATTGATCATTTTGATGGACTAGGAACTCTTTGCACTTTCATATTTTCTTTGTTGGCATGTGGAACTCTGAGTTGGCAGCTTGGGAACCTTGTACTTATTACATATTAAATGACATAAAATTACAAAATAAAAATAAAAGTTACATCTTTTTGGAATAAAAATTACATTTTGGGATGAAAATCACAACTTTGGAATCATAATTACATCTTTTCAAATCATCTTTACATAGTAAAGAGATGTTATTTTGTTCACTCTCTTACTTTGTTGGCTTTATGCAATGGAAATGGTGTGTTTATTGGACCTTGGAAACCCTAATGACCTAATGAGAGCCTTGACTAAATTTCAAGATGACATGACTGATATTGATGACATGATGAAATTAACTTTATGAATGGTGTACAGTCAGCAAGGTATGAAAATGAGCCAGCAAGTAATGGAAATTGAGGAAGAGTGATGTTTTTGGACTAGGGCTACCATCAGTGACTAAATTTTTGCCTGACCTAGTGGAATGAATAAAATTTTCTAAGTGGGACTCCTTAAATGATATGAAAAGAGGATTTTGATCACTGATGGCAGGATGCAAACACTGACACTAACACCAGTCATGCATGAACCACATTTTTCGGGGCCAGTTACGAAAGTTTGTGCTAGTCTTTTCTGACGACATTCTGATATACAACCGGACGTTGGAGGAGCACTTGTATCATGTGGAGGGAGTGCTGCGTATTCTGGAGGAGCATAAATTTTATGCTAAGTTGTACAAGTGCGAGTTCGGCTTGACAAAGATGCTATACTTGGGCCAAATCATAGGCAAGGATGGTGTGCAAGTGCATGAGGAGAAGATTAGGGCCATTAGGGATTGGTCGGAGCCCAAGAATGTCACGGAGCTGAAAGGCTTTGTGGGCATCTGTACTTATTACCAGAAGTTTGTGAAGGGTTCTCTCAGTTAGCTGCACCCCTCATAGACTTGACCCAGAATGGAGCATTCACCTAGAATCCCACAGTGCAAGAGGCTTTTGATCGCCTCAAACAGGTGATGAGTAGCTTCTCGATACTTGCACTCCCCGATTTTATCAAGCCCTTTGTCTTGGAGTGCAATGCATCCGGAGTAGGAGTTGAAGCTGTGTTGATGCAGGATGGACACCCCATCGCTTTCGAGAGCCGGAAGCTCTTGCCTCATGAGAGGCACTACCCCATATAAGATAACGAAATGCTGGGTATCATGCATGCCTTGGCCAAGTTCAGACAGTACTTAGTGGGGAACCGGTTCAAGGTCAAGACTAATCACAATAGCCTGCTGTAATTCCTAGAGCAGAAACAGTTGCAGGAGAGACAACAGAAGTGGGTCAGTAAGATCCAAGATTATGACTTAGACATTGAGTATGTCAAAGGGAAGAACAATGTGGTTGTTGATGCCTTATCTCGGAGACCAGGGTCCCTCTCCTTGATGAGCATAGATGCATATTGGAGGGCGCAGTTGTTGGTAGAGTACTCGAAGGATCAATTTGCATGTGAGGTGTTGGATGGGCAGGTGACAGATGATCGGTATCGGGTGATGGACGAGGTCATCTACTATTGAGATCGAATATTTCTGATGGCCAACTCCTGGTTGAGGGAGAAGATCTTGCATGCAGCACATGACTCTCCACTGTCAGGGCGGGGTTCACTAAGACTTATAGAGCCATCAGAGAGAAGTTCACCTGGAAGGGCCTAAAGGAGGACATACTTCGGCATATCCGGGAGTGTGTAGTCCGTCAGAGGAATAAGGGGGAGTTGAACCATCCGGCGAGGTTGTTTCAACCGCTTCCCATTCCAAAGGGGAAGTGGGAGAGTATTTCGATGGACTTCATCACGGGGCTGCCCATGACGTAGGGCAAGGACTGCATCTTCGTCGTAGTTGACCGGTTGACGAAGTATGCACACTTCTTCGCTATTTCTGCTCGGTACACAGCTTCACAAGTGGTCGAGTTGTTCTTCAAAGACATTTTCTGGTTACATGGTCTCCCCAAGACCATAGTTAGCGACCAGGACAACAGATTCATGGGAGGTTTTTGGTACGAGTTGTTTCGATTGGTGGGCACAGAGCTCACACCCAGCACGAGTTACCATCCGCAGACCGATGGGCAGACAAAGATAGTGAACAAGTGGCTGGAAGGTTACTTGCAAAACTATGTTACAGGGCAGCAGAAGGCCTGGTTGCATTGGCTACACTTGGGGGAGTACTGCTACAATACCACTTTCCATATGTCCATTGGTATGTCCCCTTTTCGTGCTTTATATGGTTATGATGCATTGACATTTGCTGATGCTATGTTTGGGGCAAGTGAGGCCCCTAGGGCCAAATACTGGATCCAGGAGTGTCAGGACATCCTCAGGGCTCTCAAGAACAAATTGAGGACCGCACAGAATCAACATAAGATGTACGCAGATCGAGGCCGTGTGCAGAGGTAGTTTGAGGTGGGGGACTTGGTGTACCTAAAAATTTAGCCATATAAGCAGTCTATGTTGAACCAAAAGGGCACTGAAAAGCTCAAACCTCGCTTTTGTGGGCCATACCAGGTTGTCCGACAGGTTAGAGAGGTGGCATATGAACTGGAGTTGCCACAAGGGAGCCAGATCCACAATATTTTCCATGTGTCATGCCTGAAGAAGGATTTGGGATAGCAGGTGAAATCAGCTACTGAACTCCCTCCTACATATGATGAGGGACATTTAGTGCTACAGCCCGAGGCCATCTTGGATACCAGGGAGAGACACTTGAGGAGTAGGGTGGTGAAGGAGTACCTGATAAGTTGGAGGAACCTCCTGGATGAGGATGCCACTTGGGAGAGGGAGAAGATTCTTCAGCACCCATATTTGCAGTTGCTTGAGGACAAGCAACATTTTGGCAGGGAGGACTGTAATATTCCAAATTAGCAGTCAGCTAATTGGAATATTAATTTTTGGCTAATTTTTCTTTTTCTAACGTTGGGCAGGAATAAAGTGGGTAAGGGACGCACAAATAATAGCTAAGCAGCAAAAATCACATTCCCTATAGTTCCTAAGGAAAATTGCGGCTTTAGTGGGGTCCACGCGGCCAACCATCGAATGGGAGGCAGCTTCCTAGGTGGTTGCGTGGGAGAGGCATGATGGTGGCTGTGCAGTGGTAGGCCAGATGAGGGGACAACGCAGTCCTTGGTGAGCCCAAGGAAACATTGGAGGCTGAAGTGACAAAAGGGAAGAAGAGCAGCTCATTTTCTCACTGACTCATTTACGATTTTTCTGTCTTCATTGACTGAGCACGCTCGAGCTGTTTAGCCAAGTCTGCAATGTTGTTCAGCACAAAGATTTTCAAGCGGAGATCTCAACCTCTGCCTCGGGGGACTTCGAGTGTCTGCTCAGGAGAGGAGATTCATCAATTTTGCGAGGATATTGTAGAGAGACATCAGTAGGAACATGCAGTCCCTTCAGGACAGCGCAAAGGTAACCCAGACTTCGCAGTGATTGTGCAGTCTAGCCAAGAGGAAGTACTGGAAGTGGGGGGAAAATGAGGAATCAGCCGGAGGATTTGAAGGGGAGGCTAGCCACCTCCTATCAGGGATTTTGGCAGTAATTTGGAGGCATTTTCCAGCAGTTCCAGACAGGAGATCAATTTCCCCAGCAGAGCAGCGTGCCAAGCACAAAGGGGCCATTTTCCGGGGTCAATATTTCTGGAAACCCTTTGCATGTTTTTGTGGGTCTTTTGAGTAGAGCCCGGGGTTAGAAGCTCGGAATTTTCTGAGAACAGGAGCTAGGCAAAACTGCAATCCGAAGTCAACCAACAGCAGTAGTTTCCCAAGACTGGTAGCGCAAAGGGAGAGCCACGCAAAGCATAGTTCAGCAAAGTTTTGTCCGGTTTTAGAGTTGTTCTTCAGCCTGCCTAGAGCTGGCCCAAGTGCTACCTTTCTTGGCACCACTATTGTACTCTTCCAACAAATTAATAAAATGGCTTGATAGTAATTTTTTACTCCAATTTATGTGTTTTGATGGTGTGTTTACTTTGTTGTAGTTTTTATTCTATTGTGCTTAATATTACTGTCTACTCCCGATTTGGGATATTACAAAGTGCTGCTAACTGTCCCTTCCTGCTAAGGGTATCTACAATAGCATTGAGTCTACCCGGCATGTACTCAAGAGTCATGTATACCTCCACACTCTCGGACTGCTTGAGCCTAGTCAGCTCCCCAAAATACTCCTCAGGGTCCTTCCTCTCGAACCTCTCTAGCACCCTCCTAGTAAACTCATCATACACTGTGACCCCTTCGTGTCCAAGTGTGGTTAGCCCATGGAACCACTAGTCATGAGCTTACCCTTCTAGATGCAGCATGGAAATCTTGATTGCCTCTCCCTTAGTCATCTGGTTCAGCTAGAAATAGAAATCCAACTTCTCGACCCAAGCCTTCGCCGAGATCTTGGAGGAACCATCAAAAGTAGGGAGAAACAACCTCCCCATTGTATGTTGTAAATCAGTCCCTGCGTGAAGCCTCCACCACTTAATCCCCAAGGCTTGTTGTTGCCCTATAGCTAATAGAAATATTTTAAAGTAATGGCCCTCCCAAACTCTGGGCCATAGGACTGGTACTCCAGGAAATAATCCCCATAATGTGCTCCCTCCTACTGCTATTGTCCTCTCGCTCCTAAAACTAGGAACATGGGAATGATAGACCGTGTGGGTGTGTATGGTATGGTTGGAATATTGGGGTTGAGTGATGCCTGGAGTTGCAAAGTATTGGATCCTTCTACCACCTGGAAATCCCCTTGGATTCCCTGACCCTTGTTCCCAGTGTTATTACGGTGACCCATATCCTCAATGTTCTTCGAAAGGTCTTGCACTGCCTTCAATAGGAGGTGAGAAAACTCCTCATCCTTTCTCCTCTTCTCCCCCTCAGTGTCCCCCATTCTTGTTCCACAACCTCTGATTCAATGGTCACAGGGTCTGGAGTGATTTCCAACTCTCTTTCCCTACTCCTGTACCTCTGCCTCTAGTATGTCACGTTATTCTTGTCTTCCGGTGTCATAGATTTCGTTGCTCCCACAGGCTGAGCCAAGTCTATGAGATCTGATACCACTATAATATCGCTAAGGAGAATTTATAGTAAATAATAGGAACACATAGACATAAAAATGCACAGAAATAAACACAAATCAGAACACCATTTAACCATCAAAAACTACGTTGTTGAGCCATTTTATTAATATGAAGAGGTGTACAAAATAGGTGTTGGAAGGAATGCTCCTGGGCTTGCTTAAGGCAAGCTAGAAAAACATAAAAAGATAATTTCGGACACCCTATGACTCTGTGCTCTACGTGGTTGTAGCTCTGCGTTGGAAATGCCCAAAAATCGTGTTGTTGGCTGGAATGAACTGCTGCTAGGTCCTGCTACATTGCTTAGGAAACTCCGGCAAATTAATCTCAACCTATACTAACAAACCTAGAATAACCCACGCAGGGTTTGGCCAAAGCTTGACCCTGGAAATTGGCCCTCTTGGGTTTGGATGGCTCTGCTGCTTGAATATTCGGTCCTCCTGAAAAACCTGCTACTGAATGCAACCAAAATGCCTGAAATCCTTGTTAGAAGGCTTCCCAAGCCTTCCCTCCAAGTTTCCACCAAAAACTCCCTTCACTCCTCAACTCCCCAAAGTCACTCCCTTTATGACTGTGCAGCCTCTACATTGTTGTAGCTACCTCTGTGTTGTTGTAGCTTTCTTTGTGTTGTGGTATGGCCTCCCTACTGCTGAACTGAACCGAAAAAAGATGGAATTCCCTCCTTGCGTTGGCACTCAAATTTCACCGAAGCAAGGGTTGGGATCTCCGCTAGGAAACACCCGTGTGCTGAACAACACATGCAGAATTCGCTCACTACTCAAGCGTGCTATGTCAAGAGACAATTTTTGAAATGATAAGTGAATGACCAAAATGAGCCTCCCATTCTCCTTTTTTCCAAGTCCCTCCAACATTCCTATGGGCCCCATTCGTACCTCCAACCTCCATTCCACTCCTATGACTGTGTAATATTCCAAATTAACAGTGAAGCTAATTGGAATATTAATTTTGATTAATTTTTCCCTTTCCTAATGTTGAATAGGAATAAAGTGGGTAGGGGAACCACAAATGACATTTTGCCAAAATAAAGCCACTTTCTAAAGTTCCTAAGGGAAAAATTGCGGCTCTACTGGTGGGGTCGAGTTGTCCTTAGGTGGCAGCGTGAAGGAGGCACGAAGGAGGTGTTGAGATTTTGTGTATTTGGGGTAGCATAAATTGTGCTCTAGCTCCCAAATTTTGTGGAGGGACTAGAGTACACTTGATCTACAAGACCCAAAAATGGATTTGGGAAATTTCATCTGGTTTAGGAGATATTAAATTAATTAATTATTTTAAGTGTATTTCCTAAGTTAAAACTTAGGGAACTTAAATAATTAAAGTGAATTTAATTAAACATGTGATGAAATTGTCTTAAGTCACACAGATCAAGCTTTCTTTTAATCTTAGCCATTGATTCGAGATCTGATCATGGTCGATGATTTGTCAAAAAGAAAAGTATAAAAAAAAGGCTTGGGGTCATTTGTAAAGACACACAGAGGCAGAGCACTGAAGCTAAGCTGAGATTCTAGGACAGGGTTTGCTAAGAATACTCAGAAGTGTTTCAGCTGCAGAGATGGGAATTTAGACCAAGGGGATGATCTGATCCCAGGGTCTGGAATACATAAAGAGGCAGAGAAGAGATCAGCTCAAGGACAGCGCAGAGGAAGGTAGCAGCAAGGACAACGTAATTTTCAGGAAACCCTTCAAGGGTTACGCAGAGAACCTTAGGGGCAGCGTAGTAACTGCGTCACCCATTTTGGGGTAACACAGTCCCTTCTGGAGTAGCGCTGAGGTTTGGAGGCCATCCAAGGCTGACGCAGAGGCTTTCAGGGGCTTCAGAGGCTGATGCTAAGCCTTTCAAGGGTAGCGCTGGGGTTTCTAGGCCTAGATTTGGCTGAGTTCTGTAAATCCCGTTTGAGGGTGTGGATCTGTCATTATTTTGGCCCTAGATCAGCCAATGAGCTGTAGATCTAGAGTTTTCTCTGTCGGGTTTTCCAGATCTGGAACCCAGAGTTGTGTATTCAGAAATATTCTTAATAATAGAACCCTCCAACAGCCAGAGACCGGTTTTCCCACATTGGGTTTTTCCGATGGCAGTTTGTCCAGAAATAACTCTGTCACTTTGTCAATATGTAAATGTGCTTATTCTAGATCTGAATTGGTAGACATATGTTATGTGTTTTGCTTCGATTTTAATTTGAATTTATTCAGTTAATAACTTGCATAAGTAGGAAGAGCTTAACCAGATTAACAGTAATAATTTCTGCATAATATTTAAGATTCAGAAATTTCTACATGGTATCAGAGCAATTACAGATCTAGAAGGGTCACCAGCAGGAGAATCTGAAGGATTTAGCTGCAAAAAGAAGTTGGAAAAGCAGCAAAGAAGTAGATCTGAAGGGACAACGCAGTTTTCAGGAGCAGATTCATGCAAAGGAAAGGGTGACGCTGTCCAGCACTGTGTCCTAGCAAGCCCATGCAATTACTGCGCAGAGGTAGCTCCACATCCTGATCTTCATCCTTTGGAACTAAGAGTTCCTCATCTGCATGCAAGTCAATCTCCCTCTCAAGGGTCAATCGCATGGCTTTCTCCTCATCAAATTTAACATCTCTCCTAAAAATTGTCATCCTGTTAGCTGGCAAATACACTCGATAGTTGTGGGGAGTATCAGTGTACCCCACAAATATCCCAACCTCTGTTGTTGGTTCTAGCTTCTTCCTGTCATCTTTGGTCACATGGCAATAGACAAATGAGCCAAAAATTTTAAAATATGAAACATTTGGTTTCTTACCTGAAAAAAAACTCCTCTGGTGTACTCATGCCAAGTACCCGATGAGGACTACAATTCTGCACAAATATCGCTGTGTTGCATGCCTCTGCCCATAGATGCAACGATAGGCCCTGATCATGTAACATAGTTCGTGCTACTCCCACAATTGTTCTGTCCTTTCTTTCTGCAACCCCATTCTGTTGTGGGTTATGAGGTGCAATCAATTCTCTCTGAATTCCTTCTTTGGCACAGAAGTTCTTGAATTCATTAGAGATACACTCACCACCATTGTCGCTCCTTAGAGCCTTCACCTTCTTCCCTGTATCTTCTCTACCAGTGCTTTGAACTCACAAAATATGGAGAACGTCTAATCTTTCTTCTGCAGAAAGAAGATCCAACACTTTCTAGAAAAATCATCAACAAAATTCACATAATACCTATGCTTTGTTGTGGAAGCTGTAGAGAATGGTCCACACACGTCTGAGTGAACTCTCTCAAGGATTGTCGCTGCTCGGTTCTCCTTCTCATGAAAAGTGGCTTTAGTATACTTCCCCATGGTACATCCCTTGCATGGGTCTATCTACGCAAGAGTACCCTTTGGAAGACCTGTAGAAATCTGTTGCACGATCCTCAAAGCACTATGGTGTAGATGGCCCAATCTCCTGTGCCATAACTCACTTGTATCCGGCTCACCACTTTCCCTGCTTTACTGCTCAATGCTATGCAGCCATCTACATCCAATTTGTAGAGGTTCTTCACACGAACCCCAATCTTCTTTACCTGTCTTGTGGCTTTGTGACGAAGGAACGCCTTTCCTTCACTAAAAACCACATCATATCCAAGATCCTCCAACATAGCAACTAAAACTAAATTCTTTTTCAAGCCTGGCACATGCATGAAATATTTTAATATGAAAGGTTTACCTGACTGTCTCTAGAAAGTAACTGTACCAATCCCGGTAGCGCTATACCTCCTATCATTACCCATCTCGATGTGCATGTGAAGATCCATCTCCTCCAACCTACTAAAGAGTTCTTTGTTTCCCGTCACGTGGAAAGATGCTCCACTATCCAAGTACCACATAGATCCCATCACAGTTGACGCCATGCATGCGATGAGAGAGAAGTCCAGCTCAAACTGTGAGGCCAAAGCTTCACTCATTGTAGCTACCAGAGCCTTCTTGTTGTTCTTCTTCTTTTGTGGACAATTTGTGGCATAGTGTCCATGATCATGACAATGAAAAACATTTCACCTTTGACATGTCATGCTTCTTGCCTTCTTTGTCGGTCTCAGATTTGGAATGGGACTTCTTCTCCTTCCCCTTCTTTTCCTTACCAACCATGGCACAATTTTCCTCATCATCAGTCTTGGATGAGGATCCATCCCTGGCATTCCGCAGAAACTCTTCTTGTACTAAATCTGAGCATAGTCGCTCCCAATCTGGTAACTTCTCCCTCCCATTCACAGAATCCTAGTAATTATGCCAGCTCTTGAGAAGGCCTAGAAGTTATAGGCTCACAAAGTCATCATCAGCTACAGTAATCCCAACACTTCCAAGCTCATCTCGACATTGAGTGAACTTGGTCAAGTATTTCTGGATTGTGTCGCCCTTCTCCATTTTGATTTTCCTAAGCTTGTCCTTGAATGCCAATTTTCTGTGGTCACTGCTGCTTTGAAACAGATTTGTCAAGGCCTTCCACATAGCATATGGAATTGTCTTTCCATGGAGACTCGAGATAATATGATCTCGAAGTCCCTATAACAAGATCCTTCTCGCCTTTGGTACCTTCTTCTGCCATGCATCAAGAAGTTGAGCATCTGCTGCTGCGGGCTTAGGAATGTCATTATCTATGAATTCCTTCAAACCATTGTCCTCCAACACTGCCTCCATCCTGTCCTTCCATGCAATATAATTCAAACTGCACTCGAGTGCATATTCGAGTCTCAAGCCATTGAAAGACATCTTGATTCGCTTCTAGCTCCAAAGAAAATATTCGCAAATTTGAATACTATTCAACACAAGCTCAATTTATTCTCCACTATTGTCATTCCTGGCACTCTGATACCATGTAGAAATTACACTAATGGATTCAATCCGATCATGCAATGTACTAAAACAAGATATTGAATCCTTCTACAATGTTTGCGGAATAAAAATCATGATTTCTCAATCACATGCAAGTAAGAGAAAGAAGTAAATCAATCGCACAACACAAGATTTTCCTGGGGAAATCAACTGCTTAAAACCCCTCCATCTTCATTGTATAATCAACCAAGGAATCATGAAACAATACAATGCATGTGTGCTCACCACAACCTCATACACTCTACCAATTATCTCACACTGATCTAGGCAAAATTGGACCAATACATAGCCAAAGTCCTGCCCACCTTCGATCTGCCTTGCTCACGCAACCCCTAGGAAAAATAATTCCTATTAAATAGGAATTCCAACTTTCCTTGACTACGCAATCCATCATGGGCTTCCTGTGGCTTTATAATTGCGCTCGATCAATTCGCTAGTAATACAACTAATAGTTTACTTGCCTTTAACCTTTTTCTCAACTGGATCGTCATCAGAATTGACATGCATGCAGCTATTAATAGTAAATCATCAGTTACTTAGTAGATCACTACTTGTGAATAAAATCTATTTTAATTCACTTGATCTTCCACCAGCTCATCAATCAGTTAGAACTAGTTACACTGATTTTAACTCAGTTAATTTGAGTTAAATGATTGCACTCAAACCACACTAGTGCTACCACTGCAACTGGACCCTATAAATAATAGAATCACTCTACATGTCTATCCTTTGACCCTCAACTCGAAACTCTTGAGCTAACTAAGTCTATCACACTTAGTTAACTATTACAAGTTGTTATGAGATAAGATTACAATTTATTTTCCAATTTATTTAAAAATTGAACGCCCACATTAGAACTAATATGTCACTGAATTCCTCACTCACGTGTGACCTGGAATCCCACACTAGTATGTGGTGCATTTTCTTGTTGAATTTCAACATGAGATCGGGAGGCCAAGGTCTGAGATTCCCGTAGTCAGATAGATCGTTTCCTAGGGTGACGCAGTGCTTAGAGGAGGTGACGCAGGGCCTACATAGTGACAACACAGAGACCTCCAGGGGTAGTATCCATATCAGTCGTATTTTCTAGTGATTGAGTGAGGTAAAACACACAATTCTTTCTGCCAGTATCTCTCTCTTTAACTGAATAACCCTTGAGGTAGTCAGCAATGTATTCAGAAATTGCTACTGCTTGATAATACAAACCCTCAGATCTGCTAAACCGGTTTTCCGACATTAGGTTTTCTCGAGGTCTTAGTCCAAAATAAATGTGTCCTATGTGTGATTGATTTCTTGCTCAGTTTCCTTGTTTCGGAATCATATTTAATTAAGTGTAGGAATAATTCAAGATGAATTCTGAATTAATTATGTAAATGCAATTTACATAATAGGAGAAGTAAACTCAGATAGTTACAGTAAGATTCCTAAGATTGTCAGATCTATGAATTTTCACATGGTATCAGAGCATTTGATGTGAAACAGGAAGAGCAGATCTAAGCACTGAAGTGAAGGCCTAATTCCTGCAGCAACAACAGATCGAATCCCTAGAGGGATTACGCAATTCTAGCCAAAAGGGTTGAATTTTCGAGGTTGTCTCTCTCTGAGTGAGTCGACAGAGAGGTAGGACATCCAGTTTGAGATTTTTCCGAGGCAAAGGGAGCAGCGCAGAGCCTTCACGCAAAGCTAGATGGATGCATTTATTCTGTAGGCAGTTACTGGGCAGAGAAGCGTCAGAAGAAAGAAAAGAGCACATAGCGGGGAATTCTTCCTTAGTGAGTTCCTAGTCGAGGAATTCAACATTTTTCCAAGATTTGAGCAGCAGATCTAGGCAACAAATCTACGAACTCCACAAGGAGTGTGTAAGCTTGCCTAGTGTTGCGCAGAGGGGGAAGAAGAGGGAGCACTTTGACTGTTTTCGACTGAGATGGCATCTCATGGTCTTAGAGATCAAGACAGGTTGGAGGGTTCCTCCAACTACGTAATATGGAAGAAAAGGATCCAATTCCTTCTGAATGAATATGATCTCAAGACGTTCGTGGTGAATGTGGTTGTTGTACCTTCTGATCCAGATCAACTTAAGAAGTACCGGTCCGATATGGCAAAGGCCAAGAGGATGATCATTGATGGTGTCAAGGATCACATATTATCTCATGTAGCTGGCAAGAACACTTCCAGGGAGATGTGGGAGGCCTTGTCCTTGTTGTACGAAGGAACTTCCGAGCAGCGGAAGATGTACTTGGAGCAAAAGCTCCGGATGATCCAGATGCAGAAGGGGGAGTGCATTGCTTCGTTCCTTATGAGACTTCAGGAGATTCGAGACCAGTTGGCAGCCGTGGGATTCCCCCATCTTCAGCAACTATGGTGAGGCTAGCCCTTAACGCAATCACGGAGGAGTGACAAGTTTTCGTCCAAAGCATTTTGTGCAGGGCTACGCTTCCTAGTCGGGAGCAGATGTGGTCAACACTTCAATAGGAAGAGGTGAGGAAAGATCTAGTCAAGTGAAAGCTTGACAGTAGCAGCAAGAGCGAATCTAAGAATCCGGAGGAGGAGGAGAATACAGCCCTCGCATCGAAAGGGCAACAAGGGCAACATAGACAAAAGAGAGATGTCTCGAAGGTGAAATGATTCAGATGTGGTGAGATGGGCCACTTTGCATCACAGTCTCCTTTGAATAAAAAGGACAAGGATGAGAAGCACGATGAAAAAGTTGCAGCCACAAAGATTGAGCAAGATGAGCTCACTATGAGTGCCCATGCTTCTCTGCTGAGAAGTGGGGTGATATTGAACTGCAGTTCACTCTGAACTTCAGTTGGGCAGGATCCTTGAGGAGCCCACCTCAGGGATCATTACCTTGCTACAGGAGCCCATATTTGCAGTAACGGGATGGAGGAGTCTTCAATAGGATCCAAGGAGTGATGAAGTGATAGTTGCAGTAGGTAGCAGCACCTTTGTCTAAACTCCCCTTCTCTACAGCTAAAACACTTCTGAGAATTCTTAGCAAACCCTGCCCTAGAATCTCAACTTAGCTTCAGTGCTCTGCCTCTGTGTGTCTTTACAAATGACCCCAAACCTTTCCTTTATACTTTTCTCGTTGGGAAACCAACGACCATGATCAGAGCTTGAATCAATAGCTAAAATTAAAAGAAAGCTTGATCCGTGTGACTTAAGACAATTTCATCACATGTTTAATTTAATTAACTTTAATTATTTAATTTTCCTAAGTTTAGACTTAAAAAATACATTAAAATAATTAATTAATTAGTTATCTCCCAAACCAGATGAAATTTTCCAAATCCATTTCAGGGTCTTGTAGATCATGTGTACTCTAGTCCCTCCACAAATTTTGGGAGCTAGAGCACATCCGATGCTACCCCCAATAAATAAAATCTCAACAAACGGCTCAGATCGGGGGCTATCACCTTGATCCCCAATCTCTTTGTTTAAGATGTATCCCAATAGCAGACTAAGGGGGCTAGACCCTATGGAAATGGAATGAAGGATAACTAGTTGGGAACCGACCAGTTTGGGAGACACAGTTAAACGACCAAATACTTGAAGTAGATCTAGCAAGATTAAAGAATTCGATTAGATTTGAACGATTGATACCAATGCCTTATGGAGTCAACTATCTTGCTAGGGAAATTAGAACCAAGTACTTGATGAGAAACCGTCGCTTTGATGAATAACTATCCTATATGCAATGCTAACTTAGAATGCAGAATGCAAAGAGAATGATTAAAAGACGGAGCGAGATGAAGTTAGATTCAAGCATGAAAGTGATTATGCCACGATTATTTATGAGATGTGTGCCAAAGTCTTTCAATAACTCAATTAGATATTCCCTTCACTAGATTGAAAGATAAACTTCTCAAAATATCACAATATGATGTCCAATTAAATCATAAGCTTATTATTCCAATGCAATTATAGCTCAAAGAGAACAAAATATTTTCACAATCCTTCAATATCACCTTCGATATAATGCATTAAAGATATTCAATCTAGGAAATGAAAGACATGCAATTTACCATAGTCCCATTACTTGAAAAAATCCAAAAGTTCAATGTGCAATAGATATTAATTCAAATAATTTAAAGCACAGCTAGAGCTCATTAAACGACGACCAATCTCAAAAGATGTTAAGCACGAAATATTCAAAACCAGATGCAAGACTTAAGCACTTTAAATTTCAAAAGTAATTATCATGAAAGAACCATGGAATTTAAAAGCTAAGCAATTCTGAATTTAAATGATATTCTTGAATCTTAAGTATTCCAATCCAGAAAATTTAAAATTTCCCTATAGTCAAACTTTAGATATGTTAAACAATTTTTATTTTCCTTTTGACTATAGAAACATTTAGATTTCTCCCTTGATTAAAAATTTCCTTTGACACTTAGGATACTCACACTTTAGCAATAATCTCAATAATTTCAAAACCCTAAGATTGATTTTTTCCCCAAAAAAATTGAAGTATCATACAAAAAAGAATAAAAAATTAAACTATAGACTAAAGTTAAAAGTTAGAGAATTTTTTAACTTATTTAATTTTTTAAAATTAGTAAAGAAAAAATTTTAATTTTTTAATTTTTTTCAAAATTTAACAGTTAATGAAATTTTTGATTTGACTTTAAGTAAAGGCCAAACCTAAAAAAATAGAATCGAATCTCATAAAAAAAATTAAAGTTAAATGTTAGTTTGTTATGTGTTTTAGGTTAAGGTATGCAGGTGGAAAGGAGGAGCGTGAAGGATGCGGACAGGAGGGATATGATGGCAGCGTGAAGGATGCGGACAACATGGATATGATGGCAGCGTGAAGGATGCAGATAGTAGGGAACAACAATGCATGAGGCCACTGAGGAAAGGGACGCGGGAGAGAGGCTTCACGCAGGAGGGAGGACGCAGAGAAGAATGGAGCGGCGAATGACTGCATGAGGAGGTGGAAACTCACGCAGTATCAACAAAAGAGGGATACTCGAAGGCTAAGGAAAAAACGTGCAGGGAGGAGAGCTAGCGCGCAGAGATGGGCAGACCGTTTCTGGTGCCCGGATTATTGTATTCAGATTCTTCATAATAATAAAACCCTCTAGAGCTGCTGCACCGGTTTTCCTACATTGAGTTTTTCCGGGGACATTTGTCCGAAAAATCTATGTAATTTTGTCATATGTGCGTGATGTTCAGTAAATGATATGTAGATGTGTAGGCTGCAGTTTGTATTTGCTTTAATATTTTTTCTGAATACTTCAATTAAATAACTTCTTTAATTAATCAAACAAGTAGGCGAAGTAGATCAAGACACTGTAGTAGGGTTTCTGTTTTGAAACTTTCACATTCCTCAAACTTAGGTTGATCATGATGCTTCGGGACACATCCAGCCCTTCCATTGCACTGTTGGTTGATGTGGGTTTACTATAAACTTTGTGTTTTTTCTTGGTTGGTGATCTACTAAGGTATTCCTTCCAAGGCTCAACTAGCCAAGAGTGGCCTTTCAAATGGATTCTTCCTCTCTTATTCAAAGGCAGAAACTATGAAGCACATTTTATGGGATTTCTCCGTTGTGAAGTCTTGTTAAGATTAGGTTCAATTGCATTTGGAAAATATTCTTTAGGGGCATCTATAATAGAGGGCAGTGTTGTTGGAGTATTGTAGAGATTTGATTCAGGATTCTTTGGCTGGTATTTGGTATTGTTTGAGAATTTGAGCACTATTTGTTCTCTGGAAACTCCACAGAAAATATGTGTTTGATATTGAGGTCATTTCTTTGGTTTCCTTTTGTATATAATGGAGAGAGTAGGTATGTATGCAGCTACTAGAAAAATTATCATTTTTTATTAAGGATGTGAAACTATTAGACTTTGCCACTATTATGTAGCTGCTTTGGTTTTTTTAATAAGAATGTAAATATCACTGTATATACGCTCTTTTTTCTTCCTTATTGCTTATATAAATAATTTTCTCTATATATAAGAAGTATCTTTTACAAAAATAAAGAGAGTATTAGAGGGTGAATCAAGATGTGAATATATGCATGCACCAAGGCTCCAACTATAGGAATTACTGCAATATCTCAGTTGTGTTTGTTTCAATGACTACAAAAGCACTACACATACCTGAATATGATACCTAACATCATCGAACTCGACTAAATGGTAATCCACTTCCACAACCTTGTCTATACTGTAACAAAACATACCAAAAATGACAAGTAAGCACATGTATGGATGACCTTTTCAAATAAATCATATAATTGATGGATTCACTATTTTCTTTCATTATAGGAATTAACTCATTTAGAATACTTTTTAAAAAAATCATTATTCTCCACACAAATTAATACTCACTTACTTCTCTAATGTACAAGAAAACCCCACTTTATGTTTAGCATTCTCACATAAATATTCTTACTCATAGGGCTAACATATATTCACCTTAGCAAAAGCAGAGGCCCTCTTGCTCAAGTACAAATGCACTCTTAGGTTCTTATTACTAGAGTCAAGTGAAATTATTAGATAGTGGTCGCTCAAGGAAGATTGTATTAATTCATTCATTGTATATGCACATTCTCTTCCAATTCCCTTGTCATGCTAACATGTAAGAGGATTCCCCACGGTTGGCCATGACAGCATATACATGAGTAAGTCAATATCAAATAAAACTCAAATGGCCATCACCAAATCCAAAATCAAAACCAACCCTTCTAATTGTAAGGTAATATGACTTTTTAAGCCTCTACTTGATCCTAGTTAAGACCTTTCAGGACATTCTAAAGGAGATGCCCTTATCACCTTTCAAGACATATCTAAGCTCATGTAATTCCTTTTAGGATCAACCGTTCTAGCTAGGTCAAGTTAGTGATATCCATTCTTTCTAGCTCCAGTAAGGTCTTGGTCATACCTTCATAGATTTTAGGAAGACTGTTCAGCACCAATCATTATAATTCATGCAAGTAAGGCTTGGAAAGACCTTGCCTTTGTAGACTTGAATAGCAACATCAGTATGATATTTTGTCAGAAACAATGATAATCAAGCAAAAGTATCTTTACAAGAGGGGGACAAAGTTTCACAGCGTGTGAAGAGGTTGGCACAAAATGCAATGGTTATCATGAGGAAATTTCATAGTAATTTTAAAATAATAAAGAAAATGCTTCATTCAGTTTATCACATTATTATTCAAATCGAATGGGTTTCTCTACAAGTATAATTAGGGGACAGTTTTTCATGTTACTGGCAAACCAGCAATCCAAGAATCAAACGTGTGGATATTTATATTTTCCTTATTATTGCATTGAAACAATCTGTTTTAATAATGTTTCCTTGAAATTCCATATTTTACTTCCTCGAACATTCATATGCTTGGGATTGAGAAATTTCTAATTACTACAACTAACATTGTGCTTGGATTAGTCATTTCAATGGATAAGCCGTGAGGATTCATAAACAAAGACTCTTTATTGAACTAATATTAGAAACAATGAGATATATAAAAGTCTATAAATGACCAAAATGTGGCCATCAACATGGAATCTGCACCTAAGATCACACGAAAAAGATTAGGATGTAATGTTTGTGGCTCTAAGGCTTTGCATGTAGTCTTGTCCACTCTCTGTTCCATTACTCATTTTTTATTCTTGCATAATCCATCTTTAGTGGTCATTCAACAGAAATCATTGGAAGATATTATTAATAGAGGAAACATCATATTTATTCCAAAGGATAGTGGTCCTGAAAGGACTACCAGCCTTTGCAGTTGAAAATATAGAGAGTATTTTAAAATAGAAGAAAGAACCCAACACATGCATGAATTTTGTCTCAAAAAACCAACTAGAAGCTCTAACCTTCTTTAACATGTCAAACTCAGTAATAAAATACACCAATACTTCACAAGTAAATCCTCAAGGATGAGATAAGAGGCCTCGTCCACTGAAACAGCACTAGCTCCAAGAATAACCTTGTATCCATGCTTGTTGTCAAGAAGCCTCTAAATATCAAACTATAGATGTGCCTTTGTCTTTAAAATAACACAAAATAAACCTCAAAATAGCTCCAAATCTTGCATGATCCCATATTCATAAATCATTTCAAATATATCACCCATGGATTGACCCACCTGCTCTACCAAGTCACTATAACCTGCACTCAACTGAAATTATTGGATAGTGTAATGTCCCCATTTTCAGTTTCCTCTATAGTACAGCCAAGATGGATTTCTAGGGTACGTGATGGCCAAATCACAGGAGCGGGATTATGTCATCAGAGGTCTCGGAGGGGTTTTGAGGAGTTTTATGGGGTCCAACAGAGTTCGCTTGGCATATTCCATCATCAAGGTCAGTTCAACATAGTTTGCTTTTGGTTCGGTTGCATTCCGATAATTCCCGTAAAACAAGGTTATTATTGAGCTTAACTTAATTAATTACGCTTAAAGTGGAGTTCCGGGAGGAATATTTGATGGAACGCCTTAGTGTAATAGCTTGTTCGAACCAGAACGAGAAGATCTACAGGATGGGATGATGAGAAGTGACTTCCAACAGCCAAACAAAGTATGGTGGGTGATTTACCATTTTCCCAGATTAAAAGTGACTTTAACTAGTCACTTAATTAAATAAAAAAAGGGGAAAATGATTAATTGAAGGAAAAAAGGCCAAAACTGACTTAAGTAAAATGAAATAAAATTAAAAGTCACTTAGAGGAAGTCAAGGGGTTGATTCTAGAATAATACTAAAATAATCAAAATAAAATACTTCTAGAAGATTGGAAATCTATCTTTCAATCCTTTAAAAGCAGGAGGATGAGATCATTTTGGACATCTTGGATTTGTGCATTTGTCTTTGGTGAGGTTTGGAGAAGCTAGTTCTCAGCTTTAGTAGCCTCATGACGAAATCCCTTGGGTGATTTGGTGAGAGTGGACAAAAAACCCATCTCATCTCTTGGTGAATTTATTCAGAATTCATAAGAGTGCTTATTGGTTATGTTAGGATCATAGAGCACCGAGAGAGATGGTGGTGTCTAAAGACCATTTTTTGATCTCGCTGTCCAACAAGACAATTTCACATGGAGTTTTCTAGGCCTTTAAATAGGATACAAAATAAATAAATACCAGTGTTCCACGGGGACGCGTCGCCCCACCTGGTAATCGTGATTACTCGCTCCCTCTCACTCTGGGGACTTGGTGTAATATCCCCAATAAGAAATTTTGCTAATTAGAATATTAATTATTGATAAATTTTGATGTTTCTAATGTCAAGCATAAATAAGGTGGGTAGGGGCACACAATTAATAATTAAGGGAAAAACTACAGCCTACTCCTATAGTTCACAAGGAAAAATTGTGGCCTTAGTGGGGTCCATGTGGCCAGCATTCGATTTGGAGGCAGCTCCCTAGGTGGTAGCATGGGAGAGTCTCTATGGGGGCAGCGCGGTGAGTGGCTGGATGAGGGGACTGTGCAGTCCATGGTGGGCCCAAGGGAACATTGGGGGCTCAATTGATAAAAGGAAGTGAAGGCAACTCATTTCCTCATTCATTCATCTTCTATTTTGATTGTCATCTTGACATAGTACGCTTGTGTCGAGTGCCAAGTCTATCGTGAGCATACGAGATATTCAGGCGGAGATCTCAACCTCTACCTCGGGGGACTTCGAGTGCCCACTCAGAAGAGTTGTTCCACAATTTTGGTGAGGAGTTGACATAGCAGTAGCAACGGGAGTGCGTAGTCCCTTCAGGACTGCATAGAGGCAGCAAAGACTGTGTAGTGATTGCGCAGTGCAGTCTAGAGGAAGTGTCGGGAGTGTGGGTGAGAAGAGGAGTTCAGCCAGAAGATTTGGAGGGGAGGCTAGCCATCTCCTACCAGGGATTTTGGCAACATTTTGGAGACATCTACCAGCAGTTCCAGCCAGGAGTCAAATTTCCTAGCTGTTGGGTGAGCCAAGCCCAAGAGGGCCAATTTCTGAGGTCAAAACTAGGACGAACCCTTTCCAGGTTTTTCTAGGTTTATTATGGAGAAGCCAAGATTAATTTGGCAAAATTTTATGGGCAGGTTTGAGGTGTCAAACATAGATCCTAAATAAGCCAACAGCAAGTGGAGTTGGGGGAAAATAGGGTCGAAATTACGGGGTCAACATTTGGCTAATTCCTACCCAAGTTTTTGTGGGTTTTGTGAGTAGAGTCCGAGGTTAAAAGCTCGGAATTTTCTTAGCAGTGGAAGCAGTCGAACCAGCAGTCCGAAGTCAGCTAGCAACAACATTTCTGGGCAGAGCAGCGCAGCACCAGAGCCACGCAGAGCCAATTGCAGAGAGTCATTTCAGCTTGGGTTGAGAAGTATTCCAACCTACCTTGAGTAGGCTCAGGTGCACCTATTCCAACACCTCTTTTGTACTCAATTCCCGACATTAATAAAATGGCTCAACTCATCTTTTGGCTTTAATTTCTCATGTATTGATGGTGTAATTTATTTTGTTGTAGTTTTAGTCTATTGTTTCTTGTATTACTGTCATTTTCCCATTTGGGGATATTACACTTGGAGTCATCTAGGGGTCATTTCCCGACACTCCCAAAAAAAGGGTATGCACGGAAACTCCAAAGGGGGTCATTTCCTCAAAAAAAGGGGTCGATTCTAAGCTGACAACCCAGGTAATATTATTTACATTTATCCAATCTATTCCCCTCTTACAATCCTGGTCACAATGATCTAACACAACAAATTTTATTCGGTAACTTTTGCAGGCATTTGGTTCAACATTGTCACTTGGAGGTTCACACAAGATGGGGATTGAAAATGGCATGGGTTGTGCTAGATGGAAATACCCCAAATCTATCTCTACCTCCTCCTTCGGATCTTCCAGCCTACTAGCTCTCAATATGCCACCGATGCTTCCACTGACGGCTCAAAATATATGTATGTTGACTTAATCTAAGTTGTTAAAGGTGATAGACAGTTAATTTTCTTAGATAGTGGATAGGAAAGGACCATATATTAGTGCAACAGTGATGTTGTATCCCAACTTCGTCAATATTGACTTGATGACGTGAATGATAATGTTGATTTTGTTTTGACTTTCCCATTCTCATGGTTGCAAGCCACGATACATGTCGTTCCATGGGACATAATTTATGTAAACTCGAAAATTTTCTAAATTTCCATGCACTCAATTTTGTTGAACATGCTAACATGTTGCAGTCATATTTTGAATTTTAAGAAACACAAAAAACTATAAAAAGTTCTCAGTTATGCAACATTTACTGACACTAATTTTAATAAGCTAAAACTAGCATTACGTTAACTTTTTAACTATAGAAATTTGAATCTAAATGTATAAGACTTGACTTTTTGTAATATTCCTAATTAGCTATGGCTAATTGGAATATTCGATTTTGCTCAATTTTGCCTTCTATAGTTTATTCATAAATAAAAAGTGAGTAGAGGGGACATAACTCACTTTAGAAATAAAAGTTCACTCCCTAGTAGCAAGAAGCTCTTGTAAATTTTTTGAGGAATAAAGCTAAAGACTTTGGGGTTACAAATCTGGATGTTCCTTCTCAGATCTATGTGGTGAATTGTCTCTAAACTCTGCTACTTGGTTTCTTGCATTTTATGGTTGATGGCCTACATGGATTAATCTGCATACAGGTGTCTTGTGCAGTTTTCTGGGTTTATAAAATAACATTCTGATTTTTCTAAGGGTCTCATGTTGTTTTCTTAAATCTCTATCAGTCTAAAGTTCAGATCTAAGTGTGCAGGGAAATTTTTTTTTAAGATTGGGCGTCTGGGGAAGTCTTTGGTTGGACCAGCCGACTCTCAATAAGCATAAATCTGATAAGCTCTTTATTTGTTAAATTCCGGGTCTATCTTACGATATTTGTGATTTTGCAGGGTTTCGAAGGCTTGTGCCTCTCACTAAAAATTTTAAACTTCTGAAATTGTGCTAAAACGCATTTAGATCTAACCATGAGGGTTTGAAATCTGTAAACTAGTTGTAAATTTGTAATTTTTTTAGGACTGTGAGGGTTTTAACAGTTTCTGGGTATGCATCTTCAGATCTGACCAGTTGTTGCAGGTTACAGGTTCAAGTCGAATTTTTTTTTTAAAAAGATCTAAGGCAGATCTGGCTTCCAAAGGCCAGA